>VZRM01009052.1:541250-593803 GCA_013397955.1 Grantiella picta | reverse complement strand
TGACTACCACACACACACACACCAAAAAAAAATCTTTATCTGGGGGAAAAAACAAAAGCATAGTGTATGAACACCACATTTGACCAATTTATGTGAAGATGGAGGCTCTTAAAAGAAGATATCATATTCAGACTTCACTTGACAAATACTTTTAAAAACCTGAGAGGAACCTGCAGGCTGGAAAGTAAGAGCTGTATAACTGGGAAAGCAAAAGCTAACTTCAGTTACACTTAAAATACCATTTTCCTACTTTATCAAAACAAGGATTGAGTATATGTGATGACAGAGCCTCTCTTTCTCCTCCAGCTGCTGTGCTCAGACTGAACTGATAATGAAGTCACACAGCTACAGCAGTGAGAGTTGTTCAAAACACTGCCCCCCAGTCCCATTTCCTCAAATTTGTGAGGCAAAATGCCACAAAAAAAGGAGTCAAGTGTTCAGTGCTCCAGCCATCCTCAGCTCTCTCCTGGATGCCTGGGAATCCTTATGTAAGCATAAGCTTTAGCCAAATGACAGCATTGACTATCCAGCTCATCAAAACAGCCTTTCAAACTAGTTGAACTTTCAATCTAGAGATCAAAGGCCCACTTCTGAGCTACATGGTCCCTAGGGTTTTCCCCTCTTCTAAATAATTCAGTCATGCATATCATAAGTGGATCATGAAATCATTGAACAGTGTATTAAACCAAAAGAACAAGCAGTTATGGTTATTTTTATATCTTGCCCAAACTAGGAATTACCCACCTGTTGCACTGTAGTTTAGTCACATTTACCTCTAAATAGCTTCAACTTCCATTCTTGTGCTAAGATGGTGTTCTGAGAGAAATAAGTTATCTAAACAGCCACATTCAAATAAATCTGCATCTAGATTTCAGTGGAGATACAAGGGAGAGCAAAACCAGAAAAAAGGACCCTACATGCTAAACAAAAATATATCAAGTTCAGCATTCCTTCAAAGCATGGGATAAAGAAATGTAACCAATAGTTTTCTGTAGTAGAGCCTTTTCACATTTCTACACAGATGCTTTTTGTAACCACCAGTCAAGGACCGAAGTAGATATTGCTGGGATTTTTGATCCTGCAGTAACTCTTGCTCCTTAGTGTTTTCAGAGATCATTAGCTCTCACTGCCAGGATATGCACAGGGGATCAGCCAACTACATTTTACAGCTGAGAGGAACATGTGTGAGGCTCATTTTTTCCTCAAAACTAAGCTAATTCTAAATTTTTTTTTCTCCCCTAGATGAAAAAAAACCAAACAACAACAAAAACCCCATACAAACAAAAAAAAAAAAAAAAAACCCACCACACCAAAAAAAACCCACTAAAAACACCCCAAAAACCAATTAAAAAAAAAAAAACACCTTCCCTGGAAGGTGAGGTTTTTGAAAATGAGTCACATCAGTTCTATTTCAAGGTAAACTAAATAAGGAGAGTGTTCAGAACTAGCTCATTAGCTGCCTTCAATAGTATATAAATGGTTTGCCTTTAACTGCAGTTTCACAGTGAAGTCCCTATAATTGCATTTCTTACCTTTTTATAGGAACCTCACCCAGGGTTTTGAAGAAAATCAACTTGTCCTAACTGTTGCATATCAGATGTCAAAAACTGTTATAAATTCACAAGCTAAAAAGGATTGTCTTGGTAGAATATCCTTCCAGGCATTCCCATCATACTAGAAGTATCCTTGGATAGCTGGAAGGATCTTTCTCATGAAGCCATCTTACAGCTGTTACCTCACTTGCACATTCTCACAAGGTTAAGCTATTTCAGTTGGGACTTGCAATAAAATATTTTCTTAAATATCTTTGGCCCAGCAAGAAGAAATTGAACCCCAGGGATTAAAGTCCAGAAATCAAAAAGAAAATCTATACAACTAAAGCACAGTAAGTACACAGAGAATTTTCAGACAAACTGATCTCCTGGTGGAGCCAGCTTTGCCAGCCTTGTACAGTGAAAAAACTACTCATAAGAAATCAAGTTCAAACCATTTATCGATGCAAACAGGATCAAGTGCACCTTGCACTAGTAGGAGGTTATGATACAAGCCAGTTCTGGCAGCACTGAGTGTGCGAGTTCAGCTGAAGTGATCCCAGTCCCCATGCTTGCTTCAAACATCTGCTTTGTCTGTTCTCTTGGACTACAAGCTCCTGCAAGTAAAGACAATTCTCTGCTTTATATAAAGATCAGGTTTAAAGTGATGTTGAGGCCTTTGGACTGTAATTAATAATGTCAAACCAAAGTAGCTACAAAGGAACACTGCAGGAACATTTTAACTTCATATTTTTTGGTTTTTTGATTGGTTTGGGTTTGGATTTTTTTTTAAAGGACATGTAGTACCATGTGCCTTAAAAAAAAAGGTAGTCATGGCTGTCGAACAGAAAAGTAAACAACAGCTTGAAACAGTCTTAACCCTTTTTAATAAAAAACTCAATTAAAATTTTTCTATGAAAAGTCTGTTTTTTGTTAGGAGACTTATCATCTGTACAAGTTTCCTGCCAAGAAGAATGCTTATGATACTGCATATCAACAACATGATCTACTTTCTCTTCCTGCTGTCAAAAAATTAAATTTTATTATTTTACAAAGATAAGTATCATCACTATGACAACAAACCTATGACCTAGAAGATGCCATAAAATAACGCGGCAAGAAAAACCAACAAAAGGAAACAAAGAATGAAGAACTGTTTTGGAAGCATTCCTCTCTCTGGAAACGTTCCTTTTGCAATAAACTCATTTCAGGAAATCTGCAGAGCCACTTAACAAGGAATATTCTCTTCTCTCAAGTAGAAATGATAGGCCAAGTTGTGTCAGAGGAGTTTCAATTAGATATTAGGAAACATATCTTCACCAAAAGGGTTGTCAAGCACTGAAACAGGGTACCCAAGGAAGTGGTGGAGTCTCATTCCTGGAGGTATTTAAAATGTGTAGATGTGGCACTTAGGGACATGGTTTAATGGTGGACTTGGCAGTGCTTGGTTAGTGGTTGGACTCAATGATCTTAAAGGTCTTTTCCCAACCTAAAGGACTCTATGACTGTATAACTTGCCTTTAAAGCAGTCAGGTCTTGAAGCAAAAGATCAGCTCTGCATTATTTTGGTTCCTCAGTTAAAGGATTTTAACATGTCCTACAGCAAAACAAAGCCTGTACTTTGCAAATGGGCATTTTTAAACACAGAGCACAGGTGCCTTGAAAACACATGACAAATCTGGAAAGAAATCAAGATGCATCATTCATTTGTCATTCAGAATAGGCTTCTTCATTTACATTAATGGAGTCAAAGAAAAATGTGACCCTACTTTATGTGCTCTAAAATACCAATTAACTTGACGCTCAACCCTCTTTTACTTTTCATAACTGAAAACCTTTTCGTATCTGTTTCATACCTTTTTTTCCCAATGGCAGACAGCAATATTTCCTAAGGCTATCTAGATGTAATAAAGCATTTTTACCATTTTGAGTCATTCCACTTACTAAATCCTATACCAATGCCAAATTAATATTTATGGAAGAAGTGGATTTCCACAAGTATTTCACAGCCAACACTATAAATGTCATTCCCATTCCATATTTCTAACTCCTCAGTCTCAGCTACTTTGTGAATGATAATCAGTTCACTATTGTTACTGTTCTACAGGTGCTGTGCTGTGTGTACCACAAACAAGGAAACGCAATGGAATTGGAAAAGGTTTTTTTACATTATCACAAAGTTCTATGCTAACAGACAGCCTTATTTTTAATTCATGCAACCACAGAATTAATTTATAAAATGCATAGCCAGTAGAAAAAACAGTTGGCATTCCTCTATAAGGTAAGATTAATATTTTTCAGCTTTTGTTTTAGACAGTTCACTTTGTCAAAACCCATACTTCAGAGTAACCCAAATAACAGGGTGAATTTTGCCAAACACTTTGGCCACAACAAAAGAGGGTTTTGGAACTGTTGTGCTTATTTAGTTCAGATTCAGCAAAAGAACACACACAAAAAAAATCTCTTAACAGTTTATTCCAGCAGTTCCAGAATAAACTATAAATATATCCACAACATTAAATTTTCAAGCTTTTGTAATAAACACCTGCTCACTAACAAATTAATGTTAGATTTGCAAACCACTGTTCCCTTTTACCCTTCAACCCTGGTGCCTCCCCAACTGTGGAGAAGCTACATGATTCTGTTTGCACTGTTCTTGTCCTACACAAGAAGTCATGGAAATCCCAGTTTCCATTCCCACTCTGAACCTGCTGAAGGATGATGGCTGCTCATGGCCTGCCATTGGAGCGCTGGGAATTGGCTCCACAGCCCCTCCAACAGGAATGAAAACCCTGCACACTGCCCTTAGTTCAAGCTTGCACAAAGGAGGAATGTAGCTCCTGGCCCTGATTTGAGAACTTCACTTTCCCTTGCAAGAGGAAAACAACACACTTTTGAAAATGCCAACACAATTAGCTTCACATACATCAGAATCAATCATTTTGACACATCAGAAACACTGCATTTGACCCAAAAATAAAAATTCAGTTTCCCTTTTTCTCAATAAAAATAACCTTTGAATAATAATAATCAGACTAGCCCAACCTCATCTTTTTTCCTCTATCCTCCCAGTTTGATCAAAAACTGGAAGTATCAGGCATTTGCAGAAAGTAGATGTTTTCTGATCCAAAATAAAGAGAAAATCCCAACAAAAGGAGTATCAGTCGTTGAAGTAACAGCAGAAACAAGAGAATGTTAGTGCCTTTCATGGTCAAAGTTCTTCAACTGAAGAGGGGGGAAAAAATCCTCTTTTTCATTTGGATTACAATAGTACTTGGACGATTCATCTAAGATAAGCTTTCCATTGTGTTCAGTGAAAGATACCATCCCAGCTAACAAAAGAAAGGCAAAGAGTAGGAAAGGAAACAACAGCGTGAAGATAATTAATAACTCACCCAAAGTCACCTGAACTTACTGGAAGAGAAGAGCCCATATTTAATAAAGTCTGTGTATTGTGCTTCCCACGGAATAGCTCAGACTGAGCCCAAAAGCCTTCTCTGAGAAGCTGTTCCTGAAGAAACATGCCAGATGTAAAAACCACATACAAGAAATTTAGACAAAAACAAGTCAAGAGTCACCCTTCACCAGCACTGCTAATAACGGGACTTGCAAATTCCAGCAAGGGGAAGCAATGCTGGGAAGTGCCAAGATTCCTTACACAGCTCACAGGAATAGCTAAAACCAAGAATGGTCTCTGCACCCAGAGCAACTTCCTATGCAGTCTCAAACTGATCAAAACACTCAAGTCCTAGGTGGTTAAATCCCACTCAAACTCAAAGCTAAATAACAAGAAGGTGATCTGTCTGTCTAGTTTTCAGAGTGCCTGTAATATCAACCCTGCCCTTCCAAGCTAAACCAGGCAGACACACCTGGAGACACTTCTCTGGGAATCAAGAGTGTGTTTTGAGAAGCTAACAAACATCCAAATGTCATATTGCATTCAAGGGATCGCCTCCTCTTGCATAGAATTGTGCTGCTTAGGTAATTTCATTTAAATAACTCATGGTCCCTTGAACAGCAACCTGATTTTGATTACTGAAAAGACAACTTTAGAAAACCAGCTCAAAACACGTATAATTACGTTCAATTTTTGTTGCACATTCAAGGAAAACAAAGAAGCAGCAAATCCAGAGTTTAAGTTACATGAAAGAAACTAACGTGCAATTGCAGGGGCCAACAAAGCACAGATCAGACTGCTTGTCTTTCTCCACTACAGATCAGCAAAACATTTGGGCATGTGACTTAAAAGCAGTTTTCCCTCTTACTGAACTTTCTCAATGCTCATTTTCATTGAGCCATGATAAGGCTAAGAAAAATATTTAATACAAACTGAATTCACTTACAGATATTGAAGGAGACAGTACCAAAATTCCAGGTTCTCTTTCAGCTCTATTTATCTATCTTTGAGGAACTGCCATAAAGGCATTTCACAAACTTAAAGTCATGTTGATTTTACAAGTAAACAGTGTTGCCTACTTACAAACACAACTCTGACTAAAGTAGCAATAACTTGATATTTAATAAGAAGCAACCAATTTTCTCCTCAGCCAGTAAATTCTAATACAGTAATGAACTTCTTTTATATATATACACATTGATGTTGCTATTAATCATTAAATATAACTCCTAACAGAATCCAACATTAATCATTGATGGCATTAATTGCCAGTTTGTCACAGCCTTAGTAGTCTCTTAAGTGAGCAACAGCCACATTTATTGTACATTTTAGGCACTGATTCCCAAGATGATGAATACATACTTTTCCCATTACACTAGTGAGGCATTATTAAGGTCTTCACTGACAACTGTCTTCTCTGAAGATTATAAACCAAATTACTTCCTTACAAGTCATTTTGCAAGACTCATAGAACTTAAGGGAACACAAGGCAAAAAACTGTGAATCAAAACTTTTTAATTTTGTAGTGCTTTCCTTACCCTTTATACCAAACCACCAAGAGCCCT
Source organism: Grantiella picta (assembly GCA_013397955.1). Taxonomy (NCBI): domain Eukaryota; kingdom Metazoa; phylum Chordata; class Aves; order Passeriformes; family Meliphagidae; genus Grantiella; species Grantiella picta. Next base: position 587,309 of record VZRM01009052.1, on the reverse strand, counting down.
CACTCCTGTAGGTTTCTCCTGTGTTAGTTCCATCTCTCCAGACCATCCTTTTTGCTATGTCTTTTCCTGCACACCCGCTCCTAGCTAGTCTCGTCTTTCCTTTGGACAACATGATCTATTTTCCAGGATTTTGCCTTTTTACCTTAGTATGCAGACCCTTCTCCAAATGTCCTCTATCACACTGACTCCATACTGCAGGTAGTTTTCCTCTTCCAGCACCCAGGTGAGCACACCCTTCATTTCAGAAGACAAATGTCTACAGTAAGGCACTGAGTTCTCCCTGAGTTCTATGTGCCACTCTAGTCAAGCATGAAACAAACCCTTGATTATTTTGCCCTCATTCCCCTACTTCTCCAACACCCTCTCACCCCTTTCTTTCCTTTTTCCTACCCCTTGTTCTGAAAAGAAAAAGCAATGAAAAATAAAAATTATACATAAGGGTGCTTAAAATCTGTGAAGACAATTTCCTTGTGCCTACACAGCATGCCTGGGTAGGTGACAGTAGTAGAGCAAAATGCCCTGCCTTATCTTCATTGCTTTCCCACACTGAAAAGATGACACACGGCACAGCCACCTCAGGAATTTCAGAATTCCGCACCACAGCATGTATCTTTTGTGATTTGGGTATTTGATATGTGAGTCTAAAATAAGAGGGAAGCAGGGCAAAAACAAGGAAGAAAATCACTCCAGCCAGATAAGCACATGAATCGAAATTTAACTGCACAGCAATCACCTGCCTGCAACATCTATAAACCCTAACAGCAATGAACAAGGGGAATAGAGCAATTAATGAGGGTAATAAATGGCACATCGACATACTTTTGGTTCACTTGACTGAGTGCACAACACACTAAAAACTTTTGAGGTATGTTATTTCTTTTAAAACAGTGTGCAGCTCTACTACACAAAAAGTAACCTCAGAAGAGAAAAATTATCGCAAATAATTCTACCTTTGTTTCAAAAACAACACCCAGAAAAGTCAGCAACAGGACAAACTNGTTTTTGAAACAAAGGTAGAATTAATTGCGACAACACCCAGAAAAGCCAGCAACAGGACAAACGGTTGACCCACATAATTAACACACAATTATTCAAGAACCGTTGATATAACTGAACATCCTTTCCATATATCAACAGAGGACATTTCTAAAACAAGTCCAGCTCAAGCCCCACTGGAAACCAAGGGTCTCCACTTAATTCACAGAGGGATTTTATTTAAATCAGAAAAAGTCAGAACATCCAGTGACCATGCTGTGGCACTTCAGAAGGGATTACCTGGGTGAAGGACAAAGCACTCATCTGTGTGTGCTTTGTTTTAGCACTGTAACCACTGCCTGTACTGAGGAGATCTCCAGGTATCCTTACCAACAGCATGGCAAGTAATAAAAAGTAAAACTGGGAAATGGGAAAAACCTTGGCAAGGGTTATTTTTTTCCCCTCTTTATGTAACAAAATATCAAACGACGTCTAAAGAAGTATTCTTTCCCCACACGGTTAACCATCAGGCTTCGCTTTAAAAAGGCGTCCATATTCAGAATAGAAAAGGACATGCTGAAATTCAAACAGGGGATTAAATCCAGCTCTTACAGGGTTTAACACCAGGAAAGTATTAAAAGGCTTGTCTTGAATAACAATATCCTTAAAACTAATATTTAAGTGCTTTCTTGAACTGGGGCCATGAGGGAACCATAACCCTGAAGATTAGGCAGGTGGAATGGAGAGTTAGAATAAAAACAACTGTGAATTACTATTAACATCAGTAGCTGCAGGAGTCTACTCGTGTTTTGGTTCATTTGGTTCCATATTTATGCGTCTTGCGATCAGCAAGAAGAGATGTGTTCATGCAAATGAGTGATTTGACTCAGAAGGGTTTCAATCCTGCCTGCTGAGAGAACTTACCCATGCTGCAACTGACACAGAGCTTACAAAGGAATGGAAAGAATAAATGTCAATGAGTTACAAAAACTGGTACTGAATAAATATATGCTAAGTACACATCCAACACCATTACATAGGCACGGGTGCTATGAAATCTTGACACACACGCATATAAGCAGGGAAACTGATGAAACAAAACACACATGCTTAATTTCATTTGCTCTGTAAACAGTTTTCCTTACTTGCCCAGTCTAAATGAAAAAGTACCACATTAACACATACATACAGAAAAAAACCAAAACTTTACGTTCTTTATATTACTGCAATACAAATCTCAATTTACTCCCAAGGACACATGCTAATACAGCCATACCATTTCCACTGGCCTTCACAACATGATTCACTGCAAACTATGATTTATGTTTCTACACTGGATGTGTATTATGTCGTAGTCAGAAAGCACTCACAACCAGATGAGCTAGATCACTTTGGCCATCAATCTCCTTACACTAAAGCCCTTTACATTTTTCTGGCAGCAAAAAAGAAAAAAATTAAAGCAACTGTAAATATAACTAGTCCCCATTTAACTGCCTTATATTAACATGCAAGCATCCATTTTCACAGTCACAGACACAAAGCTAGACGGAGACACAACCCTCCACTGAGTCCCCAGGCCCTTCTAAAAGAAAAAGCAAAACAAATAACTTCATGATGAAAAAGCCCACAGTCAAATGTAATTATTACCATTTTAACTCTGGGTCCCAGGAAAACCATGCGAAAACGCTGACTGGTTGACTGAACTGCAAAGTTAGTACCAGGTCCCACGGAACAGGATGGTAATGTGATTTCTCCTGCAATGCAGTTCACAGGAACACCAGGCCATGGTGCCACCCTGCATCACATGCAGGGACTCCCAAAGCTGCCCAAGAGCTGCCCTGGGCACCTACTCCCACAGCACAGGTTAGCTAGCCTTACTTGGTGCCACGCATCCAAAAAACCTTCACAGCTCCAGCAAACAACATTCAGAGGAGGAAAAGGGGGCAGCATCCTGATGCCACCTGTTAGACTTCAGTGCTGCAAGGACTGGAGCTGGTATGGAGGAGGTAGCAACCATCTGCCACTGCCACAAGTGAGCGTGCAGAACATCACTAGCTCGGAGCAGACAAATAGCAGGCAAAGAGCAAGCATCTTCCTGATAAAACAGAGACTTAATTGTTGATGAGCCTGATTACTCCTAAGGTTACTTAACACTCTCCACCTTGTGCAAATTAAGTGCTGTCTTTCACCAGCTGAATTTCAAATGAGACAGATCTGCAATTTACAAGAATGACATTAGAGGCAGGGGGGAAAGCCCAGCCCTTCTTCCTTGTCTTCATGTATCAGAAAAACATTAATATCCCCTTTTTGATCCATTCTTGCAGATATATAATATTAAGGATTCTTCAAAACAAAAGCCTTTTAAATCAGGTTCTAAGTTATGCACTTTTCTCCATGTCTCAGTTACTATGTGTATAAAATTAAAGATATGCCCTGAGTTTGCAGGCACAAGTAATTATTGCTTGAGCAACGCTAAGCTATTATACTGATGAGAACCAAGGGAAAGCTCATGAGTTAGTTAATAATCCTACCCTGAAAGCATCACTTCAACAGCACGTAGGAAATAGAGCCTGGGGTACACACACAACAATGACACAAAGAAAGAAGAGATGATCATTAGGTAAAGAGCCACTCATGTATGCTGGATAAATAGAAGTCTCAGAGAAAAAATTCTGTGTGGCCAATGTAACCATAAAGGAGAGCATTAAAACATGTACACATGGAGAGCCATGGCATGACCACCCATGCAATCTTCAATCTGCTGCCATTTTCTCCCTTCCAAGAGCTGGCTCCATCACCACACTGATCATCTTTTAATGCAGGAAAAGCTGTTTGTTTAAGGGAGATAAAGAAAAATACACCCCTGCTCAATTATTTAGGTGAGTTTTAAGGAAAAACACCACACATGGCAGAATGCCCCATGTCCAAACCCTCATGAGGCTGAAAACTGCCTCCCTGAGCAAACAGGAGCTACGACCCTGCTGGCTCCAGGCACAGACCAGTCCTGGAGGACCCCAGAGGCCGAGGAGGGGGCCTGCTCAGAGGCTGGATGAACGAGCAGCACTTCCTTCCTGGACCTCACAAAGCAAACAGAAATTACACGGAAATAGTAAGGGCAGAAATATCCAGCATGCTCTTCCAACACAAGCGGGAGAAAAGCCAGAGAGAGCGCACTGTGTAGAGAGCTGGAATAGAAAGATGCCAAACAGCTCTGGTGTAAACTTCCAGTACTGCAAGACAGCAGTACCAGCACAACTCTGGGTGAATAGACAAATGCCTCAATATTATATGGTCTGATGGTGGGCCACAGCATCAGACCTACAGATCACTACATACCTCAAATACTGCTTTTCTTAAATTAGTGTAACAAGAATGATGGAATATAATCAACAGCCAAACCCATTCTGCAAGATTTAACAGCATACAATACAGAACAGAGCAATTTTTCAGTGGATTAACCCTCATCTCTACAGAGGGGTCAGACAAAGCTTAGACAATAAATGAAATTAATCTGAGCATCTAGCAATTTTGACAAGGCAAAAGCAAGCTTTAAGCAACAATATTAACTTACTTAAGCCTTTCCCTAAACACTGCTTTTAATTCCTCTTTTTTCATATTTCGCTTATTTTAAATAGATATAAATGTAAAAAACAGAATCCATGCTTATCTGTTCCTTCCTGAGAATCAAAATTGTTTATTATAGATTCTCATATTAATTAGTGGCTAAGATACTTATCTGGTTCATCTCAGTCATATAAAACCACTATATAATCATGTTCATGAAACACTGAAGGAAAAGAGATCCACACCTTATGACAGAAATTTAAGGTAAAGTATCTTGGACAAAGAAATTAATTCAAAATCCAGCCCAAATTAATTCCAGTAAGATTTTGCTGATTGACTTAAACAGACTTTATATTGCATGTTTACTAGCTGTGCTCTCAGAAACCAGCAGTGAACATTAATTAACAAACGTGTTTTGATTTAGTGTACTCTCATTTTCAATGTACTGTTCTGCTCCGTTGCACTGTTCCCCCACGAGTACTTACAACCAATTTTACACTTGAACTTGCCAACAATCAGTGCTTTCCCACTTAGGGGATTTCAAACCGAAGTCTTTCAGCAAGTTAAATATTTTAAATCCTGGGGGGAGGGGAGGGAGGGTAGAAATCAGGAAGCATGCAGTATTCAAACAGTCCCTCCAATTTCAAGAAGCAAACAACACAACCACAAAAGGATTCTCAGTTTTCCATTCATCTCCCTCACCACCAGGAACCGTCTGGGTCAGTGCCTGCTGACTGCCTCGGCAGCAATTTACAGCACAGTACAGGTTTGAATATTGTCCTTTGTATGTACGGGATGAAGGACTGCAGGGACTGCAGAGGTGACAGTACCATGCGATTTCTTTCTTATCTGTAGCTTTTAATGAAATAAAAAGTGTTTACAAATGCTATTTTATTTACTCAAGATGAAAAGAAAAAGAAAAAAAAGTACAAATACAAAGCAAAACCCAAAAAGCAAAAAGAGCTTCCTCTGTCCTTTATGATTCAAGTTAAATTGGAGAAACAAACAGCAGCTGATAAGGGATCCAGTGATTGCTTTGTTTCTTAGGAATATAAATATGCGATAGCCGCAGATGATGCTTCTTTAGACAAAGCTTGATCTTAAGATTTACTTAAACAGTTATTTTTAGTAAACAGCTTGACTATGCCTATACAGATTCACAGAGTGGGCACCCCAACAAAACAAAACCCAAAAGAAAAAAAAAAATTCCCTATAGTCTGACGAAACCACATTCTGGATCCCCGGTCTATGCCCAGCCTACTACCCACAACCAAAGCCTTATGGACACATGGGGACCCTCTTCTTTTAAGAAAGTGCAAAGTCAGGCAGGATGAGTTGAACTCTGCTGTCCAGAGGGGAAAGCAGCCCCACTTCCTGAGCTGACCATGCTGCCTCCTATCAACCATAAGGGGGGGAAGAGTAAGAAAATAAGAGAGAGGATGCTAATGCATCACTGATATGAGACAACGCTGTATTGGGTTTAAACTCCTGCCTCTTTGGAGAAATCTCTCACTGCTATTATATGGGTTGTCTTCCAATGTTACCATCAAAAAACGATTAGGCAGGTGGAAATCTTAAATTTTCAAATTGTTTACATTCTACATTTGACAATGGTTTATTCACAGCCATAATTCTTCCCCTGAGGCACATTAATCAATTCCCTTTGCTGCATATGTATTTTTCACACAGTCTGCAGGCAGAAAAAAACATTTTCAAGTGAGATAAAGTGATTGCAAGAAAACCCACAAAAATCAAAGAGAATAACTTAGATGTCTCACCTCTTTCTTTGTTTTTGTTTAGTATCAGGAAAGAAACCCCTGAAAATGCATTGCTATATATCAATTTGTTTCTCTCCCAGTACTTTTAAAGAATAAGAAAGTTGTGAAATAGGCCAAGAATAATCAAAGTATTATTTAAAAGGTCTTTAAAAGGCTTTTTTTCCCATCAAGGACACTCAGAAAGGACTTAACTAAATAGCTTCCTTGCCCACGTGTACAATACAAATAACTCAACAGATAAACAGGGTTTATGCCACCTTAGTGTTTAACCCACTGTAACAAATTTTTATTTAAATTCTACTGTGATTGCAAAGCATCACAGAGCAAATGTACGTCTGTAATAGACCAACTGATAACTGCATCACAGCAGGTAACTATCTTCTGCCCTTAGACACAACAAATCAAGCACTCTACATTTACAGTTTTGGGATAGTTTTGCTCACTACACCACCCACCTCTTTGCTCCTCCTTTGGCAAACTGACTCAAGGTACATGCAGGAGTTAACAGTTTTCTGACATTGAAAATTTTATTCCTTACACATCACAAAATACATTATTGCAGCCATTAGATGAATCTCCTCATCAGTTAACTAGTCACTTCTCAAGAAACAGTCCAAAGACACAGAGCGGGGTAGTGGAGGCGGGACTACAATGAGGTGTCAAAAGGAATGGCAGCAGAAAAGTGGAAATGTTTTTTCCCTTTTATAAGGAAAGAAAAGGCAAGGGAAGAAGAGACACTCAGCCACAACACCACTCTGACACCCTATTACCCTTTCTGTCTTCAAGGTTTGCTGGGGCAGGCACAGCTTCAGGCTGCAAAAAGAGAGGCTCTCGGTGCGGGAGGGCACAACTCAGGAGCAGGATGAACAGCTCAAGTGCCGTCTCAGCATGTTTTGGTGTACCCAGCTGCCCAGCCTCACTTTCACCAAGACAGCCCAATATTCTCACAACTGACTGTGCAAAATCCTATTAGACCTCAGCAGAGGTGGTGGTGGCTCTATTTCCCCAGAGCTCCAACAGAGAGAACAGTAACTAAGATCAACCTTTTGATGTTTACAAGCATTTGCAGTCAAGCTCAGCCCACCCAATAGCTCAAATTCTTACTTTGGTTACTGTCCAGGACCCAGTGATGAAGTCCCACACCAGCAAAATTGAGCATTTGATTATCCTTTCCCTACTGACTGCTATTTTGGCTTTCCTTGGGTTGCTTCTTTTCAAGATATTAACATACAACAGCCACATCCTGCAAAGCACTAGAGTCCCCAAGGTATCCTTAACTTTGTATACACAGCTTGTCCAAGGTCTCCTGAAGCAGTATCACACTCCAGGATAGTTTTGTTTTCTAATGCTCAGAGCTTAGTAACTGTTTAATTAGTTGCATTAAGCCAAAGAGAGCAAGCAAATCTATTATTAAACACCATGTAGAAACAGAACTTTGCATAACTCAGGTGACTTCATAAAATTTGAACATAATTGAAGAAGAAATTACACTCAAATTACTAAGTTTGGAGATTGGGCTGTTCAGCAGCACTCTGTAAGAATTGCCTCAGATTTTCATGGCAAGTGAAAAGTGAGGTTTAATTTTTTTAACGCTAATGATTATTGTGGAGTATCTATCCTGGAAAATAAAAAATAGCTTTTTGCAAATAATTATGCACACAGGATCAAAACCCTACCACAAACATCATTTGAAGGTTTTGCTACATGTATTATACTACACAACTCTTTCTTGGTTCTGCCCATCTCTAAAACCCTTTCAAGATGCAAACACAAGCTGTCTGTACATCAGCAGAGCAGTGTCGCCCAGCTGGAAGAGTACTGGCAAATGCAGTTGGCACCGCAGCCCTGCACTGTCCCCTCTCTCATTTCCCCCTCCCATGCACACATCAAGGGCTTTGTTAGGACTGGCTCTAACCTGGCCCCTGGCTGGACGCTCAATAGGAAGCACAGCATCCTCACGCCCCTGACCTCCACAGAGCCCAGTCATGCTCTCCCCCTAAGCCCCTCTGTTCCCTATTTCTGTGCCTTGGATCTTGCTGCAATCAGAGGCTCAGTTCAAAAAGAGCACATTCTCTCGCTCTCAGTTGAAATGCTGAGACAAACGCACCCAGAAGAGGCTGTTAAATGTTTCACGAAAGTGCAACAAACTAAGTACATCTATCTACATGAAGAAATATTGACCAGTTGTCAGGGAGGTTTAACCAAATCATTAGGGCTTTGGGAAGAAGTAAATGCAATCTCCCTCATTTCCTAATCCAGTTGCTTATATTTGTAACAAGGCATTAGCACTAAGAAGATGTATTATCTCTGTGTTAGTTGTCTTTGCTATAGACCATGAAAAATTCTGTATGAATTAACAATATCTCTATTTCACCTAAAAAATACATGTCTGTGAAAACTCACTACCCCTGGGGTGTGCTGAGTGGGTAATGACAAGGTATTGCATACAAGTAATATTTTTTTTCTACCAAACAACAAGAAGCAGCTCTACAGTTGTTTTCCCTTTAGGGGAAGATAGCTCCATTTACAGCATGACATTCTCTGCTGTGGACAAAGATCTGAGCTGTGTCTCCACATCATCTGATTCCCAACACACTGCCATCACAGCTGCCCAGCTTAGCCCAGCGATGCTACTTTTGGGAAACTACATTCATTTGATCCAGTAAATTATAGTTGGTTGGTGACAGAGCCATGGTTCCCAGAAAAGAGCAAGATGACTTTACCAGCTCAACAGTATGGTTTCTTTGAATTTTTCACAACTTAGACTTGTCTGTAGTTTGCTGCGTAGAGAATAGGAATCAAAGAGCAAAGCTTTGTGTGCATGTAAGCAAAATTACATCCCTGCTGACCCAAAAACTTCATAAGAAAACAGTTTTTTTAGAGACAATAGGATTGAAAGGAGCCATAAATACTCTCCTAATCCTGAGAAGATGGGAGAAGCTTTTTGCAATTGAGCTTAGATGCTTTTTATTTTATCTCCTTTACACAATACTTTATAATGTTAATGCAAACCCATTACTCATGAAAGTGAGAATCCAAGGGTATCAGTGTGACCTACACCGGCTGTGAGCAAACTGAAAGAGCAAAACAGATGCTGACTTTCTTGTGATTGTCATCGAGATTTTTTCAGCAGATTAGACTGCTGTTAGGTAAACTCCGACTAAATAGTGTTGAAAAAATGTTTCTAGTGCTCTTTGAACCGTATGTTCAGAAGTCATTCACAGTGAAGGCCAAGCCAGTGAAACCATCTATTGCTAATTTTGCTCAATAGCAAGAGCTTGCCTTTTTCAGTTGCTTTTACATTTGCCAGCTTTCAGCTCTGAGCTGAAATTTTCCGTATCAGGTGCCCGCCTTTAACGAACAAAAAAATTTAAAAACACCAAAACAATTCAGCAAGAAAGGTAGGAAAAAAAATAAGTTGCCTTGCCAACATCTGAAAAAAGGTCAGGAGAAAGTTTCAAAGACATAATTGCACACAAGCACTTACACTTGGAATGCCTGACTTTGCGACCTTACGCTAGAACTATTTGAAAGAGCTTTTTGTGTGTCATGTACTATTACATGGGGAGTCCTGTACCAGTTAAGCTCACCTCAAATTGCAGTTTAAAGCATATGTAGTGAAAAGCACACGATGCTGCTGTTGAAAGCTGTGTTTCCCCAAGGCGTAGGCAGAGAGGGAGCAATCACTTGTAGAAAGCTTGTAAGAATCAGGTCCTGCAGCATTTGTTTTTGCTTTCTGGAACCTGTTTCTACTGAAAAAAAAAAAATTATTGCACATATAGCCAAAGAGTTAAAGAACTCCTTAGTTATGTTACACAGCTGATACCAACCCTTGACCAGGAAACACAAAGCAGAGACTCCATCTCTGATCTCTGCCCTTCCCTGCAGCCTTCAAAGATCATCAACATATTACAATATTCACTTCAAGCATGAGCAGCAATACAAGGGACAAGGAAGTGAAGAATCATCTCTTGTCATCTTTGTGCTGTAGCAAACCCAGCAGAAGCTGAGTGTGTCAAGAAACAGAATGAGTAAGCAGTTAAGTGGGTGGTTCAATATGTTCATTTTCCTCCACTATTTCCATTTTAAGTGTCAGCTTCCCAAAATGTATTTAATTTCTACTACAAATTTTGATTCCCAAACTCTTAGCATGCTGTTCAATGAAACAGACTGTACATACTCATGTAAAGGAAATATTGCACAACCATAATGACAGCAAAGGCCTTTGTATGAAATCTGTTGCAGCCACATTTACTTCCAGACCTAAGGAATGGTAAAAGGTTTTTTGGCTGGATGGATCTAAAGATCAATTAGAAGCAAACCCCTACCATCTTTCCTTCACTATGCAGTCTGCACTAAGCTTTCACCCAACAACAGCAGCAGACTGCTGACAGTGTAATTAAAGAGGTTTCTGTAGGCTCTTAATCACAGTTGTAGCCTCTATTATAACAATATCCTTCTGACTCCTCATTAAAGCACAGCATTATGTTGGAATAACCACATTCCATCACTCCAGCTATTTAACCTTTAATATGTCCCATAAATGCAACAGAATTAATGAAAATGCTTTTCTCAAGATAGCTTCATTGTAGCATGCAGAACTCAAAGAAGGGCTCCTTGTTGTAACAGCCAAAAAGCCACCTGCCATAGCCCCAGCAGGAATGAGAGCATCAGCAAAAGCCCTCTCCTCTCTGCCCACTGCCATGGCAAGGTCTCACTCACCCTACTCCTGGCTACATCAGCAATAAGCATCAAATCGTTTAATCAGAGAGAAAGGGGTAAACTGTGGGGGAAATGGCTATACTCAGGCGAGCAGGAGAGAAACAAAAAGGAGGGCAGAACATGGCATATGGTACCCAGCAAACGACCACAGCAGGGGAGTGTGCTGAACTGTGCCCCTGCCAGCCTCATGCTTACCTCAGCAGGCTTCCCACAAGACCAGACAGCACTGCAGTCAAGGGTGCCTGCTGCTGTATTGTCTTACAGCTGCAAACTGTAGATTTACAGTACCTGTCTACAGCAATAGAACCCACTGCAGCAGAACCCCTGTAAAAATCTAGTATGTTAGGGATTTGCTTCATCCAAACCTCAGGAGGCTCAGGCTGGCATGGCAGTCAGTTACCTCCTTTCCTCTTGTAGGTAGATATTCCCTAATACTTCAGGATGAAGCAGTAAGCAGATTGTTCTGCACCACCTGTACTGACTGAGCCAGAGGGAAAGCATGAAAAGCAGGTTCTCATAAGTTAGAATCTAACTAACAGTAATGCAACATTTAATGAAAGGTAGGAAAACTTACTGATCCAAGCTCAGAACACAGCCCTAATAGATAGCAAAGGAGGAGAAAATCCCTAATGATACCTTGCACACCATCAAAATCCATTACTCACTCTAGCTGAATGCTAAAGTAGAATTCTGCAAGCTTGTCATAGAGAGGGATATGCAGTGTAAGCTTAAACCTAATTGTCACTTTACTTTGAAATGTGATAAAAATGGCAAATAAATATTAAATAATTGATCGCAGACTTAAAGCTGCAGTAATTGCAAAAACTGTTAAACCCCTTGTATCTACATTGTTAAAAACAGTCTCTCTTTGTGCCCATCTAAATACTGCTGCAGAAGTGGAGTACTTGAAAAGGTACATGGAGCAGACAGACAAAGTTACCCATTATCAATACTATGGTCAGTCCTTCAGGTCTTGTTCTAGAGCAAGTATGGACTGGGGCAGAAGCAGTACTGCATTAGGAGAGCTGCAGGCTCACCTCCTGAACAGCAAAAGGAGCGAGGGATGACAAAAAGTGCATGAGAAAAGCCTGGAATTTTTCTCAACTTCATACATGGCTCTCTTTGAGCAGTCTTCTGCTCCACTAACTTTTCTTTCAGAGCATTACAGACTGAGTTGGAGGGTAACAGAAAGAAAAACCACCATTTTTTACACTGACAGCATGTTTTACTCCCCACCCATCAAGAGACAAGGATGATTCACTCCTCTTCTGATAACGCTGGAGGACAGCCTGAGGAACAGAACTATGAGGATTAACTGGGTATACCATAATTAAGAGTTTTATGGGCATTCCTGCCTAGTTCTGCAACAGGCACAAAACCTTGAGTTTGCTAAGAACTCTGGCAGTTTTTAGTAGGTCTTCCCTGCTAGCACTGAACTATGAGTCTTACATATGAATCAGTTTACTTTTCCAGTATTCACAAATGGAGAGGGATCTCCAAATTCTGTTTACTGACAGCTGCCACTAAACTCTAGTCCACAATTATTATACATTACTATACATTAATAATTCATGTTGATTAATTTTTAAGTATGTGCAGCATCCTTATAAGCACCCAGAATAACCCATTCAGGATTCCACATCTACACCAGTCAGTGACCTCAAAAACTACAAGTCAAGTATCAGCTGAAGCATGAACCCAGGTATAGCTTCTGTATGTGATGAACCCCGTTTTGAGACTGAAAAATATTCTACTTTGTGAAAACATTCCCATCTGCCTAGAAATCTATTTTCTTATGAGCTGCAAAACTGCTCCTCTTGCAGTGTATTTCACCCTTTTTATCCTGTTTGTATGAATATTGGACAAAGACATGTAACAGCACTTGGTATGCAGAGAAGTCAAATAGTTCAGTCCTCAAATGGATTTTCTATAATTCAAATTCTAACCTGCTGCTTATTCCTAAAAGGTATGCCACTTCTTCACAAAATCAAGTTATTGCCCACAGAGCCACAAAAGTTAAAATCCTTTAGCACAACTGACCCTGACTTTTTCAAAGGCAAACAAAATTGTGAGCTTAAAAGTTGTCTGTAGGCTCCAGAGTACACAGTGAAATAGATTAGGAAGTTTTTTTAAAAAATTGCAAAGTAACTTTGTATAAGCCTAAATTTCTTTACCGAGCCACTTAAGATCACTGTGACACTTAAGGCCACTTAAGACAATGAGTGGAAAACAGCAAAGATTGAAGCAATCACTCCATTTATTTTGATTTGTAAAGAAAAGTTACTTGTATTTGTTGAAAAACCTCTTTAAAAGTTTAGGGGTGACACACACCCCAAACACAAGTCCCACCCCAAGTGACACCCAACATGTTTTGCTTGTCTTTTTGTTCAGCAGAAGAGTGAGAAGCCAAAGTACACCTCGAGCTGGGCAAAAAGTACTTGGTATAGTCTGTGTATCCAGAGTGCCAGTAAACTCTATTTATTGACCTTGCTGATGAAGTCTGTACTCTTCACACTCATTCAGTCTCTTACTGAGCGACCAGACTTTGAATGTGGGAAGAATCACAAACAGACGATCTGCTACAAATGAGCTCACAATGGACGAGTTCCAAGCAAAGTCTTGACCCACATCATGTCAAAGATACTTTCAGATCATACAACATTTCACATTTCTAGTTTCTCTTAAATCACTTGTTGGTGTTGACATCAGAAACATTGGAAACGAATAAACAAATGCAACTGCTTGTTTTTAAACCTAAATACAGTGAGTTTTAAATGAATGTCTGTGTAAGGCAAATCAATCCTTTACTTATCACGCATCTCGAATACTCATCACATCTACAGAACAGCTTTACTGCTGCGTACGTGCTACATGTAGCCAAATTCACAGTGTTGTGAGTTTTATCCTGAGAGTATTAACTCACTCAAATCAGTTTTGACTAGGGCATGCAATTCACTTCTTAACTCTAGAAAAACAGGCCAAATAAATGCAAGGCGAAGATTATACAGTGGTGCGAAAGTGTGTATACTTTTATCCTTTACATGGCATTCTCTGTATATATTTGCCCACACACAATGACTTTTTTCACCAATTAAGAAAACTGCCAACTCAGAAAATGAATGCCAGAAAGACAGGTCTAAGTAGAACCAGAGGTACTTAGGTTGGAAAAGACCTTCAAAATCATCAAGTCCAACTGTAATAATACATTGGCATTACAACATAAATGTTTATGCTTGTTTTATAAATTTATCATTCTGACTATGGATAAATAGAAAAAGTTACTCCATCTCTGCTTCTTCCAGCTTCTGAAAGGAACTGCACACAAAGGTGGGGGTCCTTTTACTCCTTGCTTATATATACAAAGGCTGTGTATATACAAGGTGATGGTAGGGAACGCCCCTATGGGTCAGCAGTGAAGCAGTTTTACTGAATTCATAGATGGCAAACTGCAGAGCTGCTTTTCCTTGCTTCTAGAAATAATAAATAACACAAGATCTTACAAAGATTACTTATGTAAAACAGGATTTTTGCACACATGAACAGAAAATGCAGGACTCAAGAGTGAAATACGTATTCAAATGTTGAGCGTGAAGAGTGAAAACATACACCTATTTCAATCATTCACCAGGGCACTGACAAAACTCTCCTTTTAACATCAACCATCATTGGTGAGCCACAGGCTTACCAAATGTTTCTAATCCAACATCAGAATTACCAGTAAACCTCCTCAAAGACACTAGAAACGTAAGCAACCTAAAGGTGACATTTAGTGTCCATGTGGGCCAATTGAGACAGTGCATTAAAACAAGTGTTTTTTAAAAAGCCTCCACTAGTATCTATGAAGTCCCATCCCCAAATGTGCAGTCGATGAAAAAGGCAGTATCTGGCTTAGTCTACTTTTGTAGTGATTTACATCACAAATTCGGTGGGAGGTCGTCTGGTTGACGCAGAGGGCAAAGAACAGAGCCAGGCACGTAAAAGTGGTGCTTTACAAGTCCATTGCCATGATTAAAATGAATAATCCAAGAGATAAGCCTCTCATTTCTCATAGTACTCTAGTCCATACTATATCACTCTGCAGTAGAACAAACTAAGCTTCCATTTACATTACATGAATTGCTGGCATAGAAATAAAAATATTTATGAGCTGTTTTAGTATTTAGACTAACACCTCTGTCTCAGTGACCATGTTTTCTTTTTCACCTATCTCTGATGCACCACTGTGACAAATCCTGAACCTGAGTAGTACCAACATTTTTCAGCAGAGCAGTATCATTTAGGAGAATTGTATCATCTTTTTGTAACATATCTCCATCCTCAAAAAGGTTTGTCTAGTCCAAACGTATCCTTTAAATTTACTTTTATAGAAACTTAGGTAATAGCAACACAATTTAATACCCCAGGCTTAGTTTTCTTTCCAAAGCTAGACACTGCTACCACAGTAGGTCCTGTGGTCATCTACCAAAGCAATGAGGACTTTGCTACCCTGGACTATTTTGTTTCCCACATTTGTAAAGCTGTCAATTTTATCATTATCAAGAGACTGCTGAGGAGACTAGAAGTCAATCAGAAGCATATTACAATGAGTACACACACAGCAGTTTAAGCAGCAAGGTTTCCCGAGGTTAAAACTTAACCTTTAAATATAATCTCTAATTCATCTTGATCAACACACATAAACATTTCGTACAAACTCTCTCATAAGGCCTAACTAATCATTCAAAGATCTTCCTTGGATTAACAGCCAAACCCCAACGTTTTGCTAAATAAGAACATTTTAGTACAAAAAACATCCATGAAAAGCCTGAAGGATTTAATTTATAACCAAGCCTCTGCTTCCTACTTTCACAACAAAATTGGAAAAAATGAAGACAGGAAAAGGAAATAATAATTCATCCATCAGCTTTGAAACCTTTCTAGGCCTTGGAAGGATCACCAAGACAGTATTTAGAGGAAGGTCCCCACCCAGCTGGCCTCATCAACCTCTCTAAAAACAGAACTTAAAAGAAGGAAACAAACAGTTGCCATTTATAATTGTAAGATAAACCAAGAAATAAAACATTTTCTTCATGGTTTCAGCTAATTGGATCATTAAAATATCTCAATACAAAATAATAAGCTGAAATTAATCTTGCCCAAATCATAACTGTGTAAGAGCTACACCACATCTATAATTGCAACTAGACCTATTTTGGCCTGATAGTTTCTAAAGGATAAGAAAAAAATAACCCAAAGGAGGGTGCTTGTTCTAAACCATCACATTTTGTTAATTTAATGCTTGTGTTAGTCAGTGCATTGGTTTACCATGCTGCTTTACAGTAGGAACTACTGATCAACATCCAAAATTTTGTAGCTTTCAGGGAAAAAAAGAAAGCATGTTAGCTTCCTTTATTTAGAATGGAAGAACTGTCATAACATGTTCTGCAGTAATGTGTTGCTTAACAAAGATGAAATAAAAATATTTACAGATTCAAATATTACAAGGCTTGGATCATCAGATAATAGCTATCATAATACAAAGCATCTGGAGGAACAGTGAGCAAAAGGACACTTCAGTACATGAACTTGGTGGAAAGGCCAAACATAGCAATTTTAGTGAAGAGAAAATCAAGGCAATTGGAATAGTCATTATAAGCCACTGCAAAATAAATTAACGTGAGAAAGATAAGACATGACACTTCTGAACAAACATCCTCTGAAAATTAGAGGCAGAATAATGTTCTATACGCCTTGTCCCATATCCCCTCAGCTGCACAGCAACATCCTAAGCCGCTGCATCCTTCTCTACCTACAACTGCAATTCCCTACCCAGAAGAGCCTGACATTGCTCCTAACATACCCCTAAACTCCCTACCAACATCCCCTCAGACTCAGTAGGGCTGATTAGCCCACTGCAGGAGGGATAACTGAAGACATCTCCCTAGACATTTCCCCACCCAAACAGGGAGCTGCAGAGACTCTGCCAGAAGTTACAACCTCCACAGCATCTACCTCCCCATCAGCACTGGCAGCAAGTTCAAAAGGATGATCACGAACAGCATTAGCAACTGGACCTTGGCAAGAAAATACTGCTTAGAATATTTTGCAATATGCATCTTGCAGAGCTTTTCCTTAACACAATCCAAGGATGTTAATTAGAAACAAGAAAACAGTTCCTCCAGAAAATACGTCCCATACATTACCTGAATAGGTCTAATGGCCATTTAAAAAAAAAAATTAAATAAAAAACCAAAAATCAGTCAGTTACCAGAAATTGCAGATAGGCCCTGAGAAGTCTGGTAGCAAAAATTAGTAATAGAAAGTTAGTTATGAATAACACATTCTCCTAAGAAGTGACACAGCTATACCTCTATCACTAAAATCAAAGTAACTGTTAAAACATTTTTTTTATATGCTCTAAAGCTCATACCTCTACCATTTGCTTCTTCAAAGGAAAAAAGAACTGAAAAATCTATTTGTATTTTTACTAGTTATACGTCATTACTAGAATAGACTTGGAGGGATGGTTTTCTGTCGAGGGGGTTGTTTTAGCTGATATTTCTCCATCTTTGGAAAAAAAATTAGAGCTTTTATATGCAAAAACATTAACAACATTATGCATCAGGAAGAAATTAAACCAGACTCAATTGCAGAATACTCAGTTCTCACTAGTACTCACACTAAACTATACCTTCTAGACATGACTACAGTAATGCAGATTCTTCCCAGTGCATTTCATATACCTTGCAATTACACCTTTTAATGAGCTGGTTTTACAACGAGATCATATTTAGATTTGACAACCCACCAAAAAAAGTTTTTCCACTGAATAGACCGTCTCATAGACAAAAGAATCTCTGAAGAATAAACAGGTTACCAGTTCAGAACCTGTATATTCTGGCTATATATATGCCCAATACAAAAAGTGCAGTATCCAGAATAACAGCTATTTGGTGTCTAACACCAAGCATATTTCTCTTGGCGGTCTCTCTTGTGGGAGAAGGGGGTTTTACCACTCTGAAAGTTTTAAGAGTTTTGAAAACATAATCTACCGTTCCTCTATAAACACATGTCCAAGTATTTTGCAAAAGCAGCAGAAGCAGCTATTTTTTAGACAGCAGATTTCCCTTTGCATGACTGTAACTTTATAAAGCAAGATATCTTTGAAAAATAAAGCAGAACTACACAAATTTTTAAGTCAAATAATAACTGCTGACTTCTGGTAACAGTAGCCTCTAGTTTGGCTTGGCTACAGAAGCAATCATTCTAAAATTGCTTTCAGTTTGTATTCAAAGTAAACGTCTGTGGGAGGTTTATTTCCCCTCCTAAAAACTGCAGGTTGAGATTGTTTTATCACTTCTCAAACACATGATTCAAGTAATTCATTACACTGTTCCATCACTGCAGATCTTGCCATTGTTTCCTATAAAACTGACTAGCATAATATTACTTGCACCCTTCAGTTATTTTCCTCATCCATTTAAGTATGGATAATTTCATTCTGAAAATATTTTCAATGTAGTATTTTTCTTTATAGTCAAAAATCGTAATTTATGGGACCCATAGAATATAACACCATTTGGGGGCTTCTTTCCAAAATAATGGAGATTTAACAGTGCTGGTAAATGCCAAAGGCAATGTAGGAAGACAACTGAATTCATCTTTGAGACAACTCTACAGGGCAGAGCAGGAAAGAATGAAATGTCACACAGTTCTGATTCCTTACACTGCAGCAGGAGGTCTTGATTTCAGGAACTGGCAGTCAAGGATCAGTTCTCTGACTGAAGGATTCTCAAACAGCCAAGAAATTTAGTTTACAGCAAGGCCTCTGTCAAGCGTTATTAATGACCTGCCTGAATTACCACAAAACCATACTGCCACAGCAGCTCCAGGAGGGGAGAGCAAGTCCAAAGGGAAAGAATACAACCTAGTAAGAACACAAACACTCCAGGAGAACAATCAAATACCAAGGTGAAATTGCTTCAAGCATTGAAAAATTCAGAAAAATGATCGAGAAGAATGAAACCAAGAGAGTGTCATTATTGCAACTGAAAATAAAAATTCTGGGGCTAAAGAGACTCCATCAATCTGGAAAAATAAGAAGCCTAAATAGCTTCAGGACACATTCCACCAAAAGGTGAATGCTGAATACTAACTAGGATCAGCCTCCAAGAATCTTCAGCTTTTCATGTTGCTTTGGAGAGAAATGTACACACAATCTCCACCCTTCTAGGCAAAAAGGAAGAACCATTTGCAGAAAGATAGCATGATATAAATATATTAAGATCTAAAGCCAACTGCTGCAGGAAGAGTAGCTAACAACTTGTTACACGAAGCAGAATTTGTCATATTTGAGAGACAAGGGGGTCTTCTACAGTAAAAGCTATTCCAAAGGAGAAAGTGATTTCCCCACCTGTACATCTGTGGTCAGCAGGGAGACTGGCTCTGCAGGCTGGGGCTGCAGCAAAACAGCCCAGCACAAGAGACATGGCGTTCTCTTTAACCTCACTGACAGCAAACACAAGAGAGAAATATCTGACATCTTCAAAGCTGAATGAAGAAGAAAACTAATTTATTTTTGTTCTCATACAGTGGCTTAGAAGTCTCATCCTTCTGCAGAGCAACCACAAAGACTTTTCTCATATTCAATTTTAAAAATCTCTTTGCTGTGCTTTCTCATTTGTTTCTCCAGCATGCTCTTTTTAATCAACATTTTAGCCATACTGCTTTTGGGGAAGAAGCTTATTAACAAAAACAAACAAACAACCTTTTATTGTGCTGCATAGTGTCCTTGGTGTCTGCCGTTCTTTCTCTTACCATCAATCTTAAAGCTAAACGCATATGAAGCATGTTTCTAAGCTTTCATCTCAGAAACTATAGTTACACACATGAACTAAAGACTTGACGGTGAACTCAAGGCTAACACTCTAGATGATGGCAGGCATCAGCAGTTTATTATCCCCCAGTACACCCCTTTTATACCCCTTCTTCACATGCAAATCAGGTGCTCCTTATCACAATTAGTTAGCAAACTACCCACAGGTGCCTTTTCTAATCAGTCATACATGTCCACATTCTTTGCTTCTTTCTCCTACAAGGTTGTTTCTCTCTCTTGTTTAAGGACACATCTACAACTTATCTAGGTCTGCTGCCCACAGCCTGTTCCTATCATCCCACAAAGACTCACCACTATGTTATCATGGCAACAAAAATAAAGCTTCCAACATTACTATGGGGGTAAAAGAAATAAACACAGTAACTCCCACATGCCAGAAAGTTAGTTTTTGCTTGAAAACTATCTTACTCCATATTCTGAAGTCTTGGGACATAGGAAGGGTCTCCTACAGAAAGAGTAATCACATCTCCATACTCTTGTTAACTGTAACTCAAGCATGATAAAACCTCCCCAGAGCATTCTGGTATTCAACAATCTGTTGACAACATGTCATTGTCACCCTTAGCAGTAGTTCAGTGCTGGCATCACCTTGCAACACTCCCACAAGTTTTGGCAAACCCTACTGTTGTAAAGGTGCTGCAAGGTGGTGATGGGCAGAACCCCAAACACACTGAAAGAACTGGGTCAATACTCAGTTTTGAACCACTCAGGGACAGCACAGATACAAGACTTACTAGATAAATGAATCAAGTCAAAACACATCACTGAGAGTTGAAACTACGCTTAGCAGGGAATCACAATGACAGTGGACTAAATTTTTTTTTCTGAAAATCTGGACTTCCATGTGTTGTTTTTACATCTTTAGTCAAATTGTCTTCCATTTCCCAAGAACTTCGCAGTATAGCAAGGCCTCAGACCAAAACCAAGGGGCAGATTCTGAGTTGACAATGACAAGGTTATGGCAGAGAATGAGAGGGAAAGAAAAAAAAATCTGAGCAAATATTCACAGATTGAACACCATCGCTGTGGCTTGACCAGCCATTTAGAAAACACTCCAAATTGTTGCAAAGCAGTACACATTTAAGTCCAATATACAGGACAAACACCATGATTATGTGGAAAAAGCACTGCAGATACACAGTTTTTAACTTGACAATGTAATTAATGCTCTTCACCATTAACTGATGACCATTTGCTTTGCAGTAAAATAAAATGTTCTATTTTTAAGTGGCAAGGTAAGATTGGAAAAAAAAAACAAAACAGAAAAGAACAAAGATATTTGGCCATAAAATGAGGTAAAGCAGCTATTTAAAAATGGCTACCCCTCTCTGGCAAAGGTTAGAAATCCTTAAGTCAAGGTCTCATTAAGTCCCACTGCAAGCATTCTGCACTGCTCCCCTACTGTACACATAAAGCCAATTCCCCCGAGCAGCCAGACACATTCCACACCAGGCACTTCACAGAATGGACAGACAAAGCATGGTTAGCCTGGATGAAGCTTTCACACAAACTACTCTTGCTTGCAGAACATAAAATATAGGAGAAATGTTGTCAAAAAATTTTAACTGGATGGATGAGACATTTTCCCCCTTTCCTGCCCCAGTCCAAGGGAAGGATTTTGTAGGTTTATCACAACTTTTTTTGTCTATATGAATACATACTTCCATCCTACCCTGTATTTCCCTGTATTTTGCCAATAATAGATCCTCCAACACCGTCCTGTGCATCCCTGTGGTTTGGCTCCATGCATTAATCCAGCAGATCATTTATATAGGATTACATGGGAAAGGCCCTACCGCTAACGTTTTGCGAGCTCTGCTTTCTCTTTTGGCCAAATAGTCCTTCCCCTAAAAGCACACCATTTCACAGCACTTTAAAGTGAGTGGGACCATGTAATTATTTCCTGAGCTGTTCTCTTCCAAGTCTGTGAATGCTCCTAGGTGCAGTTATTTGGCAGTTAAACTTTTCTTCTTGCTTTTCACACCTCTCAGAACAAAGTACAGTGGTGTCCTCAGGGAAGAAGGCACTCAGACGTATTTGTAAAACCAAATACGAATCCATTATCGTAATGACTCAATTAATTAAGCAGTTAGGCATGGCTGGAAGTGACCTGCTTGGAGAGACAGTGGTAAACTTCTCATATAGTATATAAACTACCAAGAAACAAACCCTAGAGCAGACAACAGCAAAGGAAGCATTAATAATTGTTATCACTGGAAACACCATGAAGCTTATCTTAAAAGTTAAAGAACCACTTGAGAAAAGCAGCAATTCTCCCTAGTGCATTGCCTGGATTATTTTACTGCTATTGAGCATAAATCATCACAGAAAAGAGAGAAGCCTAGCATTCTTTGGGTCTTAGTGGCTCATCTGACAACATCAGAAGCTCATTTAGCAGCTGTTATGTGTCCAGCCATCTCAGGTCCTTCCAGAAGTATGCTAAATACCCTCCTGACATCCTGAATGCTCCTAAAGTTAGCTTCTCCAGCCTTTCTTAAAAGGGATTTAAAATTAGAATTGAAATGGAACTGCCACTACCCATACAGCCAAGGGTGACAGGTACCCCAAATACTTTTCTGATGTAGTAAAACCTTTTAAATGCAACCAAAACATGCATTGTACATGCAGTGGTAAAACACTAAGAATAAAAAAGCTGAACTAAAAAAAACAACACGTAAAAACACCAAACCAAATGAAACGAACAAAACACACTGTATTTTCAAGCAAGTTTCATACTTCAACAAAATCTTGTGTACAGATTAATGAGTAGCCAAGTCACCTTACTGAGCAGCAACTGATGATATCAAGTTATACAAACACACAGCATGTTTACATCTTTTCTACAACATTACTCGTTCATATAATTTAATTTCATATTTGCATTCATCTGTTAATTACTTTATTGGAGCATAATAAACCCAAAGGGACAATGCAATGTTACACCCAAATGCTCCCCATCGATTCAGACATCAACCCCTAACTGGAAACACAAAGTTCATGAAAAGCAAATGCATTTTGAACAACCACTAAAAATACAGGTAGGCATGACAACCAGCCACAAAAACAACCCCAACACAAAACAAACACAGACAACAAAAAACCCAAACCACCACACTAACTAGTTCAATAATTCAACAGTATAGCTGACCTTTTACATACGCAGTCAGGAAGATCAAAGAATTTCCACCACTCAAACAGCAAATAACTGGTATTTTTCCATAGGGGGCATTCACTGGTCCTACCTTGAAAGATGGCATTCATTTGTAACTCTGCTATCCAGGACTCATAAAGATAACAGTCACTTGTGACACCAACAGTTTTACCAAAGGCTCCTGATTAGACTTTTCTACCTAAGTACTTTATGGATCAAATCCTACTTTGGTGTAAAAGGTCTGAAGAACACCTCTGTTCAAGCAATTCTGTTGGTATGAGGAGTGCTCTGTGTCTGTCTGCCACAGCAGCACAAGACATTCTGCACTTCTCTTCCTCCTACACCAGCTTTTTGCAGAAACTACCAGCTTAGGCTGAAAGGCAAGAACACCAGTTTTGCCAACACATCACTCTATGGATGCAGTGTTTGCTCTTCTACATTTTCTGGTTGTTATTCTTATTTCCATCTCCACCTTACAAGAAATGGGCTATGACCTTTGTCCACACAGAAACTTGTTTTAATTAAGAATTAATGCAAATCACTATATAGACATTCTAGTACCAGCTTCAGTTTTAGCGACCTCCTGATGACCATCCATTCAAAACTTGTATTGTCAATACACAATTTTCTTTTTTATAAAAACTACTCAAATAAACCATTCCAACTTATATTTACAGTATACCAAAAAGCGCAGGAGATGGAAAGAAATACTTCCAATATACGCAAGTTATTTAGCACTGTAAACCGTACTTGACCTTCTTATTCATATACCTCTGCTGCAATACTGAATTAAAAAAACCTTTTCTTCCTTTTGAAAAGAAGTTGTATCTTCCAGTAACTACCCAGTTCAGTTCTTGGATTCATACAAGGAAAAAACATTATAATTTCCCACTGCCAAAATTATGCAATAATGCAAAATTTAGTGCATAAAATGTCAATCTAACATGTTCTGTGAAATTTTATTATACGGAAAAGTATAAACAATACATATATACATAGATGAAGGGGAAGATAATGAACTGAGCAAGTGAAACTATGTTCATTAGAACATACACATCTCCAGACACAAACACTTCAGTGTTTTCCTTGACTGGTATTTGGAGAAATGTGCAATATGTGCTCCTGGCTGCAATATGCCACAACATGAGCTAGAGACATTCTGCGATCCTTGAGTAGGTGTATAGATAAGTAAACAAACTAAATGGCATTTCAAATGAAATATAAAGTTCTAGACTATATCCCACCAATGGTGCATTTCAGCAGGGTCATATCTTTTGCCTCACAACTGTTCAAACCAGACAGAAAATGCTGCAACCTTCTTAAGTTAGAAAGCTATCTTTCCTCTCCTGGTAAATAGAACACTGCCCACACTGTTCCTTTCATATCCTCAAATTTCTAAAAATTATGCCAAATGCACTTTCAGTAGGATATAGCTGTTGATTCAAGCTCAGAGCTGTATATCATTGGAGAAGTTCAAAGCTGATCTGAAGACAGAGTTTCCTCTTTGCAGAGCAGGACTATGTGGAAGCCAGGCACCAGCTTTATGCCACTTTTCTTAAGAAAGCTAAGAAAACTGTGTGGTCCTCCAGACTTGGAAGGCAAGGTACTGTTACACAGCACACGAGTGCACTCTTAAGCTTCGGGGTTTTTACTTGTCAGGATATAAGTCTTGATCATTCCCAAAAGCAACAAAATTGCTCTCTTCCCCAGACATCACAGGCACTGCCACAAGCAGGTAAAAGGTCCAGCTTCCCAACATCTCAGTTCTTTGCACTGCTCTGCATTGCCCTGCTTAACATGGTCCCTGTTCCTCTCATCTCTTCTTGGCCAATGGGATCACACATCCAGCACCAGCTCACATCTAAACATGATACTGGCTATTAGCCCTCAGAAAGGTGAGCTCTTCGGGCAAAGTAACAAGATTGTATCAGAAGTGCTTGTATGTCAGCATTTCACAGCACACAGGACATTGTTACAGTCTTAAAGCTGATCAATGCAAATGAGGATATTAACCTCATCTCATTAAATCAACCTTTTTTCCTATCACTAAAGTTTTACCTGCTCCCCACACCCATGCCCTCCGATCAGAGCGGCTGAGCCTAGGCAAAGCACGGTGCTTAACTCACTCGCATTTCACTCTCCCAAGCCAAACAATTTACTTATCCTCCCCTACCTACCGCTGCAACCCAGCTTCTTCTGCAGGAAGATACCACAGTCCTTGGACTGGTCTATATAATCTATGCTCAGATTATTCTCAGGGTGAGAATATAAAATAATCTAAGTAATTATAATGGTTAAAAAAAAAAACTTCGAAGTTGGGAGGTACTGCTGCAGGGAACACTACTCCGTGGCAACCAAGGGTACTGGGAGAATGTCCTGAAGTCCACAAACATGCTCCAATTTGATCTCAAGACCAAGCTAAGATTTGGATCAGTCCATTGAAATTACTCACTTCTAAGTGCTTGTCCTGTCCATCAGAGTAGTGTATCTCACTATTATGTATGAAAGTACCTCCCTCTCATCCATAAATATGTAGCAAAAAAGAAATATTGCATATGAACAGAATTGTAAATCTGCATTCAGCACACAGATACCACAGCAGCACTGCCAAGCAAACAATAAACAAATGCACTTGCTTGCATTTGTTTGAGTTGAGTCATCTCTATTTTTTTCCTCAGTTCTAATAACTTAGTCTTTTTTTTGTTTCTAGTAAGAAAAACTTACCTAGAAACAATCCCCCAAAATTCATTCTTCAGCAGTATCATTGATATTTAAAGTAATACAGTTTTGCCAAACAAACCTGGCCTAGCTCAAAGTAGAATGAGCATAACAAAATTAACAACATTTTAAGAGTCTGAGAAATAAAATTTTTAAGTAAAATAAGAGGGTTTAGTGCTTGAGTTGTGTTCAACTCAATCCCTCCTCCATTGGTGGCAATGGGAAAACCGCCACTGATTTCAGAGTGCAGAAGCTATGTTTATACTGAAAATCTGCATTGCTTTAGAGAGCAACTGCCGCTGTGAATCACAACACTGAGCAAGAAATTCACAAACCACATGAATACCATGACTTGCATTTCCAAATCATACACAAGTACAACTGATTTTACCTAACACTAGAAGACAAGCCTTCCTGCAAGATACATCCATGTGTATGTCCCAGAACAAACCTGTCCTTACCGCCGTGCCAAGACTTGGGTGTCACCCACAGAGCGAGGCCAGCTCCAGCAGAGCTCATGCACAGCACTCCAATTGAAGGCTGTGCAGCTTCCAAGCCGTCTGGGGGACTGGGCTCCATCTACCTCTGAACACAAAACATTTGCAGAAAGTCTTTCTTCCTTTGTTTCATAATTCCACCATTATTTTTTAGCCAGTGCTCAAAGACTTTTTTATTACCGTATTTACATGAGGTAGCCTGGAGGTGTGTCATACTCCAATGGAATATACTTCTTTTACTAAACTATCACATTTGCTAAAATATAATAACCTCCTACATAATCTCATTTGGAGAAAGGGGAGGGATCTTACAGCAATCCATTTACAGTGCTCGCTCCTGATAGCTCTAGCTTAAAGAGTTCAGCAGTTCCTCTAGGTGAGCAAATGCAACTTCTAATCGGATATTCATGGAAGTTGTTATAAAATTAAAGAACAGCAACAAAAATCATATGGGTCTTCCAAGCAAAACTACAGCTTATAAAAAAATTAAATGCGAGAACCCAGAACTCATCTACATTTACAGTAAGTGTTGACAATAATGTATTTTGTGTCCTAAGAGAAAATTTAACATTAAGTAAAAATTACGCTTTTCATTTTCCTATGCAAATAGGCTAAAACTGACATACTCCACCAAGAACGTATCATTTCTCAAAAAAATATCCTGACAGTGAAAGCAAAACTATAACATCATGTTGATATACATGTACAATGGTAAAATTTGCCTATATTCTACAGGGATGTGGAAAGCTTAATAAGCAATGTCCAAACAGGCAGCAATCTTCACTTAAGAAGAGAGGGATGCAAGGAATTGGATCCAACCACCAGGCTGACAAGAGCAGGACCAGGGAGGCGCTCAATCATCCTCCCCTTGTTCTCTCAAGCAGAGCTGCCATCAATGTTTGTGGCAAAAAATCCCTCTGGCCTCCTGGCAGCTACCTTTTACAGGTTCCCCATTCCATCCCAAAACTTGACATCATTCAGCTGCCTGTCCCCTTAAACACCTACACACCTCTAGCAGGTACATACCCAAGGGACCACAAAACCAGAGCAATTCAGCTGAGGAAACAAACTTATTTTTCTGTCCTGTGTGACCTTCCCTGCAGGGGAGCTCAGCACTGGGGCTGCAAATGGGATCCCCATGGCTATGCTCAAAGTTCTCCCTAAAGTCCTGGTCCTTCACCTCACCCATGCCTTGCTTGTGCATTCTTGACTTCTCCTGACTCCACTGCCCAATCTCCCAGCCAGCTTCCTGGCTTTTATTTCAGCCTTGCCCACTCCCCGTGACAGCCTCTGCTCTCAGCAGCACTCTGATTACACATAATCCAATTTTCTGAATTTCACTTGAGCTTCTAGACATGCTCTCACCCTGCTCTGTCCTGTGGCTTTCCTGTTGTACTCAAGCACTAGCATTTGATTCCTGATCGAGGAGTTTTACCTCCTATTGCTATTTACTTCCTGCCTTTTTCTTACAAGCATGGTGTAGTTCTCATGCAGTCTCCAAAGCACACATACTCCTCAAAATGCACTGACTGCAGTAGGACCCAATGTAACAAAATTTCTTAAATTTATGGAATCTTTTTCATCAATACTCCCGGCAGAAGTTTTTGTCTGGCTGCTTGTTCTTCTGGTTTTGGTTTTTTAAGCAGGCACGCTTTCTAGGAGGTGCATAAACACAAAACAGAGAAAGGTGCACCAGTATATACAAAAGCAAGATGGATATTGATAAATTTCCACGAGCAGCAGGCATCTCATACCACAAGTGCACCCTGCATTTTACTGAAGAAACTCCTTTTTTCATCGTATTTTCCCTCCAAACTATCTGAAAGAGTGAAATAGTATAAAAATTTTTCATAGCCTACAATCAAAACAAATTAGCAATCCATCAAACTCATCTAATGAATTAAAAGCATGCTGTGTCCACCTATAATACAATACAGGTAATTAGGTCCAAATTAAGCTGGGAGAATCACCACTGAACATTAGTTTGAGACTTTGGGTCCATAAAATAAAGACTGAGCACTGCACTTTACATAATTCTAGACCAATTTGAAAGGTATGTAATTAAGTAGCCAGCTTCATGCTGCATAGATATCAAACTGAGATTCTTTTTGCCCATTCTGAACTTGTAACCAAGTTACCAAAACAAGCATCCAGTGAACACTGATGATTTTAGACTCCTAATTACCCATTAGTCTCCTCCTTCTAGAGCCATTTACACCCACACAGATCAATATATGACAACTTTGAAGTATTCAAACACATTTATACTTAGAACAAATCTCTGAACAAAGAACTAGGCAGCAAACACGTGCTCCTTTTACCCCTTCAAGAAGTACCAAATCAGCGTAACATAGGTCAATCTGAAGGTCAAGCAGGATCCAGCAGGATGGAGAACCTCTCAGGGAAATTCAATATGACTCTAATAAATGTTTTCTGTAGCTGTTTCAACTGGGATTATCTAAGACATGGTGTGTTAGTACTCCCCTGAGCAGGCAACTCAGGAGGAGAACCAAATCTTCACAGTATACATTCACAGCTAGAATATATTATTTAAAATCTCCTCAGTACAGTATTAAAGAGGCAATAATTTGGTGCCAGTTACCTTTCAGACTGTAATACACCTTTAAATGGGCATGCCACAATAACATTACCTGATGCATGCTGCCTAAAATAATAATCCCAAGGCTAATTTTGTTGATATTTGTGGCTCTGGAACAGGAGGACTATTTTATCTCAGTTTGATTCCAGTTAATTTCCCTTAGGGACTGTACAGAGTCTCAATGGTCAGAGACTTTCAACTAATACACATTAACAATGAACCATGACTAAATGAAGATATTATAATAATCTCAGCAATTTAAACACATTTCAGGAAGGGGATCGATAATCACTTAAAACTGCAAGCTTCTAACATAAAAAGACTCCTCCCGAAAACATGATTCTTCATAAGTAGGTTTAAACCCCAAAAATATTTATCATACAGAAAGATTTAAGAATAAGTCTTTGATTGTAAATACATCTCCAAACCTATACATACAAAGACCTTTACCAGTTTTCAGAATTTGTTAGTATTTAGTAAAGACACTTGGCCATTTCTAATGCATATTTTTAATCAAGTCTGAGTAGTTCTTAAACTGTCATGCATGTCAAAACCTCCAAGTCACACTGGCTAAAAAAAAAAAAGCTACAATACATTTGTAACTAAAAGTAGTATTTATCATCCTTCCTCATCTCTTAGAAAAATCACCCAGTATTACCAGAAATTACACCTCCCAATCAAATATGTTGATCAAGTTTATAAAAATGATCAGCTAAATGCTTTACCACAGCAGATATATTATTGGTTCTACAGTAACTGCCTGCATTTTCACATCTACTGTAGGGAAGAACAGAAAAAATATATATACCATTAAGTCAATTAAAACATTTTTGTTACAGATGGCATTGATCTCAGTGGAACTAGAAAATTAATAAAATATTAGCATGAGAAACAGGATTTGCATCTCTACACAGATATGAAAACTCAGTTCTATTAACAGCTGCTTAACATATTTGGAAAACAGTAGAAAGCTTTCCTCCTCCACCACCGCTCTATCCACCAGCACCATTACTTCATCAGAATATAATTTTTAATAATTATTTATGTGCTTCTGCCCAAAAGTCTTCGTGAACATAATTAAAAAAAAACCAACCAGTATCACCAGCTTCACCTCTTACTCCCAATCATAACAGCTTCTACCTCCTCCCTAAAAAAACCTATCAAACAATGTCCTGAAATGACCTGCTAGAACTTGTGTTTGCAGACCGCTGGACTTGCTGTTATCCTACAGAAAGGTCACCTTTCGGTAATTTCAGTGCAAGACACTAAAATCACCTTGACTATTATGAACTGGTATGGAAAGACACCCCAAACACAATGCTTTATCCATCCCACATGTTTACTGAGATCACTGGTCATGTGTTACATTATGTGCCAAGTGGAACAAAGAGACAAGAAATACTAACTGCTAACTCTAAAGTAGTTAGCAGACAAATTTGCTATCAAATTTAGTAGAAGCAGTTTGTCCTGGATGTAGGTTGTTTGGGCTTGTTTAAAATTTTTCAAGTTGTAAAGTTTAGACAAGTCAGTGTAAAGGCACCCATTGATTTTTAAGAAACTTTTAGCCAGGCCCCACATTCGCCTTCAATTTTTTTTCCCTATAGGGTTACCAACTTAGGCACAGCCACACTGGATCTACCAAGATTGCTTTATAAACAAACAGGAAAGAGATGGAGGTTAAACCCCAGTCTGAAATGCCTACTGCCCCCCATGAGAATGTATCTCAGTGATAAATGCAACAGTTCAAAGAAAAACTGTCCATCTTCACTAACCACTGGATATAACCCATTTGACAAAAGCAGGTCTACAACCCGTATTTGTTCTGTTCAAACCTGTCTAAAGTAGATGCTTAAGAAATAACAGCAG
This sequence comes from Grantiella picta, assembly GCA_013397955.1. Classification (NCBI taxonomy): domain Eukaryota; kingdom Metazoa; phylum Chordata; class Aves; order Passeriformes; family Meliphagidae; genus Grantiella; species Grantiella picta. The sequence goes on along the minus strand of VZRM01009052.1, from coordinate 556,564 downwards.
TATATGGAATACAGGAGGAGAGTTATGAAAATATAAACAGCTACACCACAGCAATCCAAACAATATCTCCAAACTGCTTCTCTTCTGTAAAGCTGGCAAACATTAATTCTAAATAATTAACAAAGAAGATTCTTTTAATTGCTAAGGAATTTTTACACTAGCAACAATGGAAACCAGTTTCCTGGGTCTGTTAACAGTCCATTTAAGTTCTTTTTTTTTTAACAAACAGATACTGGGTTAGATAAAGGTCAACCTAGGCTGGTATCCCAGCCACGAGTACATGCCTGGGGAGACACATAAGAAGCAAGGAAGTACAAAGTGGTCAATTCTCTGCTGCGGCTTCCCAGTGTTCAAGCACTTGTAGTTTAGGAACTTTCTAAGCCAGATGCTTTTGGTGCACTGTGATGCTCACTTCATCAATTTGTTATTTCAAACCTGCTCAAATCTATCTACATTTCTGACTGCACAGATTTCTGTGGCTGTAAAGTGCATGATTTAATTACATGCTGCATAAGGAAATAGTAATTTATTTTCAACCTGCTGCTGAAGAACTATCACTGTTTTTTTTTTCCCTGACTTCACATTCTGTAAAAGAGAGCAAATCCCAGTTCCCTGTTGCTCTCTCCACAATGTTTGGGAATTTACATATATAAAAATATCACCCACCAGTTACCTTTTTCCAGATCCTCTGGTGAATTTCTCATTTTGTGGCAGTCTTTGCATGGGTAGACATGTGATTCTTGCCCTTTTTAATACCTTTTTAGGCCCTACTGAGTTATTTAATGTAATCTCAAATATTCTCCTCTTTTTCTCTGGTACATATATGTCAAAGAATGCACTTGTGATAAAATCCCTGTTGTACTATCAAGTAGTTAACCAGCTATAATGAATCTTACATAGCCATAGTTTTAGATTATTAAGCAGCAAGTGCCTAAACGCAAGCTTACACAACAAAAAGCTATGTAAAAGCTACTGGAGAAACAATACAGTCCTGAAAAGCTCTGTCTTCTGAAAACAAAGTCTTAAATAGTTACATTGCAAAGACAGATGTGGCATGTATTTAAAACACTTAAATTCTGTCACTGCATTTCAGAACACAAACTGAAAGAAACTAAGCCTCATTGCTTTTATCATAGGTTTGTTTTTCTAAAGCTAAAAATGTCACTAGAATAAATACAAGTCTTGAAATAAGACAGCTGGCTATCTCAATACACTTCCACTGATGAATTCAATTGCAAAACCCTAAAACTTGCAGTTCTTAGGCTAGTAGTATATTATGGGCAAGGACAACTCAACTGGCTTTTAAAGGAAAAAAATCTCTGCATGAAGCAAGCAAATAGCCTTTGGAAGAACCTCCACAGTGAAAGGTCTCATAGCTGTACTGTGACTGAAGTTAAAGTCTCTGAGTTAAGGGTCTGTAGCTGCTACTTCAAGTTCATTTCATGGGCACAGTCTGCTGCTACTAATATAATACGGAGCTGCATTATCTGCTAAGGTATCTTAAAACAAAGATCCAGGAAGAAAACAAACACATGATCCCTAAAGTTTGTCTTGCATGCAAACAAAGCAGAGAGAGAAGCCTGATAAGAACTGACGGAGAAATATTTTGGTAGAAAATTAAAAAGTATTTCAGTAGCATTACATAACCAATTACACAGCCTTCCTACTCATTTATTAAAGTGCTCATAGGTGGCAACGTCAGAAGGAACATGCCAGAAGGAAAACAACATCAGTCAACTCTGTTTAGAACTCCACACACAGGAAGGCTTGCAAAGCATTACATGTAAAGAAAGCTGAAATCCAGCTCTCCGAGTACTGTCTTCTGCTCTCCTAGCCCAAAAGTGGTTGCAATTATTACTTTTGTTTGCAAACAACTGGCTTTGGACAATTCACAAGTTTAAAAGAAAAACGTAAACGCTTGGCAAATAACTTGGTCAATGCAGAGTCCCTCTTTAGGTTTCCTAGGAAACAGGTAAAGTTCTACGATCTCTTGCCATTTCTTGAGTTTTGTCTCCAAGCATTCTAGTCTGCTGATTTCAGGCTCCTCATGGCAAACGCCCTTTCTTGCTCCAGGTCTGTAGTAAGACCATTTACCTCTTCTTTGCATTAGAAAAAAACCACAAAACGTAAAACAACAACCAATGCACATGTATTAGGGAAATGTCCTAATGCACGAGAACGGCTACAACTATTTCTCATGCATCTTATTTTAAGTTTACCTCAACCTACAAAGCTGTGAACATCAGCAAAGCAAAATAGGAATAAAAATATTCTGTCTACACGTTGCTCTTTTCACATGAACGAGTTCTCCTGTTTCTGAAGCCAAATATAGAGCACATGAACGCACGGAAGATTATTTAGAAGGGTTCATATTTTACTTGCAATATATGCCAAGTGGAATTTGCTGCAGGGAAAGTTTTTAAAGCAAGTCCCTGTTCAGTCTGTACTTCACAGTTATGCGGAAGATGCCAGAACACTCCAACGTAATCAAGTCTGGCTTCCACTGGAATTGAACTCTCAGATGCTAACCTTGAGACTTGAAGAGTTCCAAAGACAGCTGGGGAAAAATGCTGTTAAAAGTGTACTTTGACCATCTGAATCTACAGAATTTTAACCTTATGCTTAATTGAGCAAGACCACTCATGTTTAAAGTACACCTTTAAATAGCTGGGAGAGAAATGAGAAAGCAGGGCAAGAGTGTTCAACTCCTGCAAAGTAAGAGCTTGTCCTGACTGTGCAACTTCCTTTGTTTTCTTAAGTCACATTTTTCAGCTGATAAGATCAGCTTAAAGAAAGCAATAGAATACTATTCGGACTATAGATTTACATGAACATATGGACTTTAGAGTAAAATAAATAGAATAAATCATCACAAAATTCATTCCCCTTTAAAAAACACAGTGCTTGAGCATAAATCCTGCATATTGAAGTCCTGGAAAGAGAAAAAATATAAAAGAAGTTGGGAGATTTTATCTTAATTCCCACTAAAATCTGCATTTCACACCTGATGAACATGTCTAGGACATTAGAAATTCCTGAAGATGCAGACAAATAAATTATTTAATTCCTACCCCAAGTTAATAGTATTTTCGAGTGCCAAAGGAAAACTGTGATACAAAACACTTCAATATACCACTAGGACAACCTTATGGGAACAGAAATGCAGTGCCCTGTATGGGGTCCCAAGAGTGTGGCTTAGAGGTGCACAGCCTGGGAATTCTCAAGTTCAGTACCTGCTATCAGACACAGCCATGTTATCTAATTTTATCCATCTACTTAACAACTAAATTTCCGACTAACGATGGCATTTTTCGCTCCACTTCTATCATAAGACCATTCCAAACCCTTACGTTGCCTGGAATAACTTTCTAGTTTCCAGACTGGATCTATGCATAGAAATCCTTTGCTTTTGTCCAAGAAATCAATTTTCAACCCATACAGTATTCAATCCAGCGACCTTATCAGCCCATCCTAGTTATCCTTCTGTGCACATGCTCCAGTTCGAATGCACCATTCCTAAGGAGAGGAAACCGAGTTTACTCAATATTTCAGATGAGTAAATATGAGTTCCTTGTATATATGAGTTCCTTGTATAAGAACATCAAGACTTTATTATCTCTGTCAGGAATCTTCCTCCTAATAAAGATCATCCTAGGATATATCTCAAGAAACTTCCCCCAGTGAGAAGAGTGATCATTACCACTCTCAGTAGATTTGCTAAAATATCAATATCAAGATACCAGCCTGTAGTGAAAATTTTACTCAGTCATTAATAATTATACACAATTTATGACATTAAAACATATCTACCACATGGAACTGGTATAGTCTGTAAAAATAATGATACGTTTTTAACTGAAATTCAAGACTGCGTATTTCTCATTTTTGAAACCTTCACACAATTCTAAGAAAAAAATATAATCTCCACATTAGTATAGGTACAGAACTTTGGTCCTGATTTAGTAAAGCATCCATACATTCATGCAACTTCAGACTGGAAGCATTCCCATCACACTCAGTGGATGTCTTCAGAAAACTAAAGTCACCCTTCAAGGCTTTGCTGGACTTAATGGGTTCAATATTTCAAGGTGAAACTTGCAAAATATCCTCGAGGCTCTTTTGCAGTTAACGACTTTGGTCTCCTCTGAACGTTCATTTCGCTTATCTGTTGTTCCTTTGAATAGATATCCTAAGCTCTAAGAGCCAAGCATGCGTTCTCTGCTTCCTTGCATTAAGGTAGAGCTCTGCCCAGTGCCTTCACACATTTACAGATGAGAAGTCTCATTTTCCGCTATTCTCCCGATGCCTTCCAAGTGCAAATCACTACAAGAGGATCACGTGTGACCACACGCTAAATTAAGTTTGCCCAGGAGATTTCATTCATCGGTTCCCCGGAAACTGGTGATTAAGCCTACATACTTAAAAGGAGATACTATTTAATTCAAAATCACATAGTTGATTCTAAAAATATTAAAGAATTAACATAATCATAAAGCCATTTTCCTTACCAGGTTGTAACAGAAGAGGAAGCTTTAAGATCATGCCCGACCAGTTAGCTTCACATTAAAGGTGCTAAACACCCGGTGCTGCTCTGCTACAACATTGTACTACAGTCAGTCTCCAAACGCACGTTCTGTTAATTTGTGACACTGCATATTTTGCTGCTCAAGAACTAAGAAAGCCAGCACTACAGAAGCTCTTTATTCTGCCTTCCAGGTGCTTCATAAATATTAAATAAGAACGAGCTGCTACACACAAACTTTACAACTCGGCGGGAAGCTGCCCCACGGGTCCGGCACGTGCGCGGGGGCGACGCCGACCCCTCTCAGTGGCGGCGGCAGCAGCAGCCCAGCACAGACCTCGGACCTTGCCCCGGGGGCTGCGGGCAGGCAGCTCGGCCCCGCCGTCCTTGCTCGCCGGAGGCAGGGCAGCAGCGCTGCTCGGCGGAGCGGCCGCTTCACGTGCGCGGAGGGTGCGCGCAGCCCGTGCCCGGCGGGCTCTCGCCACCCCTCTGCCCACCCCGGCTCCCCCCGCGGGCAGGGGCGCACCAGAGGGCGGCTTCAGCCCGGGTAACCCGGCAGCGGGACCCGCCGAAACTTCCCGGCGGGGCGGCACGCCCTTACCTTGATGATGCTGCTCCTCCGCGGGGTGGCCTTGGCCGCTTCCAGCAGGCAGGCGTCGGGGTCGGGCGCAGCCGCTGGCCCCAGGCTGCCGCCGGGGAAGCGCTCCGCAGTGCCCACGGCCGAGACGCCGCTGCGGCGCTCCCGCCTTCTGCCCCCGGCCGCCGCCGGAGCGTCCAGCGATGCCGGCTCAGGCTCCTCTTCGGCACGGTAAGCGGCGTCGGGAGGAGCACGGCCCGCCGCCGGCTGCTCCCTGCCGCCGGCAGCCTCTGCCATTGCCCCGCCGAGCGGTGTCAACTTCTCCGGGGCGCTGAGAGGGCGGCGGAGTCACACGGACGGAGGAACGGACGGCGTCCCGCGGCGCTCCCTTCACGGCACGGTGGCGGCAGCGCCAAATTTCCCCGGAGGAGCCATGGCCGTCCCCGGGGCGGAAGGTACCCGCGCGGGACTCCGCGCTACCGCAGGAGCGGAGCGAAGAACGCGGGCAGCACGCAGGAAGTGCGGCCACAGCCCCGCGCTGTTGTGACAGGAGCCGGGCTTGTGTTGACGGGCGGCGCTGACGGACGGCGCGCTCGGCCAATGAGCGCCGCGGCCGCCCCCCGGCGGCGCGGCGATGGCCAATGGCCTTGGGGAGGGGCGTGCCCGCGGGACTCCTGGACGGGCGGTCGGGGCGGTGCGCGGCGGCGGGCGAGGGGCAGCTGGGCGGTGTAGGAGGGCGTGTAACACCTGGGTGCCCCTGCCACGACCTTGAGGAACAGGGCCTGTGGAGAACCGTGCCACCTGCCGAGAGCGCCCGTGTGCCGGGGCGGCCGCGGAATTCTTCCCCGAGCGTATTTTAGGCAGGTTTGGGCTGCCTCTGTTCCACGGTAAAAGCAGCGTGTGGAAGATGTGGCTTGGGTTAAACACCCTCCAGCCCGCGTAGCCCTCAGGCGGAGGCACNGCCCGGCGCGCGCTGGCACGGCCCGCAGCGCCCCCTGGCGGCGCGGCCGGGCCCCGCGGGAGGCGGGGAGAGGAGCCGGCCGGGAGCGGGATGAGCCGCGCTCGGCTTTCCGAAGAGTTCGGGCGAGCGTGCTGCTGGCCTTTCAATCCTTCAGGGGGTGTTTAGCTGTCAGGAGATTAGCCACTTGGAGACCTCAGGAAAGCTGGGGTGAAGGAGAGTGCAGCAAGGGTGAAAGCACGGCAAAGAGAGGTGAGGAGGACCTTACACAGTGAGATGGAAAATAGGACGGGTAGGGCTGGGCAAGCTGGTTGGCACTGGGGATGTAAGACTATTCAAAATTACAGTAACCAGCTTTAAAAGTAGTAAGACTCTGTGAGAATATTAATTTCCTCCCGTTTCTAAAGTAATTCCCTAATGAATGTGTTTGGCACTTGTTGGCCCTCACTGATTAAGGAAGAAAGAGTAAGAGAGAAACTCCTTACCCGAACTAGTCATTAGCTACTAGCAAATGCCTGGCTACAGGGCATAATTGCCACTTAAAGGATGTGAAATTTATAGATGTATATACGTACACAATATAGACATTTAAAATTTCATATTAAAAAAGGAGTTAACCCCAGCCTGCATTGTGGAAGAGAGAGAACATCACACCAAGTCACTGCAGCAAAGGTGCGGGAACCCCAAACCAACTAATAAAAGCTTATTACATATCCACATACTGCCACATGGACTGACCTAAGAAGACGAATTTAGAGACAATAGAGAAGGTAATTACCACGCAGTATTTTAATAAAGAGGATTAATGCTTCATGCAGAAATATGCTGCAGGTGTTTCCTATATTTTGTGAAATCATATTAACTTTAATCATTGGTTAAATTCTTTGGAAACAGCACAGTTTTCATACCAGCACTGCCATAGCTGAAATCTCCTGCATCTACCAGAAACTGTAGTGTGTTGCACAGACAGATGCACATAATATATTAAAGAACTTTATCCTTTCTAGGATATGTTTTACACATTTAATAATAGAGAGAGATTTATTGTCAAATGCATTGTCTTCTGACATCAAAGGTTTAAAACCATTTAATTCTCACCTTATATTACAACCTTTGACACCTGAAGTCTTTAACTGGACAAGGTGTACAGGGAATCTACAGATTTTAAGTTTCATAAACAGCAAACCTAGAGGGAACACTGAACAAATTGTATTTTTGATCTGTTTGTCCACAAGATGCAGAGGTTTTAGAATTATGTATGGTACAGCTAAGTGAGGGTTTAGTTAAATTCTTCTCTAGAGGAGAATAAAAGGTTGGCAATTTTTCTGACAGTGCATCTCTGGATGCTTCTGAGGCATCTCTATCTGCTTCTGTTTGTAGAGAGCCATGTATTATGAAGGAAAAGAGCAATTGGTTTTGATACTTCTTGATGTCTAATAAAAGAGAGTTGACAAAAGGAAGCTTTACAGTAAAAGTGCTTCCATAGAAACTTTTAAAAAAGCAGGACTGGTTGGTGATAAATGCATATAAGCTGTTTTGTGTTCACTTTCAAGGTCTGGTGCACTCCACTGTACAAAAGCACTGCTGCGTTGTCTACACTTCACATAGAGACAGATTTTCCAGAACAGTCAAAGAGTTCACTCAAATGAAGAAAGACAAGATGATAGAGATAAACATCTATGTGTTTGCCTGAACACGAGTCACTAAGTGCTTGCAACATCTATTTAAATGTGGATTTTTTTGTATAACCAGCTTACTCCATCTCCATCCTTAAGGCACACAATCGCTCCTCAGTGGGCGTAGTTTGTATCATAAACTGGCTGAAAATACAGTTGTCTTGGAGCTGCACTGAAGTACAGCTTACATAAGACAGTATTTGCACCTAGAAATCACATTATGGAAACGTCTTAAAATTAAGTGTTCTACTGGGAGCCAAAAGTGGTTCTCCGGTACCAACTGAACATGGCTGATGAAGTGTGAAAACTGACATATTTTCCTGTGTCATGAACATCTAATTCGCAAGGCAGGGAAAGCAATAGGGGAATTGTTTTAATTTCTTCAAGTATGCATTCACACTGATAGCAAAGAACTAATTTTGGCATTGATAAGACATGCAAAGCTATTGATGAGAAAACGTTTTGCTAGGTAATTCTAAAAGAAGTGATTTTTTCAAAGTCTTCAAAGGTTATTGTGTCTGTGCTGTTACCTCATGAACATGATATTATAAAACAATAAAAAAAAGAATTATATAATTTATTTATACAAATATGTACTCGTTGCTAAGCTTCACTCGCATTTTAGCAAAGCAACCCCAAGTCATATTTTGCCTTTAAAAGTATAATTACTCTTTTAGGCTGGAAAAAAAATGCAAGTTCAAATCAGTGTAAAACAAATGTAGTTAAATCTTGATTTTAAAACATACTGCATATGGTTTCAATTTTTATTTTTTAAATATATTTACACTACTTAATTCAATGCCTCCTGATTTTTTTCTTTTGTTCATCCTTGTTTTGTCTTGCCTCCTGTATCTTTGAAAAAGCTTCACTATACTTACACATCACATTGTATTTTCTAGGTAGCATAAATGTTGTGTCCTCTCTAACGTAACAAGAGAGACTTTCATTATATGCCTCTATCTTAATGAGGTTCTTGTTCCAGCTGAAGTCACTGATGAATTCTTTTCACTGTCTAATGGTACTTTCAGGCGAATCCAGTGTTTTTAATAACTAAAATGCTGTTGTTATGGAAGATTCTTCCAAATTCTTAGCTCTGAGGAATAATCCTTTTTTTTTAGCAGCGTTGTTTGACTGAACAGATATGCCAATGAAGTATGAGAAAGGGTAAAATCAGGACCTCAAATTAGATCATATTTAATCCTATTTCACAGCCTCTGCTTACTGTATAGACACAGGCCCAAGCCTGAATAGAGCCCAGGTTAGGTAAAGCCTGGAATGAAAAGGGGAGTAAAATCTGAGACAGATTCTATAAACAAATTCTGCAGAATCATAGCAGGTAGTGACAATTGACCCAAATTTTGTAGACAGAAAAGAGCAGATTCCTGATAAAGAAGTGATTCTTCCACCAAATTTGGCACCAGGTATAAAGAAGAAGGTGACATTAGAATATTTTTAAGGGAGAATGGTAAAATGTCATGTGTTGATTTAATTTTGTAAATAACTAAACATATTTTTTCTAATCTGATTTTCAAGGGCAGATGTTTGCCAAGAATGCATTTCATTTACATAGATTCACAATGTAAGTCATACCCATCTTCAGATTTTTGGCCAAAGTGATTGAAGTTCAAGAAGTTAACAAGTAACTGAAAATAAGGTTTTTAATGGACAGCCTGAGATAATCCCAGAAGTCATGCTACAACCTAGGCAAAACACGTAGATTTTATTCACTTGTGCAACTAGTGAAGCTTTCACAAGTTGCCCATATTTAGCTACTAGTTGCTCAGTTTTTAGGGAGGGAAGAGAAGGCATGTTGTGTACATTATTACAGAAATTGTCTTGAGGATTTGAAGGAATCTTAAAGATGAATTCTTATTCAAGTCTAATGATACTTAATAATAATGACTCTTGTTTAAGGTAGGTGGCAATTCCACTTAATGAGAACATTTACCAATGACTGTCTTTCAGAGTTCTTTTTACTCCTCTGATCATTGCTTTTAGTATTTCTTCAGCTGTGACACATACCTAGAAATCTAATTGTAGTTCTTGCTAACTTTCAGGCCATGTGAACTTGTTAACTGCTGTTAAGAGTATGATCCAACAGATGCATGCCATCTCCTCCATTCTTTGGTAATTACTTAGGAATAGGTTCAAGTGCACTGTGTCACAGCCTTTCACATCCTTGCTAGGGCAATGGATATACTCAGTGTTAGAAATGTACATGGCACCAAGGTTCCCACACATTTACCTAAACTTTTTTGGGATCATTTGGATTGTTATGAACTGCACAGCTGTGGGGGGAGCAGCATTAATTCTAAATGATACCTATTAGCCAGAGATCCTTCTTCCTGGGGATAGAAAGTATTCTGGTATTATCTGAGTTCAAAAGCTACTCCTGTGGTCTCTAATCTTGCTACCTCAGAAGGAAATTGCTACCAACATCAGCAGGAGTCACATTCGTATGTACTTCATAGTTAAAGAGTTTGGAGGAAATCTGGTCAGTATACCAAGAACAGAATTTAAGCTATTCTTCTGCCTGTTAATTAGACATACAACCTTCTTCCTCACATCTGTTCTCTGAAAGATTTTGCATTGTTTAGCTAGTTTTGGATATAAACAAGTTAATCATGAGCTATTAAGGTGCTGTGCACTAGCCTAATCACCAGGAGAAAAGAATTCATTTAAATCCTTCTGAGGGGTCCTGACAATGATATGAGGGAAAGTATCAACTAATCCAATAGGAGTGAGTCTGTATGGGGAGAGCATTGGTGATGAGAGCCTGACATCCATTCCATTGGCACTTTGGGTGGGGGTACAGGTCCAGTCATAGGGATGGAATAGCTGCAAGTTGGAGAAGCAGCAATAGCTCATGGTTTCAACTGAGAGGTCAGTTTGCACTCAGAAACTACTCTGTGATGTGACCCAAGTAGCTAAGTTAGGATGATCAGGAGATTTGCTTCAACACTGCACCTTGATCCAAACAAAAGTGCAAAACCCAATGCACCCAAAGCAAGCAAAAGTACATTGCTGTCTTTAGATTGCCTGTGCCTGACTGGCCTCCTAAAGAAAGAGTGGAAAGCGCTATGCCAACACTTGCCTCATTTCAAAGAAAGCTGGTTTTCTATGAAAAAAAGACAGTGTTTCCCAGCCATGTTTTTGACAGCTTCTACGCTGGATTAAAGTGGTAGCATATGCAAACAGAAAACTGACACCGTGTAAAGTCTTCCTTTTTATATTGGAACTAAAGTTATAGGCAGGCTGGTCTAGTCCTTGGTAACACTTCCAAACACAAGGTTACATGAATTTGCAAACTCGCTAAAAACATTTATGTCTGGTTATTTTTCATGTGTGTAAATTTGGCCCATCTCTCTTCATTCATTAGAAAAAGTTAGCTCAAAGGAAAAAAAAAAGGCAATATGATTATGATCACAATGTAATCCTCAAAATAACTTAAATTCCTCTGGTATTAATTGAACAGGATTTTAAGAAGATTAAAAATATTTTCCACCAGGGATGAAGTATATCTAATCTCTTATTGCAAAATCTCATGTTCCTTAATGCCAGGTCAGAAGATTATCTAAGGACATGGAAAAAAAGCCTAATTACTAATATAAGGAAGCTTATTTTCCTGAAATTTGCTACTCTGGGAGAATGCATAGATTGAAAGAATTGTTAACCACTGTTTATCTTTGTCTTTTCTGAGTGGGGTTAAATAAACTGGTAGTTAAAATCTATACCCTATCCTAACTCCCACTGTATCTTACCGCAGAATTAGCAAAACTGAAGCATTCTGCAGATGCAAAGCCAGGAGCGTTTTACTCCCAACGCAGAGATTTACAGATAAATCCACAATAAAACGTGTTGGGCAAACTTAGAAAGTCACCTGTTTGCTTTGTGGTTTGGAAGAATCCTCTAACTCTAACCAGTTACCCTCTTTTCATCTAATCTTAGATGTATAGACAGACTTGGTTGCAGGATTTGGGAGATTTGGGTGTATTAACTCTACAGGCTATGCTGCTGTCAAAAGACAGCAGGGCTTTTCCCGTATATACTCTGCAAGTGTGATGTCCAAAGATTCCAAGCAATGGTTTTATGAGCAGATATTACACACAATGAGCCTCAGTGACCCATACTTGAACACAGCACTTCTCACAGGTTTGTGATTTGGGGGAGGATAGAAAAAAACTAAGGCGCCACTACAAATAAAACGAATTTAAATTACCCTTTTGTCTGAACACTTAAACCCATTTGATATGAATGGAAAGCAGAAGGTAAAAAACATTTCAGAGCTCATAGATGCTCTGAGATTGTATTCTACAAAAGGCAGGGGAAAAAAAGAATGAATTGCAACTTGGCCAAAAGAAAAAAGAAACAAAGCATAAAAATCCTGTAATCACTCACACAAGCAAGATAAGTGATCTCATAAAGCTGAATTCTAACTGAAACATTAATATGGAAAAACCTCTTCAAATTCAATGTTAAGTAGGAAAAGAGTACCAATCCATTTTAAAAATCAGTGCTTTGAGTTCTTGTTTTTCCTATGCATCTAATTTTTTTTCTTTTACTAAGGGGGACAGATACAAGAGGAGGTGAGCAGGAGTTAGGGAAGCGAGAAACTAATTAGGAGATAGAGACAAAGGCTAGAGAGAATGGTGGGAAAATGAGATGGAGTGAGAAGTCACAGCTCTTAGAGAAGGAAGATGTGCCCAAACCAAGAAAGGGAATGTTGTGGAAAAAGGGCCTGTGAGAAGGAAATGTCATATAAGAATTTGAATAAGTGGAAAACTTACCAGAAACAAGAAATTTCTTTCTGCATTTTTCACATGGCACTGACCACAACTTTTTTCACTCAGTGGAACTCCTTAGGTGACCACCATCACTGCTTCTGAGCACTGTTAACTCCCTTGAGAGGTCTCCTCCAAGTCCTTCAATACCTAAGAGCTCTTGGGTTTTTGAGTTTGGGCTCAGACTGTAGAGAATCCATTCACAAGCTCATAAGAGAAATCACTGTGTACATCTTCGTAAGTTACAGATTTTTATTTTTCTTTCAATACAGTTGTGGTCCGTGCAGCAGAGACAGAAGTCAATCTTTTAGTAACATCCTAAGAGACATTTTTATGAAATTTAGAGCAGGAAGTAAGTAATCTTTCATCAGGTACACCTTCTGAAAAAGATACATTAATGCTTATATTTCCATGAAAGGATCTTAACATGCTGGTAGGAAAACTAGCATTGCTATCCACAGATAGAAAATAATAGAAGCAAAAAAGGTAGCATGTCTTTTGCAAGGTCATTGACTCAATCAGTGAAACAGCAATCTGTTGTAAGGCCCATGTATTACTCATAAAATCATCCTTGTCTTTTTCTGCCTGGAGAATTCTTTTCCTCCTTTCTCCTCTCAATTAATATTTTCTCCATATTTTTGTCTCTTGCTTTTTTTCAGTTATTCTTTCCTCACTTAACCTCTGACTTTCTCTGATGCTAAAAAAAGGACAAAAGGCGAGAGCCTACAAGAACCAGCATACTCAGACTCTTGTCTTTGTCCAGCATTGCCTTTTAATTTGAGGGAGAGAACAGCAGGGGAGTTTATTTCATACTGTATATATTGCTGACATGTGGAATCAGGAAAAACAGTCACACTCCTGACTTCCTTTGAGAGAGGCTCCCTCAGCCAGGATACTATTCCCTTAATGAAGCAACCAAGCAGTACCATGGCAGCCCAGCAGCCTTTGTTGTGATATTCAAATCCTGTATGCATGGCAGTATTTTTTACCAGTTCTATAGCTTTAAAGCTGTGTTGAATTTTCAGGTTTTAAATTACCACAATAAAAAATAGCTCAGTCTTTCTCATTTATTTGCCAAAGTCCTATTTTTGTCACAACTGTCTTATTTTAAATGTAAATGTTCCAGATTTAGGGTTTTTAACTAAAGGAGGAGATATAATGCAGAAGATACAACAATTAAAACTACGTAAAATACACTTTCATGTCTCTGAATGTTTGTTTTTTCTTTCAGCTGTTCTCACTTTAAATTCCCCAAATCAAGATAGGAAGCACATGAAAGGCTTGGGCTATTCTGCCTTTCACATCATTAAAATCTAGTGCTGTTCTTAGGATAAGCTTTGTTGCTGTCTGATAAATATTCATAAAAGTCAATGAATGCAATTCAGAAGAGTTCTGTAATCTCACAAAATAACTACTTCCAAAAAATCCCATCAGCTCTGCTAAAATTGCCTTGACTTTTATACAATTTTCTCAGGTAACAAAAAAAAAAATCAATACTGAGATAAGCATTATATTGTTATATATTCCAGGCACAGAATTTTTAGAAACTCTTCTAGGAATGTGGGTTTTTATTCTGTGTGATAAGGAGTGTTGCAGAAGCTGGTAGATGTTGAAAAAACATCTTAAAAGGAAGGAGCAGTGTAGGCTGCCGTAAGGACTGCAGGTCTGTGCCCTACCTTGGAGAGTTGAATTATAAAAAAGGGCTTTTTGGTTTAGGTGGGATGGGTATAATTCACATAAAGCAAACTTAAGCAAAATACAAATACTTGAATTCAACTAAAATATATTGTAAATACTATCAAGATGATCTTCCTTGAAGTCTTTATTTGAAAGTACCCAAAAAAAAAGGTAAACCATGAGAATAACTAATGATACTAGTGATCCTGACATTGAGTCTCGGGATCGAGCTGCACTGACTTAGCCTGTGCATGTTTGATCACTCTGAAGAACAGTTTTTCCACCGGGGTGGTTCTCCCAGCACACACTTGTCTGCACACCAGTCTTGCTGGTATGATTCACGATCAAATTCTTGATCTTGTCAGGTCAAGAATTTTTGTCAGGCTGTACCGTCATACCTACATTGATTATGAGTTCAGCATTTGAATCACTCTTTTTTCCAGACCCGTTTAACAGCAGAGGTATTCTAAGGGCAAAATGAACTTGAGTACGGGATAAAATTACGGAACAGGAGAGCAGGTTGTAGTGAATGACCAATGAAGTACACTTGACAAAAGCATTGGTGCTTCGACTCTAGTTTAGTAAGGGCAGCAAAAAAGAGTCTTTTGAGTTGGACTATTCTGGGGACAGGTCATGAAGGTAAGTGTTATTTTATAGCCATCTCTAGCAGACCCCAAGTTGTATGCCTAAAGTCATCCCAGACACACAGCTGTTCTCAAGCCAGCCTGCCTACTCGAGAGCCTTTTGGGAACCTCAGGAAAACTCTAAGTTGAAAGAAGGACTTTTACTTCAAGTTGACAGGTGTATAGTCTAAACTGTTTTTACGCCTATCAAGTATAGCCTGTTAAGCCACGCACAACTGCCTCCCTGGGCATTTCTGTATTTCTCCCGCAGAGGCCAGGTGAAATGCATGACCCTGTTTTCCTACCTGTTTCACACCTTCGTTGGGACGATAAAAACCCAGCTGGGATTTCCCTCCTGCCTCCCCAGGTGCTGGGGAAGTTTCTGGAGTGAGGTGCCTGGGCTGCTTCAAAGCACGGTTCCGCAGGGTGCTACCGGCACCCTCCTCAGCGCTGCCCCGCCGGGGTGCCAGGACAGCCAGGAGAGCCGCCCGGAGCTGCGC
>VZRM01009052.1:471696-540832 GCA_013397955.1 Grantiella picta | reverse complement strand
GCGCGGCGCCGCCATTTTGTGTGCGGCGGCCTCAGGCCTGTGGCGAAGCTGCCGGGGGTGCGGGACAGCGGCGTCTGCTCGGGCCTGGCAGCGCACGGACCGGGGAAAACAGAGGTGTTCGGGGGGTTCCGTGCGGGTAATCGCCAGGCCTTGGTGGAGTTGGGCTGTCGGACAGTGAGTGTGTTCAGTGTGAAAATGGAAACAGCGATCCTGCTGAAGAGCGGTTGTCAAACGCACTACGTAATCCGTAAAAATATCGATGAGTGTACATATCTATGTTGCTTGGGGAAGGGGATAAAAAGGAATTTAAAAACCCAGTAGAAACAACTACTTAGGCAAGTGATGTGCTGTTGGCACATATTTAATTTTTTTTAGTACTGCATTTGTATTGCCACACTGGTAATAAAGAGATGGTTATCAGAATACAAGTTTTACCTTGTAACACTTCAGACTCGCTGGGACTTACTGTATTTACAATTGGAAGTTCACAAATGGTGTGTTTAATTCCTCATTTCTTCCATTGGGGTTTTTGTATTTGTGACTTATTTTAATAAATCTACTCCTAAAACATGTATGGAGAAAATGCAATTTGGGCTCTTTGAGGTGAGGAATACATTTTGTTGTGGTGTCAGCTGTTAATTGTTACAGTTGAGTCCAGAAGTTTTCATGCTGAACACAATTGCCAGAGGATTGTACAGTTAGAGTGTTGTCTTTGGTGTGAGACATGGAGAATGTAACCTGTTTTGTCCCTCAAGGGTTGTTTGCTGCAAAAACCAGTCCTCTTTGGAACTGTAGAGACTATGTTTGTTCCTTGCCTCCTAGAGGTGGGTTTTGTTCAGGTTGATCAGTACTCTAGGTTAGTATTCCCAGTAGGAGAGACACATATTATATTCTCCTGAATAGATCAGGTTAACAACCTTGGGTTTTCCTCTAGCCCTCAAGTGTGTGTGTTTTAGTAAATTCGGGAAGGAATTGTGCTTTCTGTAAAGGAATAGTTGTGTGAACTAAGCTGGATTTATTGTCTTTAAAATACCCAAAAGAACAGCATTAATCTATTACTTAGAATTAGTAGGAGTAATTCTCAGGTAGCCAAAGAGATATCAAATAATCCTGTTGGAGAAGTTAGTCACAATACTTCGTGGCTGCTTTACAGCTCTTATCTCACAGTTAGGGTTGACTTTGCACAGCAGTATTTGTTTTGAAAAGCGTTTACAATAAAATGGATTCACAGGTGTAAGCATGCTGGAAGTTAAAACATCAGGCAGGCTTCACTAAGTAATGGTTTCCATGAAGATCCCACTGTACTTTGTTCCTTTACCGGGGCAAGAACAATCTGGTTGTTGTTCTGCAGAGGGAATCTCTGTTCAGACCACTGTGTGCTGTGTTTGTTGGCCAAGAGATTGTTGAATTAAAAGACTTGTTCTTCAAGACCTGTTCTTATCAGGTGTATGGAGCTTGTTGATTTTCTGAGGTGGAATTATGGGTGCTTGGCACTTGGAAAATAAACCAGAGGCTGTTGCAGAAAGCAGAGTTCTGTAGATGTACGTGAGAACACAGATTGAGTTTAAAATGTCCGTTCTATATAGGCTTAAAATAAGGGCTTCTAATAGGTATAAGATACTCTGTATAATAAAATTCATAACCTGAGATTTATACAGCAGAATGCTGTGCAGATTGAATCAACATTGGTGTCCAGTTTGGATGAGTGTTTAATATTGTACTTCAGACCCTAGTGTATTCACTAAGTTACTGAATTGATTAAGACTAAGCTTAGGTTTACACACTGAGCTATATTCTGAATGAAAATACATGGTTAGCGTTTGGTTGTTCAGCATTTGCTATGCCTTCCAAAAAATTGTGTTATTGTCTGTTGAGAAGTGTTTCATTTACTGACAAATAGCATGTAAGATTTTGAAAACATTTTCTTTCAATCAGCAGGCCACTGATCAGATGCAAACAGAATCTTTACCTTCATGTCCCAGCACTGTGTCGCCGGTGAGATTAAATAATCTGATCGGTTCTCCGAGGTTTGGAACAGTTACTCCGAATCGTGTCTTTGTTGGAGGAATTGATTTTAAGGTATTCTTCACTCTTTTTGCTGTTAAATGATAATTTATAACCCTATAAAAATCAATAGGGAAAAATGAGAGATATAGTCACATGTATTTGTTTAGTTGGTAAATCCTCTTCACTACAATATCTAAACCAACAGTAGAGAATAAAGCTTCAAGCTTTGATTTGCATAACTGTCCTACAAAGCTGACTGTACATCTAGTGCTAGAAGCTTTTGACACGCCACTTCTTCAGAATTTTTTTTTGTCGAAGAAGGTAGCTTTTGTCGTCAGCAGAGCTGATAGCAGGAAAGTATGTGGAAGGTTTTGTTTATGTGTACCACTTAGTATAATTTAATAAACTGTCACAATGTTTCATATGGCCAGTGGAGTGAAGGTTAGTAGCTTTTGTTCCTCTACCGCCTCTGGTTCACACAAAGAATTACAGTGTGCATGTTCCTCACCATAGTAATTTCCTTACAGGCAAGAATTTGTTTTAAAAGTTGTATGAAAACTTCTCTGGGTAATTTGCAGTACTGTTCTTATTAATTCTTAAATGCTTGTGCCTTTGCGTATTACCTATAATCCTTAAATAGCAGTGACCATTGAGCCACTCTTACCTTGTTCAGTTGCTTTTAACATTTGTGACAAGCTTATGGTTAAAGTTTTTTTTTCCTTCCCACTTTAGATAATTAATTAAGCCGTTGACTTTTGCAAAACATGCTCGGTCTGCTTAACTGTTGCTTTGTTCCCACCAAGAGTATCCTCTCTGCCTTAATCCTCCTAGGCTGAGATCCTTTGAGTGCTGACTCATTTGAAGAGGAACAAGAATTGACAATTCACTCCGATTATTTGGCATAACAAATGCAAGAAATTCCAGAATCTTCTAGCTTATTTGGCTGAGATAATTCAAGTAGAGATATTCGTATTTCAGGAGATGTACAGGCATTCATTTTCAGGAAATGTATTTTAGTACTTTTTGGCCTTTATCAAAGAGGCACAGTAGCTTTTTGCAGCAAGAGTAAGCAAATTACTGGAGCTGTAAAAAGACCTTTCTCGCTCTATCTTCACTGCAGTTGGAAAGGTTAAAATACTTATGTCTAACATAAGTATTTTTATTAATTATCATACTTACTGTTCATTTTGAAGGGTCTCTTGACTTGGTTCAATTGCTGATACTTCAAAATTTATTATGAAATTGTGTTTTCAACAGCATTTTAAGCATGTTGGTAATCATAAATAAGATGGAATTATTTTGCAGAGGAAAGAGGAAGTAGAAGGGATGAAACCTGTTTAGCTGTCTTAGTTGCTCTTCTATTTGGTGATTCTTCCTATCAAATACAATCTTAAATTTCTGATCTAATCTTTATAGGATTTATATGTCAGTCTTGAATTGCTTTCTATTGGGAATCTCATGACAAAAAGTATTAGGGTTTTTGGGTAGTATTAGGGTTTTGGGTTTAATTTTTTTACACCAAAGGTCTGATTCAAGTCAGCTGGGGCAATGCAAAAGCTATTGACTTAGTTTTTGTGAAAAAGGGAGCCACTTAATCAACAAAAATTTATTTGCTTTCTAGCAAGCTTTTCTATGATTTTGCGATTTTGTTTATCAACATGGCAGTGATTTGTGTTTGTAAGAGGAAACATCTGATCTCTTAAATTTAGAGAAACAATTCAGTAGGGGAAGTTACAGTTGGGAACATTGTCATCTTGGTCTGAAGAGCACTTTCTTTAGTGATGCAGGCCATGTGTCATTTTCATAGGTTAATGCTAAGCCTTTACCTTCCTTAAAAATCTGACAAGTGCCTTTGTCTTACCATAAACAGGAGAAGGCGAGTCCTGAAAACTGTATGCGTAATTGTATACGTACAGTCAAAGTCATTCATCTAGAAGTAAAACAGTACTTGTGGTATACTTTAAGTTAGGTAAAAGTACAGATGAATGATGCATGCATGCACCTAAGCATGCTTCTTCCAGTGTTAGGTGTAGCATTAACTAAGGGCCATGTAGAACAATACTTAAATGTGGTGTTGAGGGCACCATATATGCTTACAGGGTAAGAAAAGATTCATAGAAGGCAGAGGAGTGTTCACATTGCTGAGGTGTGCCTTTACATTAGAAACTTGTCTTACTCCCTGCATACTCAGAACAGGGCAGTTCCTTCCTAGCTGACTTAGACAGCTCTTCATTGCAATAACCTTTTCTTACTTAACTTACAGTGGGGAGTTCCTATAGTGTGCCTTTACATAATTGCAGACTCTCATGTTAAAACTACTTCAGAAGGAGGGATCGTGGTGTATTCAATTGAGTTGACTAAATCACTGTGGTTTAGTAGGGTTTGTTTATGTGGCCTATGTATGTCTTTTATGGAAATCTACATACTCTGCTGTGTTGAAGTTGAACGTATGGCAGTGATTTTTCATACTGTAAACTGCTCTAGCACATAATTCATAGGAACTGAAATTCAGATGTAGTACACCTCCTTCACTGATCTTAACTGTAAAAAGACAGCTGTTACATAGGTCTACTAAAGAGAAGTTTTAATGGCTTTCTAGAACTATTGCTGAATAATTAATGCAGTAATTAAATGGGCCCTGGGGCTCATACTTGCTCATTTTGTGTCTTCATATGTAGGGTTATAATTAGTTTGGATGAAGTTTGCTACAAAGTATGTCCATTATTAGTCTTACAGTAAACATTGAATTAATTGAATAACTATGCAATCCAACTTTTCCTTTTTTTTTCCCTCTTGATATACTGTACTAGACTAATGAAAATGACCTGAAGAAGTTCTTTGCTCAGTATGGCAGTGTCACGGAAGTGAAGATAATAAATGACAGAGCTGGAGTGTCAAAGGGGTTGGTATAGTAGAATAAATGTATTGTGGGAATTGAAAATAACAGAAAGCTGACTGACTGTAATAAATCTGGATTTTTTTTTTTTTCATAGCTCAGAATGTTTTATCATTGATGTTCCAATTATACTGTGTATGCAAAAATCTGTTCCTGCCCTTTTGGTATCTCTATATAAATGTCTCCAATTTGCATAACTAAAACTCTCTTAGTCATGTTATGAGATAAAGCTGTGTACGACTAGGGCAAAATCAATAGTTTCCAGTTTTTCAAGTTTTCTTAATAACTATTATTTGAGTAGATTATCCTAAGAAGGTTATTTAGTTATTAATTGTATTTATTTCTGTTACTGAAAGCCAGTATGGAGAGGAGTCTAAAGTGGAGGAAGAGCTGAGATACACCTGATTGTGCTGTAGTGCATGGCAGTAACAGATTTTTATGTGAAGATTTTTGGAACAGCAGTACAGGAGACAAATCTGACACTAAATCATGATTACATAAAAGGGGGACTGAGACTGGAAGTTAACAGTAGGAGAAATGCCAGAGAGCAAATACAGAGAAAGATTAAGATTGCAGAGTAAAATTATTGCTGTAACCCAAAGGATGCTGATGTGAATAAATGGGGAAGTGCACTTCAAGAGTAGGGTAGCAAGAGGGCTGAAGCAAAAATGAATGTGCATGAGGGTTTGTACTTCTAAAGTTCTCTCCTGAGCAGTAAGGACAGTTTTAATGCTATCAGTGCTTAACAAGTATCAGCAAGTAACGTGCTGAGCTGCAGCTCTTAGCACAGAGTGTGCACTTGCGTGACATCAGGAACTTGGTCCCCAATCTGTCACCAAACCTCCTTCCCTTTTACTAAATTCCAAGAAGTATGAGAATTGTAGTGTGTGTCCATATAACCAATAATAATTATGCAGTTATGATTGCCAACAGATGTCTCACAGCAGCTATGTTGGAAAATAATTACTTTCCATGCTGTTAGAATTTCTGTTGAAATCCAAGCACAGGTGTCATTGCTTCTCCTTGACAAGTGATTAAAAAAACTTAGGAGTTCGTGGTTATGTCTATTAGTTCGTTATCCGGACAGTCCACAGAATGAAAAGTCTGTGTAGGTAGGGTCCCAAGTAGGAAAATATTTTGTCTTCTTTGAACTTGAAAATGTTTACAGGCTTGCTTAGAGACAACAATACAAGAAAAGCCCACCAATTTGCAAGTACAAAGATTTACTGAATCTCTGTATTTAAATAAACATAGAAATGCTCACAGAGAATGATACCTTGTATTGCAAAATCTGATCTGCTGGCAGGAGTGGCAAAGGCTCATACCCTCTGTAATCTGACCCTGAGAAATGAGCCGTGACCCTAACAAATCACGGGAACAAAAATACTAAAAGATTTCAAAAATAGTTGTAATTCAGGAAGTCAGATTTATTGGGGGGGTGGGGAGTGAGGGAGGGTTTATTTTGTTTTTTTTCTCTTACGTGTGTGTTATATACATTCAGATACTTTGCACTGGCAGTGCCACATTCAGTGGCCAACATTACTATGGGAATTAATTGAGAGGGTTTGCAAAAGCAGGAGTTCTGTGTGGAAAGCCTGTTTGATTTATTGTAATAGTTAGAAGAGGTATGGTAAAAGACACACTATGTCACAAAGTATGAGAATTGCTTCATCCCTAACTCCATGGAACTCTTTTTAATGTTATTCATGTTAAGAATTACAGGAAAATTTACAGATAGTGGCTATCTCTGCATCACTGCCTTTTCTGAGTGCTTGTGAAACTGTGGAGCATTCACAGTTGTTGCTGAAATGGTTGGGAGCTGTACTATGAGTTACAGTGTAATATTAACTTTGAAAAAATCCCAAGTGTCTCATCTTTGGTCACCACAACAAGTGAAAGGTTTAGATCAAAATATTTGTTTAATAGCAATGAAGGAATTGAAGACGTAATTGAAGGCTGAGTAACAAGAACAGCTGGTCATTCATGGTCGTATATTACCACATACTTAAATATAATAAGGAAGATACTAAGGATACAGTTATTAATTCAATCTTTACTTCGGCAGTTGTTTTTTCACCCATTAGTTTATCTTGTAGTGTCACTTGTATTGTACACCAAGTAACAGTGTGCTGTGTTTGTAAATACAAACTTTAGTGACTAAGCTTCTGTAATTTTTGTTCAGGTATGGCTTTGTTACATTTGAAACCCAAGAAGAGGCACAGAAGATTTTACAAGATGTAAGTGATAGTCCCCATTGTGTTTGTCTCTTCAACGAAAGAATTCATTTCATATTAGACATGAGTAGTCTGCTCCTCTGTTTGCCAAGTTGCATTTGATGATCAATTTGGTCTGATAGTTAATAAAATGGTTTAAAGAGATATAAGATTTATGCTGAGATATTCTGAAACAAAGGAAGGAGGTTCTAGTTCATGGTGCTGTTTTTGACTTTGGCATTGGTTTTTATTTTCTTAGTCTATATGTGGTCTACAGTGTATGTAGAGTTCGAAAAACTTTATCCTTAGCATTCCAGTGCTGTAAAGATTTTTGTGTGGAAATTAGGAAGATATTTTTATTCTGACATGTTTCTTTGTGGGACCTGATGTAATTCTTTTAGGAACAATTGGGCTCCCTTGATGTCTTCAGTGATGAAGCTCTTGTCATGCAATTTTTGCTTCTCTTTGCTGTGTTACTGTCTTGACACTCCTTGTAGAGCCTTCCTTGAGATGTGGTCAGCTCTTCAGTTGACTTGGTTTTGTGAAATGTGTGCTCTTGTATTTTGGTTGGAGTGTATTGGAGACATCTGTCAGTCAAGATCTACTCATTCATGTGAGGTTATCAGGTTGCAGGGAAAAAAACCCGGAGAAATTGGCATCTGAGACATGCAAATTGCCTTTTTACAATTAGAAGGCTGGTTAAAATGTTGAAAATTCCAAACCTTTGTTTGAAGTTAGTGGAGCTAAAAAAGTCTACAGGCAGGAACTTCTTGAGTCAGCTGGCTTTCTTGCGCTGGCTTTTTTTTTTAAATTGCTTTATTTCTGTGAACTGAGCACCAGTGGTACTGAATACCATTTTGTAAATGGCTTAGGATTTTTGCTCCTTTTGTAAGTGAAAGGCTGCTCCATGTGAAGTCTTACTGATGTTTTACTGTGCCTACTGTAAGTCCTATAATTTAGATGTCCTACAATTCTATTACCTTTGTCAACTTTGTATATTTCTACTATTTCATGTTCATCTTAAGATCATGTAGCATCTAGTTTTCCTCCATCTTAACCTGAGTTTGTAGGCTTTAATTTATGGATAAAATTAATGTTTGTTTTGTACTGTTGAATTTCTTTATATATGAAACTCTGATAATCCTTTGCACCTTTTTTTTTTTATCCTACTCTTCTGAGAAATGTCTCCAGAACTTTATTTTATGTTGCTGTCCTCTAAATATGTGTTAAGTATTAAAAACAGACCTTGAGGAGTTTCACCAGGTGCCAGACACATATCCTAAGGATTGATTTCAGTATGTTTGCTCTCATGCTCAGTGAATCTAACCTACTGAGTACCTTGTCTACTTGTGATTTTTCACTTCTCAGATGCCTAGCTCTGTGTAGAAAATAATGTCTTTTTTCTTTAATTCTAGGCTAAAAAACTCAACTATAAGGATAAGAAATTGAATATTGGCCCAGCAATAAGAAAACAAGTGCGGAGTCCTAATGCTCGTATGTATTTTTACTTGCATTTGTATATTGTCATTATGAATGTAAGGTTTTAACAAATATGTACCTGGTCTTGCACTGCACTAATGCTGTGTGTGGAATATGCTCAGAATGGTTTGCAGTGGAAGTAAATGCTTGTATAAGTCTATGGGCTGTCTGACTGTCAATAAAAGCTCTTGAATACTTGTGGAACCCTTCTTGGTCTTCCAGTGAGCATCCTGATGATCTCTGCAGTGCTCTGTCTGTTCATAAAATGACACTTCATGATGGCTCTTACCCTTGCAAGGCAAGATGAAAAACTGGGACTTGCTTAGTGATGTTGTTTATATTGTGTTCTTCCTGATATATTTTTCTGTACTATGTTACTATTTTGTGAATTCAGTTTCAGTTACAGAATTAATTTTCTCTTTTTTTTTTTTGTTTCTCTAAAGTAGTCTCCCCATATTATGTGATGTGTTCAGTAATTTATACGGCTGTCGTCTTCTGCAGCCCTTCCCATCTATCTCTGGAGACACCCTGTGGCCATCTGCTTTCATGATTGTGTTTGAGAGGGAATTGAGATGGCTTTAGACACACTGCTCCATGTTCTTTTCTTTGAATGTTATCTTTCTCTGAAGATCAGAAATTATCTTCACTTAATTTTTTTTCATGATATACACGTCTAAAAAAATGTTGTTTGTAAGTAAGTTTTAAAATATTTATTCCAGGCTCTGCTGTAACACCACAAGCTGGTACAATGTATGCAACTACTGCTGTATCACCGGAAGCTGGTACAATGTACTTAACCACTTCCAGTGGATATCCATATGTTTACCATAATGGAGTGGCTTATTTTCATACATCTGAAGTTTCTCCTGTTCAGCAGCCATGGCCAGTAAGTAATTTATTTTGGTATAGGTGCTTTTCTCTGGGCCAAGTTGACTGCAGTATTTTCAAGTCCCTCCTGCTTCCAGTTTCTTTAGCTGTGCCTTATGCTAGATGTTTAAATGGCTTCCTTACATTAGACTCTTTATTTTGTGTTTTTTAAATACCACTCAATTTATTTTGCTTCTGCAGAGTTCTTTTGCTTTGGTGTGACCTATTGGACAGGAGAGTTCATGATCAGTCTGGGTCTTAGCCGAAGCATAAGCTTTACTGTCTCTAGGTAGTGATGGCCTAGTGCTTCCCGAAAAGGTCTAAGTGAATATGCCAGATGTTTTTGTTTAATTTAACACAGGCCCTTAGAGATAATGGGTTTGAAGAAGCCTAAGTGGAGGTTAAAACTTGGTAAATCATTTTCAAAAGGGAGGGGAGGATGGTTCAGCATTATAATACTCCAGAGCTGTGTTTAGCAGGAAGTGACAGTTTATGAAATTGCTACATTGAGATTTGTAACTTCTTTTCTTTTGAAGTCTCGCTCTGTTTCCAGTTCACCTGTGATGGTTGCTCCACCTGTTTATCAGTCTCCTACGTACCATTATCAGGTATCTGTTTGAAAATGGTTTTCAGACCATCACTAGTGCCCCAGCCATGCAGTACTATTTGCAGCATTGTCCCAGGTCTGTTTATTCTCAGGAAATAAAAAGAGTGTTCATAATAGTAGTGTAAAACATATTTTAACTTCATGGAAAACTGTATTCTGGTGAAGAGTCTTATTTTGTTTATGTAGCTACATGAAAGTATAACAAGTTACATTTTCTTTTGTGTTGCAAGACACCTGGCTTAGTAGCATCCTTTTATCATCTAAGCCAAACTCCTGCTCAAAGTAGGGCTGGCCCTGCTCAAAGCAGGGCTGTTTAGATCAGGTTTCTTGGGTACTTGTCCAGCTGGGTTTTAGGTAGCTCCAGTGATGGACATTCCACACAACTTTTCTCTATGGCATCTTCCAGTACTTGCGCCTTCTCATGGTGAAGGACTTTTCCCCTTAACGCTACAACCTTTATAGAGTTCCAGCTTAGGTCCATTGATTCTTGTGCTCTGAGCACCTCTGTTGAGAATCTGACTTAAGAATTTTTGGAGTTTATGAAATGGCCAAGTTGGAGGCTGGGTGGAAATAGATAAAACCATATTCCTGAATTTTTTGGAACTTAAGGAAAATCATATATCCTCTTTTTAGTTGAGAATTAATTTGAGAATAATAGATTTGACCATAATAGCATTCTATGTGTGTTCGTTTCTTCCTCATCACATTGGTAACATCTTTTTGTTCAATTTTAGGCACCAACACAGTGTCTTTCAAGTCAGTGGCAGTGGTCTGTTCCACAGGTAAATGCAGTTCATAGTTGCAGCAATTTACCATTACTTTTCACCTAGTTTAAAGGTATGGTGTGCTCATCTCAGAGTGACCTTTCTCACTATTCACAACTTGATTGAAATTAGTATGAATAGCTGTATTTTAGCAATGTATTTACAGCACTTACTGCTACAATAGAAGGCATAAAATGCATCTATTGAAACATTAAATACAAATCTGATGTACAGAAAGCATCTTCCCCTCCCATTTAGCAAAGAATTTGTGTCAAATTACCTGGTAAATTCTCAGAAGCAGGTATAAACTGCCAAATTATGCCTGATTAAAGAAAATAGGTATTAACTATCTAATTAACTTATATTAACTGTGATGTTTCATAGGAGTATTGTTGGCAGAAGCATGTGGGCATACACATAGGGTGATATTAGACCCAGGCTCTTGAAATGAAAAGAACTTGAAATTGTTAACTTAGTCATTTTGGGGGGAGAGCTGATCTCTTTTGTAAAAGAGCAGCTAATATGGAAATCTTGAAACTTGAGGAACTTGAAGAGTTTGAACTTGAAAGGAAGACCAAGTTCCTTAAGGTTGAACTGTTAAAATGCAGCCTCATCACTTCAGCAGCAGCTAGCCTTGTCCAGTTATGGTCTGTTCCCCTCTAATAGCTCAATCTGCTGCTTTGAAATCAGGGTACTCAATTATGGAGCTACTGTAATTATTTTAAAACAAATATTTTGTTTTGCTAGTGTAACATTGTTGCAGGGGAAAATTTAACTGTAGTATGTTTATATTATCTTGAGATTAAGTGTGAATTTTACAAGTTTTAGGATTACACAAGGCACTTCAAAATGTAAATAAAATCTGAAAACTAGATAAAATTAAAGGATATTTTTGTTTTCTCCTACTACCTGACCTTTCTATCCACTTCCCTGTTACTTAGCTTCTTTAGGTTATCAAAGATTATTGGACACTTTGTTTTAAAGGTTTATCTTTTGTTTACGTGTAGCAAAGAAGACTGTAATGGAGGCTCTTTTTCGTCCTGCTTAAATCATAAAATTTATGAGAATAATGTGTTTTA
Source organism: Grantiella picta (assembly GCA_013397955.1). Lineage (NCBI taxonomy): Eukaryota > Metazoa > Chordata > Aves > Passeriformes > Meliphagidae > Grantiella > Grantiella picta. Next base: position 528,920 of record VZRM01009052.1, on the reverse strand, counting down.
TTTCAGTCTCCTACTTCTTCACCTCCACTCCTGTATCTGCAACCATCTGAAGTCTTTTATCAGCCAATAGGAATTAACCAGGAAGGTGGATGTATATCTCCACCTCTCCTAATGGAAGCTGCAGTTCCTGAGGTATTTCTAAAAATGTAAAGAAGTGTACTGAAAATTGAAGTGCTTATCTGCAAGTGAAACATATAATCTTTTACTTTAAGCACTGGCTGTTCGGGCAGTTAGGTCAACTGTTCAGTACTTATTCTGCTGTTAAATAATTTCAGGTGTCCTTAAGTTAGGATTTCTCTTCCTGTCTAAGAGAATGCTTTGGTTCTGATATATTGTAGAGAGTCACAAATGTATTGCAGACAGCAATACAAGGACTTGGCAATTGGGTTTTTTTGTAAATAATGTGTAAGTAAAATGGGAGTCGATTCTTTGTCGATATCCCAAACCGCAGTTTCCTGAAGTAATTCTTCTGTGAGTAGAAGCTTGTTTCTAAATACTGTGGTGATCCAAATGAATTAAGAGTGCTTTACTGTACATTAAGAATCCCTTAAGAAGCATTAGAAATGCTACTGATACAGAAGCAAAAAACTACACAAAAAAAATTTCATCATTTAACCAATCTCTTGGATATTAAAAATTACAATTAATGGCTGTAGAAAAACTTAATCATAACACATTTTCCATTCTATATTAATTGATACTTCTTAAATACTCATTCCTTAGGAACAGGGAGGCCAAACAAGATGTTAAATTAGAAGATCTAATTACTTGATTACTAGTAATCAAGTATCATTTCAAAAGCTAAATGGGTATTTTATTGCTACAAGAGAAGTTCCAAAACTGGTATTTCACACACCTCAAGTGGAAAATTCTGACGTACTGAAGTAATTTAATTTCCCTACAAACATACTGAATAATACAAGGCTTGAGTTACTGAGGTTTTCCTTCATTTTTTAAAGTGCATAAATCTTCATATTGATTTTATAGCCATAATCTTACTAACAGTAATATTTGATGTTTAGTGTTCCATGAATCAGATATAAACTTGTACAGAGATTTGAAATCTGTGAGCACTAAGAAAGTAAATCAAGTTATTTAAGCAATATTTGAATACAATGTGCACTTGGTTTACAGGTAGGCAGTTTGTTCATGTTAAAGGAAGCAGTGTGTCAAATTTCAGAAGAATGGTGTAAAATTCCGAGAACCATCTGTATTACGTGTATGCAAATATTTTATGAGTTTGCTAATGCTGGGAATTACACTTCAATGTGCTAATCTACACATTTAAACACTGTTTCCATTAGAGCTGAGTGAAATGGATTTCTGGTAGAGAAGCTGCTACTTCTGTCATGGAAAGTGATTTGGGATACTGGTCAAGATAAACTAATCACTTTACTAATCAGTGGGGAAAATATAGACTTAAATATTGAAATGGTGGTTTTTAAAAAGTCAGTAGTTCTGATAAACATTAGCCCACAACTTGAAGTTTTAAGGATTCTAAATTAATATGAAAGGCTTAAAAACCTAACATTGTGAAACAAGCTTTTGTGCTAATTTTTTGTGGTTTTTTGTTTTTATACTAGCTGTATTCTGATCATGGAGTTCAAACACTGCATCACCAGCCTTATGTTCAGAGTCACATAGCCATGCCTGCAGCTGTGAGTATTGAACCCAGATAGTTAAAGCAAGCATAGGAATATTGCTGTCTTCTTTCTTGGATCAGTGACAGTAAGAGAAGAGGGAAATGGGTGAAAAGGTCTTTTCTTAATGAGTTAAGAAATGAGGAAAATGCAAAGTGTTGGAGAGAAATTGAGATTTTTCTTCACTTGAAGTTTTGTTACAGAGGGACAAATGTTACTTATGTTGGATCTGTGTGGGGAAACTAAAAAGTCAAAACATGATTAGTTTAAGACTGAGCTGCAAAGTAAACTGCAAATAGTAATCATTTTCAGAGGAAATGGTGAACCTCATTCTGTTCTTTGACATGATGGTTACAAATCCTTGTCTCTTTCTCTGGGTCTTGATGTTGGATTCATTACTTCAGCCCTAGAAAAGCACCTCATGTTGTGAAGAGCTGAGAGTTTGAAACATGGAGAACAAAAAGATGTTGCAGTTGGTCCCCTCTGGGTGTTTTTCTGTGCAGTTCTGATTTTTCAAAGCTATTTGGATATTATTCCATGTCACCTGATGCAAGTTGTTGGATTTTTTTTTTTTGGTTCCCAGTTTAAGCTCCTCTTGCCTAAGGTAATATGGCTGTTCACACTCTGTGTGACGTAATGTCAAAACTGAATTGCCTGATGAGAGATCTGAAGTTGTCAGTAATTATACTTGGTATTACAGGACTTAGTCTTCTGTGAAAGGTGCTTACTCAGCTGCAAGTGGAAGACTAAACGTGAATACAAGCAATAAGCTCTCTTTTCCACGTATTTTTAATTTATTTTGTTTTTCTTAGCATTTTTTCCAGGCTATTGTGTAACGATATGTAATAGGTATTTCCAGCAGAGGGGGCTGTAACATAAGTGTTCTAGTGGAATAAACTGCCCTGTATTTCTTGCTCATTCCTTCTGGTTTTCTCAGAAGTCGTGTTACCTAGAATTGAAGCTCTGCTGAGATCTCAAGTAGATTCACAGATAGCTAAACCCTTAAAAAGGCTTACTGAATTTCTTATTTTATTCATTACAGCTTGATGCTAAATAGTTCTGGGGTTTTAATTTTTATTTATTTATTTAGTGTAATTTACTAGTAATTAGTCGTTCTAAAACATAACTCTCCCTTTTAAGTTTTCACATTACCTTTTCCCCTACCCACTTGGAGTTTGAATATGTTCCACGGGTAATAAACATGATCAGCTTGTATTGGGTCTGTCAGGGTGGTTGAGCTTTTAGCAATGATTGAAAAAGGCAAATGTCAGCAGACTGCTATGTGTCAGGCAAGTGGCTGTGTCATTACCACCTGCTCCTCAGCTGCACGAGACAACTGCCTGGTGGCTGCAGTCTTCTTAAAATACCCCAACAAATATATCTGCTGCTTGAAAACTGCCAAGTAGTGGCCAGGGGTAGAAAGCAGGTGCCTGAAGTAGTGCCTGTACCTTGAAGGTAATCTGCTAATTGACTCTATTGCATTGTGTATTCCCACACAGTGCAATTGCTCTGCTTTATGCTGGGCGCTGTAAGTAGAGTCATGAGAGTAGGATGCTACAGCCAGAATCCAGATGTTTTTGACAGTTGTAGACTTCTTACAGCTTTCAAATGCAGCTCAAAGCAGATTATTCCCTCTGTTCTACCATCAGTGGAACCAGTAGTAACCAGTAAGTTATATCAACAAAATGCTGGTTTTTAGTACAAAGCTTTTAATAGTGCTAAATGAAAATTAGAAGACATTCCCCAACTTCCCAGTGTAAGTTATTTTGAGATCCAAATTTGGTATTTAAGATCAGGTTTGAATCAAAAATACTAATATCCTCCCTGTTATCTTGTGTTTGCTAATGACCCTTTATATTTACTTTGAGCTAAGTTCTTTTAGCAATTAATAGCATGTTCTGTTGATGAGCATGTGGAAGTAACTTCATATATTCACATCTATACACATGAGTAAGGTTAACGTTCATTCTCAAAGGCTGACAGGTGACAATTTTTTTTAGGAAGTGAGAGGCTTTTTCATCTCTACTGGATGTTTCAGATCCTATATAATTTTCTAATGATACAGGGTCTTCTGTGTAGAGACAAATGTTTGGATGCTTCCAGAGGATGAATGTGAGATATTGTCTGGTAGTAAAAGTTACGTTGCCTGTACTAACAGTGGAAACTTGAGGGAGGATTGAGATCTGTGTTCTTTGATTTCAGACTGAGGAGAAGCACATGTGAGTTAAATCTTGGTTTTGCTGGGTGGTTGTCTTGAGTTCTGAGGCACTGGCCTGGTAAATGTTGGTTGTATATTTTGTGTGTGAGGGAGAGCCCTGAGGAGGTGAGCAACACAGTTGCAGAGAGTGAGCAAAGTGTAAAAGGTTCTGGCATGTGGAGGGGAGTGGGTGGGTACGGGTTGTTTTGTTTCGTGCTTTTGGGCTTTCTTTTCCTTCTTCTTATCTGTCTTTTTGAACTGCAGTGTACCTGTTGGGGGAGTAGGCATGGTTAGTCTGTCACAGTTAGTGCTGTTCCTGTAGTCTGTGTCAAACGATGTTTTTGGCTGGCATCAATAGTACCAGATAATAAAGTGCCACTTGTGGTATAGTTCATGGATATTTGCATTCAGATCATAATGGTGCATGTTGGCCTTTGGGTTGTGAGTGCTCTGTAAATTTAACTGAACTTAGTATACTCTGTTTTTCTCTGCAATTAAAAGTAATAAGGGAATATTTGTGTTCTGTGTGTGCAACACACATAAATATGTGTTTATAAATGTTTGTGTAGATACACACACAAGTAGATTTACATAAATTGTATGTTTCATTAGAGTTCTGGTGTAATCATTTCGAGCAAAGTTTATTTTATACTAGTACTACACATTATTGCCTGATATTCCATCGGAAACAATAAAAAAATTACAGCATGTTTTCTGTATAGGTAAGTGAAATTGAAAGAGGCAATATCTTTTGTTTACATATATGTTAGTCTGAGAAATATGAATCTAAACTTGTAGTTGTGATTGCCAGGAGACTTGTCACCAGCTGTAGCAAGGTCTGTTGCCTCTAAAATGGCTATTTTAAGCTCCACTGAAACCATACTTGCTAATTTGATAATAACATGGAAAGGTACAGGTGGTGGATGCTTTCTCTCACATTGTTTCATTCTGTGTTCTCTTAACTAACAGAACAGAAGTTAGTATGCTTCTTATGTCTGTGGTTTTTTCCTTTTGCTTTCTCTGAACTCTGTTTTCTCTCTTTACCTGATGATTCTATGGAGCATTCACTATTAAAGCGTTTGGGCCACCCTAGTCTATCTATGCTNCCTTTTTTTTTCTTTTGTTTTTTTGTTTTTTTTTTTTTTTTTGTGTCCAGTCCTTCCTGTGTGGCTGAGATCCATCATCAACATACCAGCTAGCAGCTGCCAGTTGTGGAATTTGGGGTCAGTTGTTTCATTGCAATGCTTGCTATTTATGAATTGGTGAATAATAAAATATGCTCAGATCTAGCACAGTCTGCAGCATTACTTAGCTGCTTCCTGCAGTTTGTCACTTGCTAATAATACTTTTCATAAAACAAACTCTGTATAAGTGTCATTCATTCCTGGGATGATAATGTATATGTAAATTCTATCATTTTCTTTTTAGTTCAGCTGCCTAATTTTTTTTAATGGGGTTGGATTGTTTTCCTTCAACAGGAACAAAATTTTCAGTACTTCTAATGCATGGTTTTTTGTTTCTGAGAACTTTTAATTCCCTTATTGACAAATTCTTCCCTTTTTCTCTCTTTTTTGTGCAATTTACAGTACCTTGTGTTCATAGGGCTATACTGTGGCAGGTGCTGAAGCATGCTTTTACTGTGAAAATGCTGCCTTTTTCAGTTGCATGCACTTCTTTAAAAATTAGGTATTTGATTAAAGAAAGCTAGGGAAGAATACATGTTGCACATGTTAAAATTAGTGTCCATTTGTTACTTGATAGCCTTTAAACAGCTCACTGATTGGTAGCAGGGCCTTGCTATATGTTAAGATGTGACTTCTTGTCTGTGTATGTGCCTGTATGATTTATCCCCAGTTGTAGCTTTTAAACAAGTATTAGAAGCTTACCAGAGTAAAACTGAGCATAATTTTCTCAGTAGACAGAGTAGGTGTTTATGTCCTACTAATACTAATGGGAGTCAAACCAAAGAAAAAGAGAAATACATTTGGATTGAAATCCTGTAAGGTTGATGTCATGAAAGCTAAGTAGCCTGGAACCTTGAAGTTTTGAAAAGCAATGCACATGAAGGGGAGTTTGTAGATGATGGAAAGAGACTGACATTTTGAGATTACAGTGGGTTGGATATCCTGGTAGAGGTGTATGAACTGCAGCTGGTTGTATTAGGAAACTGTCAGAGCCAGAAGGGAAGGTAAAAGGTTTAACAAAAGAAAAAATAAGTGCTGAAAATACCTGGGGTAAGAAATAAGGTTGGAAAACAGAGACAGTGAGTCTGTCATATGACACAGTTAAGAAAAGAGAAAGAGATGGATATTGCAGATTTGGGATGTAGAGCAGCTGTGATAGGGGGACTGTGAGAGAATTTGATCTTTGGAAGAAGAGGCAGAATAGGACAAGTATTCCAAAATCTGTTTGTGCCAGTACCTGCAATGGTAGCTGTGTTTTCTGCATCTTGCCATCCTTTTGTCAGCAGCTAGCGGCATCCACTGACAGATTATGTAAGCACAGTCCATTGCCTCTTTCTCAGTTTACAAATAAAATAGCTTTTATTTTACAAATGAAATAGAACAAGCTTTCAGTTTGTTAGCTCAGGTTTTATATGTTAGCTACTTAAAACCTTAATGTACACATTGTAAGTATCCGTAGTAAAGCATTGCTGTAATCTACATTACAGTGTATGGACAAGTAAAAAACAAAATAGAATTGGTTAAATAGTTTTGTACTGTACACTTTGTAAATTTCCCCCATCCTATTGTAAAGAGGATACAATTGCTTTAATAACTTGACACGCTTTAGTTACACTGCATGATCAGTGAACAAAACTAGGTTATTTTTAGTAAAAGAATTCTGAACTCATTCTAAGATACCATGCTTGTAAATAAGATATTTCCTTCTGCTGTGGGCTTCATCTAGGTGCATAATGAAAATGTTTTTCCTTTTTAAACCAAGTCTGTCCAGCTGATGCAATAAAGTGGACTGTAACTATTCATTGAAGCATTATTAATGCAGTAAATGGGACACACTTTGAAATGGAAGAAACAACACAGCATTTTTCCTTCTCTTTAGGAATTGAGGTCACATTCTATGAGAAGAAATCTTCTGCATCATTCGTCTGTGAGTCTGAAACCTCAGTATGCATGAAGTCATCTCTTTCATCCTAGAAAGATTACAGAATGGAAGACAAATTTTAACTGCCTTCTACAGATGCTGGGGTTTTTAACCATGTGTTTTGCTAACATACCTGTCACAGGGAAGATACTGTTCTCCCTAACTTCTGACATCTCCCTGCCGGTTCCTCAGTTAAAGTACCACTCCTTTTTGTCAAGTAATAACATGAAATTTTGTGGTTTGGTCAGGTAAAAACAGATGGAATAATTTTATTCCCTGCATTTCCTTTCTTAATAGAAACACTCTTACAGGACAAAAGGGTGATTTCTGAAACACAGCCTACTGTATGTATTCCAGTTACTAACTCAGACTGAGAAACAGCGTACTTCTACTAAAGGGATAATGTCACCTTTAATTTCTGGATTACATAAACTTCAAAGATACTTTAGTTACAAAGTTGAAGCCATTTGGCCACATACTGACAGCATTTTTGTGCTGTGGATTAAAATCTAGTTATTTAAATCTATGTGAATTTAATTTCAATTCCGTAACATTTTTGTCTAGCTTAATTTTTTTTGCTATCAGTATTCTCTGCTTTTATTAGGTATCATTTTAGTGTTTGCAGGAATAATGTTTTAAAATAAAATTTGGACCACTAGTTTAATAATTATTTGTTCTCATCCTAATATTTTTCTTGCATGTGGTAAGCAATCCATTTTTTTTTAATAATACATTTTTAGCTATCGAAAAAGGCAAGAATTGACTACTTGAATTAGAAGGCTATTGAAAACTTCTTTGCCTCTTTTGGCATTTTCTGTTGTCTGTCTGAAAATACAGATGAAATACTGTTTTTTTTCTCTCAAGTTCAGGAAGATAATTTTCTTTTTTGTTGGATTGGTTTTTTGGGGTTTTGTGTGTGTGTGTGGTTTGGGTTTTTGGTTGGGGGTTTTTTTGGTTAGTTGACTTTTGTTCCTCCTCTTACCTTGTTGTGTTCCTTCTATTTTTTCTAAAAGTCAGATTTCACAAAGGTTGAAAATACAGCTTCTGTAGTTATAGGAGTGCAAGCTATGGCTTATTGCTTCTGTAGCACTGAAGTCTTTATGTATTTAAAACATCCTTGAGCTGTTCAATTGTATCTGGTTTATAGTAATTTGGGGTTTTCTTTTCATGTAGATTTGTTTTGTTGGTATTTTTCCTTTTAATCATTCAGTGGTCATACTGAATGGACATTACAGTCAGTGAATAATCCATGTATGATATGTAAATCTCTTTAAAGTTGGTTCTAATGTTTAGTAGTGCTTTATGGGGCTGTCCAGGAAGAGAGTTGGGGTCTGGCTCTGGTTTTATGCTGTTCTGAAATTGTTATGAAAGGAGATGCCATGCCCTATGTCTTGGTTGCAGGTTTCCTCAAGTGACTTAGCACCTTCTGTTAGGTAGAAAAATATACACAAATATAATTTTAATATCATATAATTTAATATAATTTTAACGGTTTCTCTTTTTAACAACTTGTTGCCATAGCGGTTGTGGTGGATTGTTTTACCAGTTAGCATCCAAAAAAAGTGTACAACTTGTTGGGTGTATGGAGAGTGCATCCTATTTTTGAAGGGGGAAGTGCTCATCTGCTGTAGGTTGTCATGTTTCTGAGCAAGTCTGTACCACGAAAGACATCTGGCCAGTTCTGTTTAATTTTCACAGCATAAATATATCACAAAAATCTTGGCTCATGAAAACAGTAATTAATTTCCATGGAAGAAATTTTACATAGTAAATATTTTTTAATGAAGTTTTGTCTCTGAAGGTAGCAAAGCAAAATTGTGTTCTGGTAGAGCCTGATTTCTTGTGTCATGAAACACATTTGACCCAGGATTCTGGAGATTTAGTCCCAAGCCCTTTTTTTGGGATCTGTACTTTGTTTACCAAACATGACTTCCCTGTTTTAAATAATGCTTCAGAGATTCAAGAAGTAAATTTCAGTGAGTACTAACTTAAGAGTGCTTAGAGGGAAGTCTCTTGAACTAATTGCTTGGAAGTGTACAAATACTGTGCAGTCACATGTCATCAGATTGTGGCTCTATTCCAGATACTCACAAAATGTAGTTTATTTCCCCTTAATTGGTACAGATGTTAGATTGTTGATAATGAGTTGATCCCATAGCCTTTGCATCAAAGATCATTCACTTTCTTTTTACTTGCATGTGAACTTGATTATTTGTAAGGATATTCAGTGTCTGGCACTTAACTATCCTTGCAGTGTTCTATTGTGGGGTCTGTAACATCAGTCTGGAGGTACTGTTAGTTAGGATTGTATCTTCTGGTCTTAACAAAGCTTTGTTTTGATTTGAGAGACCAAGAAGAAGCCAAGTAGCTCTGAGTATTGGTTTTCCTCCAGGAACTGGCAGTCACGGTTGAAATACTGAGGCCTTTTCATTTATGTTGTAGCTCATCTTTCTTCAGAATGCTTGCCAAGAGTGATGGCATGACATCAGACAGCAGTGACTGAACCTTTCAGGAGCTGATTCCTTCTGTAGGTAGTTGAGATGTAACTGACATCTTTGTGAATCTCTGTAATTGAATTGTATATGTGCTGAGGAAGAACTGCATTTCCTAAATGCGTACAGTTGTGCTATTTTGGTATTCTAGCATTCATGACTTGTTCCTTTACACTGCGCAGTACTATTCTCCTACTAGTTCAGATTTCCAGAATGTCAGTATTCCCATCCTGTTAAACTGAAGTAATTTAGTTAACTGTAGATCTTCTGTTGAGGATTTTGAGGTCACATTCTTTGGCCCTCTGCTGTTTCCCATTGATAAGTGTAAGGCTTCATGCTCCTGGCTAGGAGGGAATGTATCTGACAAGGCCTGTGCCCTGGGGACATGCAGTAACTGACAGCAAGTTATCTTTATGCATTGGCTGTCACATTCACCTATTAGCAAACGAAGTTAATTTTCTGGCTTCCACCCCTTAGAAATATAAGAGACCTGGTTGGTATATTCTCTTTTTTTTAGTGAGCTAGCTGTTACAGTATTTCTAGTAACTGCTGTCCGTTTCATGTTACTTTTCTATGGCAAAAGATGAGCTCTAACAGTCTCTATTTGATAGCACTGGATAAAAACCTGTGGACAGGCAGAAAGTTACTAAAATTCTGTCTCTCTTGTATTTTTATCAATCTGGTTGTCTATTTTTTTGTATAAAGTAGAATTCTCTAGTTCACTAACATTTTTGGTTCCTGCTACTTCAGATCTTATGCATCAGAAGTCTGTTCATTATCCTTGAGAAACTGTTTACAGTTTTCATTTTAAATTGGCAATTTTTTGTATTCTGAAACTGCTTTTCCAAAATAGCTCATAAGTCATTGAGTAAACTGCATTCCAGTAGTAACTGAGCAGAAACTAGCAGAACACATGGCTCTCTTGAAATGTTTTTCTCTGTTTAACGTAGTTATAAAATGTGAAAAGTTCTATGGCTGCAAAATAGTGCCTTTTGGGGTTTTTTCCTCTTTTTTGTAAAATAGGTTTGTGGCTTTATAATGTTGAAGTACTACAGTAGGTTCAGTTCACCTGGTATAAAAACTTCCTAAGTTTCCTATTGAAATAAAAAATACCCAGCTTAAATCCTTATTTTAGGGGTTCAGAATACAGTGCTGTGTGTGCAGTCCTGTACACAAATCCTTATATAGCTGTTATACAGAAAATCCAGATCTGGACCATCCAGTTTCATTCTAGAATGCGTGGTTTTAGTTGGTGGCTAACATGTGGCTGTAGTGTTTGATACTGGCTTGGAGATACAGATGATACACTTACTAGTGCCTTGATAAATGAGATTGTGGATGCACAGAGAGAAAAGTTCAGTGAATTGCAGATCTCATTTTAGAGAACTGTTAACAATTTCGGAAATTAAAAGCTCTTTCTATTGCAATTGTTTGTAATACAGCAATAATAAACTTCTGTAGTTTTGGATTTCTAGTAAAGTTCTGGGTTGGTAGCTACAAGTTCAATTTCAACTGGTCTATATTTACTGTTTGGATTGTAACTTTTTTGTTTATTGTAGTATCAAAGTTTAAATGTGGGTTTAGAAAAACATGAAAAAATGGAATTAAACTTTGATCATTAAACTATGTTTTAATGACTGCAAAAGCAAACTATCGTTGTCATCTCTGTTCATTATTTTTAGAACTTTAAGTTAAAACTTAGAGCAGAAAAGCTGGCTTTCCTGCTCGAGTTAACATGTTTGACAAGACTGTGTTCCTGTCACATTCACAAAACTCTTCCTTCAAAGGAAAAACAAAATTCGGCAGAAGGAAGAAAAAAGGCCCATTTCCAAACCCCAGAGCCTTCAGAATGGAACCCTGCTACTTTCTTAGTGTCTTTAAATCAGGTCATTCTAGAGAAAGGGAAGAAGTGACAGTCTTTTAGTTAACATAATTGCTCTTGGGAGTGGGGGTGTGAAAAATATTTGACAACTGAGTTGCAGAATTCTTCTGATGAAAGCTTTTTTGCTTTTTCTGTCATTATCGTCTATAAAGCAAAAACTTTATATTTGCCTTGAGTCATAAAACAAAGGAAATAAGCCTTTGAGTCATAAAACAAAGGAAAAGAAGCTCAAAGAGGAAGTGAAGTTCAAAAATGTTGCAATTTGAGGTTATTAATATTTAGGGAGTCTTAAATGTGTTGTTCTTGAGTTCTGTAGCTGTTCAAATACCCTCAGGTTCCAAAGAAATCTAACTTAGCAAATTGTTTGCAATTTGCTGCCTTGTATCCTATTGATGTCTGTGTGCACTGTTTAAAAACATTGTATCAGTGATGACTGATCTGTAGCCAGTAATGCTGATTTTTTTTTTCCTTCAATTTAGCCTTCATAAGTATGCAAATATTTCGGCCCAAGTAGGAAATACGCTTCGTTGAAATATTTTGTGTTTTGACTTTGTCAGAGGAAGCTGAGTTATCCCTTCTATTTCTCATTGAGTCAATTTTGATCCTAATGGAATCTTTCTTAATAATCTATTCTTTAGGTAATTGGTAGATGTTTAAGGTATTTGCATTTCTGCTCCTCACTACACCAGCATTGAGAATAGGAGTGGATTTTTACTGGTGGTACCTCTGTGAGAAGGTTATTCACTCAAAATTTTTAACTGATGAGGTTACCTGGAATAAATTTACTGATACAAGATGCCCAGACTTCAGTGGCTTTGTCCCAGTGATGGCCTAACAGGCTGGAAGAGGGGGGATGTTCTCCTCTTGGAATCTTCAGCCAGTTCTAAATCATGGGATTGAGCAGGAGTCATTTGTCATGTCAACATTTGTCCTTGTGATACACCTTAAATTCTATAGCCCTTTCATCAAGTCCTTAATTTTAAATTTCAAAATATAAATAATACTGCTGGTTTTGATTATTTTTTCAGTTAATGTAGCATTAGAGCAATATGATTCCTGTTGCTTTTAACTCACTAGCCAGTATGCCAGTCAGAAAGAGACAGGGTTGTCTTTAAGATAACATTTAGTATGGGTGCTGGTGTAGCTGACTGAACTGCAGATTCAGTAACTTAGGGTCTTCCTCCAGATTTGGTTAGATATTGTGCATGCAGACAAGGAACATCTTCTGTGTATTTGCATTGTTTTCACAATTTTGTTTCCTTTTCATGGTTTTAATCAAGATGAAGCTCAGATGACCAGGTCCGATGTCCCATTCTTGATCTGTTAAGGTAATGGGGCCTTAAAAAGTTTAAACTGCATTATTAAAATTGCCTATGCAGATCATATTGGCTTTTGGAGAAGAGAAAGCTTTCTTGTAAGTAGGCTTTGTGTTCAGATAGGTTTGTCACAGATGTTCCAAACCCCAAGAAGTGTTGTCTTTACAATTCCAGCAAGGGAGATTTCATCAAAAAGGGATGCGAGTACCACTTGTGTTTGGCACGAAGGCTGTAGACAAGAGAGCCTGCCCTGGCTGCCAGTCATGTTCATTGCAGCTTAGCACAGTCAGGATCAGGGGGATGTCTCTTTCCAAATTGCGGTTTCAAGCACTGGGATCATGTCCTGTTGTTCAGTAAGCCTCACTGTGTAACAAAAAAACCAAAAATGCCTCCCACACAAAAGTTTTCAAACCTTCCCCAGATATGAAGGAGCAAAGGAGATCATGAGCAGGGGAGGAACAGCCCTGATGTGTGGGTAGACAGCAAGGCTTGTTTGTCTCACAGTCTGGTCATAGCTGCTGTGGAGAACTTCTGCTTCTTCTCATCCTGCATTGCCAACAGGCAGTCAGTAATCCAGCATGGGACGCACATTCCTCTTGCTGTGCTACTCCTTTGCTTTGTGTTGCTTTTCCATTTAATCAGAATAAAAATGGCTAAGGGATCCTGAAAGCCTTCCATGGAGGCAAAGTTTCTTTGGTCCTTTGTCTGCCTGTTTTTGCCTTCTTTCAAGTCTAAAAATGGTATCAAGCTTCTCTGAAGGACTCGCATGCCCTTTCAGTGTGGGTGCTGTAAATGGAACATGCTGGTGAATCACAGTGTAGTTTTAGGGATTTGCTCTTCTCTCATACCAGTTTCCAAAGCCTTTGCATTTTGGGTCACTGGAAATATTGTTTTGTTGTTTGTATCCACTTTGCAACAGGAAATTGCAGCTCTTTAAGCAGCTCTTGAATTTTAAGAATCTTGTGATCCTGTGTCTCTCCTGAATGGTTTCAATGTTTTGATGCAATTTTGAACTCCTATGGGGGATGCTGCTTGTTTTTGCTGATTTTGTTTGATTTTCTCCATTTTGGTCTGTGGGACCTTTGGTTTCTTTGGTTCGGTTTAGAGACTTGAGTCAAGTCTGCAATGACAACTGTTGACTGACTTCCAACTTGGAAGCTTATGACTACTTATGCTAATTTAGGATTGCAGGAAATACGGACCGTTGCTTTTATCTGTAACTGTGATTCTTCATGGTGTTCTAAGAGTTTTTTTATACTGCAGAAAATCCTGTCTTGGTGAGAGGGTTCAAATATTGTGTAAGCCTTGTCATGAAGAGTTCAAAATCCATATTCAGAATGGCCTCACTAAAAATGTAACTGTTTCAAGTTCAAGAAAAATGAAAAAGCAGCCTGCTGGCAACTGGACTAGTGCTGCAAAAAGTTGTTTTACTTGCAGCTATCTTAGTCATTCCATGGCTTTATACAAGCAGTTACAATGAATCTTAAGGGGTGTGTAGAATGAAGCAGCAGGAGTCTCAAGGTTGAGTGGACAGTTTTACATGTGTGGCTGATATGGCAACAGTTCAGGGATAACCTTTACTGAAAAAAAAGTTGTGTTTGGGAGCAATTTCTGTGTAAGAAGACATGCAGGAAGGTGAAGAATTTTGCATCTGTGGTATGTTTTCCTAGGTTTTAATCAAGAGGACACCACTTGACGATTTCCTTTCTGTTTCAGCACCTGGGAGCTTGTTTCAAAGACTGTATACAATAATTACAGCTTCAGTTCTACACTCTGCAGTCAGTGATTTTTAAATTTTTCCAGAGTTAAGTAACTTTAGGCTCTAATGTGTGTTTCAAAGGTTATAGTCTCTAGACTTAACATTCCTGGTAAGTTACTTAAATGAGAAGTCAGATCACTTCGCTTGTAGTAGAACAGAAACCCTCAAATAGTTAATGCCTAAGTTACTTATTGTAGAAAATATTAGCATTTTTAATAAGACTTATATATTTCAGTGAAAAAAGCAGAAAAGCCTTTTGAATTTAAATGTGCAGTTCCTTTAAGCTAAAATGGTTTTATGAATCTTTGTTTTGTCTACACGACTCTTAATTTCTTTAGATGCAGTCTAAAAATAAAAATGCAAATTTTTGACAGTGTATCCTGCAAGTAGCAGGGCCTTACAAAATAATGGTGTTCCTTTTTTCCCCCATGTATTATTGTGGTCTGCATCAGGTGTAATCCAGTCACAAGTGACTTGCAATAGTTAATAGAAGAGTAATGAGAGCCCTTAAAATTATACTGAACTTTTACAACCTAAAGAAAAGTTTACATAGAAAGCAGCGTTGAAAGTCTGGCTGTACCAACTAAGGTCAGTTTAACACAAGAGAAAAGGATAAGATTCTGTTTGTTCAATACCCAGGAGTAATAGAAAACAAAGTTTTTTAACTTTATTTGTATTTAGTGTTGAAAAAGTCTTTCTCGTTTAAAATGAGGAATATTTCAGTGTATTTTTTGTGTGTTTTTCAAAACCAGCTACATAAGTTAATTTTAGTGATGAAGGTTCTTACTGATTTTTCTGGACAAGAAATTACTACGTAATTCTGTACTATTAAACTGTGTTCATATTAGATTTTTTCCTCTGGAAGAAAGTCCCCGTAGAAAGGAAATAGGCACCAACTCTGAAATCTAAAATAAGGACTAAACAGCTTTTCATTTGCCTTTCTACCCTTTGAGATGCCAGAAGCAATTTCCTCTTGAAGCTGACTTCCTTTCTGGAAGTGATTTTCGTCTCCAACCATGTTGGGGCTCTTTTCTCATTCTTTCATTCTAACTAACTTGCTTTTTTCCTCTCTGACTTTCTACTGCAGTTGGCAACTTCTGGAGGTAAGTAATGACAGACAAATTTTTTTCTAACTTTCTTTTTCAGTTCTTCTTTCCCCCCCCCTCGCTCCCCCTCACCCGGTCAGTCTAGAAGGACAAACAAAGCACTATTGGTGTCCTCTGCAAGAGAGCACTGATAGGGGCTGGCTGTAAATTGACGTGGCATGGAAAATCTCTGCTAGTTTGGAGCAGTTCTAATGTTGCTGCGAAATCAAGCCTACTCTTAACCCAGTTTGTAGCTTGAAATCAGCACAAGCTTACTGGTTCTATATTAAAAATGAATGGAAAGTACCTTTGCTTTTTGGTTTGGGAACTGGACTTTTTCTCTATTTGGATTTACAGCTAATAGAAAAAGAAAATCAAGGGGGAATTACTTGGTTGCTTTTTTCTTTCCTGTAGTAAGAGCGACAGATCTTGCTGCTCCCCCCACCTTTTCCTGCGACTTAATCATTTGCAGATCTTGCCATGGGGTGCGGACTGAGAAAGCTGGAAGACCCAGATGATAGCAGCCCTGGAAAAATCTTTTCTACACTGAAGAGACCACAAGTTGAAACAAAGACAGATTCTGCTTATGAATATATATTGCTGGATTTTACTTTAGAAGGTATTTTTTTAATGCTGTATCTTTACTATTTTGAAATAAGAGGGAACGGGGTTTAACTTAGTTTTGTCTTTTTTGACTTACAGTAAATGTTAGATACTTTTACCAAAGCTAGCCAAAATGTAAGACTTTTATTTTGAAACACAAATCATGACGAAAGTTCTTACTTGTATAAAGTTACAATGGAAACTACTGAAGTATTTTTAACAACCAAACCCTCCAAATTACACGACTGTCCTCGTTAAGGAAGCTGGCTAAAAACTGTTAGAGATTTTTCCTAGTTTCCTGTGAGTCAGATACTGCCATCCGTATTCGCTTTGAATAATGGTTGTCTGAATTCACTGTGACTGTTCAGAAAACACACTGTGCCTGAGCCTTAATTGAATAACCATTTTTTAAATGCACTCAACTTCCGAAAACAGGCTGTCATTGTCCTTGTTACTTTATGCAGAAGTAAGTCTGTTCCTTAGTTGTGTATCAGGAGTAACTTCCCCTCTTACGCCCACTGCAGTCTCTCGGTAGATGTTTCTTTAAGAGTCTGAATTTTGTTTTACTATTTTTTCCCAATGCTATACTTGTAGCTGTTGAATAGTCCTTTGAAATTGTGACTGAAATGAAACAAAATCTGTATGCATAGCTAGAGGCAGACAGTGCTCTGTGGGATACTTCCTTCCCGACAGTGTCCCATCTCTAACAGAGCAACTCCCTGTTCCACAAAGTTGAAAACATAAACAAGCCCAGATGGCTGCCCTCAGAAAACAGACAGCTCAGTTTTACACTCACTTTATAGTAACTTGCATTTTATAACAACCCAATCTACTGGAAATGCTCAATAGCAAGGATTTGAAGTAAATGCTCTTACTAAAAGGGTTGGATAAAGGGAGACAGCGTAAGTGCAGGTCTTGCTGCAATTACGGGAACTTTTTCATAAACGAAACTTGGCTTCTGATTAGTTTTAAGTGTTTTAATATTTTTATTTAAAATACGAGTCTTTTTTAAAAAAACTACAAGATACTAATAGATGATACATTCTTCTAGGTTGTAATACTGAAAATCTAACTGTTATTTACACAAAAAGTTTTTCACTGGCTTGTACCTTTTGAAGAAACAAAACTGTTGCATTAGTAGTGGTAAGATGTTCGAAATAAAGCTGGGCTGCCTAATGCGTGCATGGTTTACCTACTAATCTACTGATAGTAGAAAGGATAAAACTTATGGAGACTGAAGAGCATTTAGTATTCTTAAATATCCTCTGTTCTGCATAGTTTTGCTGTGTTTTCAAGTTACAGTTTCTATAAGTGTTGTATAAATTATTTGTTGTAAATGTGGTTGTGACTTTTTAAGTAAAAGCACATCAAACAAATGCAAATAAAGGTGTATCTCTGTTTTAATAACCTAGCAGTACCGCAATAAAGATCATTTTCTCCTGCTTTTTCTGATCTTCACAATTGCTGAGCTTCAGTGGAATTACGAATATTAAATAACTGATCAGTTTCAGATCATTGTCTGACTTTTTTTAGGTCTTTAACTGGAAGCAAGGGGATTTGTAAATACAGGTATCTTTCTGTTGAATGGTTCTAGCTATGTGTCTATATGACCTTAAAATATTTTTTCTTTCAAGTCTCTAGTTTTTAGACCTAAGAGGAATATGGGGGAAAAAATGTGGTGTATATATACTGTCTTGGAGGCATTTTTAAATTCTGATTGCTTCTGAAATGTGGGGATTGGCTGAAGTACTGTGGAGAGTATATTGAGCTTTTTTTCTTTTTTCCTTCTACTTCAGTCAACTTGCTCATGTACTTGTTGCTATTTGAATATCCTTTGGCTAGATGAAACTAAGTGAGAGCCTTTTATCACTTCAGACCAAAGGTTTTGCTCTGCTGTCAAGTTGTGTCATAGCTTTATGGCACTCATTCTGCTTTGTCAGTTTCCCGAGCAAGGTCTTCCCCTACATAGATTTGTTTGCATGAGTGATTTCTTGCCACTGGATATTGCACCAAATAGAAGAGAAAATCTGCACTTAATAATATTTTGAGATCTTACAGTAAACTATGTCCTGCATCACGATAAAAGTATATTAAGCATAAATGTGTTATTTCAATTCAATATGCCTTATTCTGTGCCTTATCAGGCATATGCTATGTGAAGTCAAAATGAGCCTGCTTGGGAAACTTTTAGCAGTCCCTGATCTTCTCCCAAGCCATGATGCAGATTAGGTCAACCATGCTGTAGTCTGAATTTTCTGGCTGGAGTCCCTGTGCATGTTAACTAGTTATTAGCTGTGCACTGAACCTTGGCTTCTCCCTTCCTGGTCCCCAAAATGCTCCCATCCCTACTGTAAAAATTAGCTTTGAGTTCCATGGAGGATGGTCTGAATCAGGAGGATCCCAAGCAAGAAAATTACAGCCAGTCTTTTGGTAGAGCTGAATAGTACAAAGAAAAGGGAGCAGTGGACTCTGGAGTGTGATTTTAAATGCCTGTCAGTGATTGTAAATTCCAAGGTCTCAGTCATGAGGCATATCCCAATTACAGAAACAGCTGCTAATTTTTGAAATCAGTTTAACCAGAAAGTAGGGATAGTTTATATATTTCTAGTAAGCAGAATACTTATGCTTTCACCACAACCCTCCTATTAAGGAAAAGAAGAAATACTGATGCAGCCTACTAAGATGATATGCTGTCAAGTTCTTGTCGCTCTGATTACCAGTATGAATATGTATGAAGTAGCTGTTTTGTCCTCATCCTCAGTATCCTGCATCTGGGGCTTACTATGCAGCCAGAAAGCTAGTTGGAGTTGTTGCTGCGGTATTTTGGCTACCTATTGAGAGCTCATCAGGAAGGAAATTTTTTTTATGAAAAAGGATTTAAGACATTTGCAGAATCAGTGAAGTGATGATCATATTGCATCATTCCTGCTTTTTTGGTTTGTGGGCTATGGAGCAGTTATTTCTCAATATCTGTATCTCCTGAATTTACAATGAGTGGAATCATGGGATGGAGGCATAACTAAGGACTAAATATACTTGATTTGCAGAAAGGGGACTGTGATATACTGTCTGTTAAAAAGAAAAAGCACAACAGCCCTCTCCTTATGACTGAGTATGACTGACAGTTTTGTTTGAATAGGGTGAATTTTCTGGTTATAAGTGATAAACCATCAATATGTATGTTGGTGATAATTTTTGGTAGTGTGCATTTCCTACAGTGTAAATTATTCTGGTTCTTCTGGATGTCTTCTCTGAGCTGTTAAGGCTCTTATAGGGGCAAGCAAAGTAGGCCTCCATTCCTTTGTCACTTTAGTAGAAACTAGTATTAAAAAGCATTTGAATGTTGTAAAATATTCGTTTCTGATGGTTTGTTGGTTTTTTGTGGTCTTTTTTTAAAGCCTTCCATAATGTGTATGTATGTCAATATTACCCTTGTTTTATAGTGGGAAAGCAATATAGAGAGGCTTTACAGAACACACCACTCATGAACCAGCAGAGTTCTAATTGAGTTTATTAGAATAAATCATTTGAGCAAACTAAGGAATCATATCTCTGTTTTATGATAGTTTAAGACAGTAGGATAGACAGACATTGTGATTTGCTGTGTCCTTAAATTCCTTGCTGTAAGAGAACGTAGGAGCATGAAATTGACTCAACGAAGTGATGAGAGATTTATGTAATTGCATTTTTTCTTTTTTATATATATTTTTAAATAATGGAATCAAAGAAGAATTAGTGTGTTTCATTATTTTCAGTTGTATGGTTTGAAAGGGAATGTTCTCAGCAGCACGTTAAAGGTGTATCTTGGGAAAAGTGTTGCGAGGTCACTTAATTTTGATTGAGGCATCCTTTAATGGAGATGAACACTGGTCTTAATGCTTGGAAAGTCCTGCAAAGAGTGACCCATCAGAGTACAAACAAGTGAGCTGCTTGGAGCAGGGGGCACCAGTGGAACAGCAGATTTCAAGCCAAGCTGTTTTGTTATCAGAGCTCCTAACTCCAAAGGATGAAAGCTTTGGCAAATCTGTGCTGGCATAATTGCTCTTCTGCTACTGTTTGTGTATGAGTATTGATTTCCTGCTTTCTGAGAGCATCTACAGTTTCAGTTGTAGTTGAGAGGAGCAGGAGTTCCTGACCCATCAGACTGACTGTAGCAGAATATATCATCTGTTACCGGTGTGGAATCTTCCTTTTCTCTCTGTGAAAGCTGTGGACCATTCAAAAAAGGTTCTCCAAGAAGTTTTCCTTTTATCTCTGTAGTTTTCCCTAATAGTAATGTATTAGCCAGGTGCTGCCTATTGATGCAAAATGCCTGCATGTGCTGAGAGGGACCCTCCTTAGGAGTCAGTGACTCCACAAGCTTACTTAGGTGGTGTTTGCTTAGGTCTGTTGAAAAAAGGAACTGGAACTATGT
This sequence comes from Grantiella picta, assembly GCA_013397955.1. Lineage (NCBI taxonomy): Eukaryota > Metazoa > Chordata > Aves > Passeriformes > Meliphagidae > Grantiella > Grantiella picta. Next base: position 508,427 of record VZRM01009052.1, on the reverse strand, counting down.
CAGAATGTCAGCTGGTACTCCACAGATCACTTCTAACAGAAAAAAAAATTATTGGAAACAAATCGATGTTTGTAGGCTTAAATCTGTTATATGGGAATTTACCTCAAAACTAGGGTTGAGGGATAATGCATCAGTATGTTTGGCTAGACAAAATAGTTGCTTTGTGAAGTTCAGCCCTATTGTGTGTTTAGATGTTAACACAGCTTTTAAGTCAGCTTGGCAGATCTAGATCAAACAGAAAATGTTGCCAAGTACGTTAAAAATAGATGATATTAAGTTGTAAAAATAGGCACTTGGAGTAGTTGAATAGTGTTGAATCATCTGTGAATCTGCTTTTTCTTGTATAAATAGAACTATAGCTTTTTAATAAATGCCTGGGGATGGGTTTTGTGTGGGTTACATAAAAGGATCTTGCCCAAAATGTTTATAAACGTACACAGTATCATGTGCTTCTCTTCTGCTTTCGATGCTTTTTAGCTTCCTCAAATCCAGAGGTTATCAAGATCAGTTCTGTGTTGGATATAGCATCTCGGGTGGAAGAATATTACAGCAAAGGCTATGTTGTAGGAGCTGTTCATCCCATTATGCTGCCAATTGGACGGAGAAGGAATTTCCCTGCAAGTCACATGTATCGGGTGGTACTTTCACGATTAAAATTAAGGTAACAGTAAAACAGTTTTCAGACTGTTTACACTGATCCTTTACTTAACCCATTTTTAAGTGGATTGCTCAACATGCGTAACATATCAACTTGAAATGAGCACCTCAGATTAGCAAGTTAGTACTGTTTTTTAATCAAGGCTAAGCACACAGACTAATGTTTGCTTTGCATTAGTGAATGTCCTAACAGAAACCCAAAGTGTAATATCATCTGTCTTAGAACCTGCAGCAAATAAAAGATTTACCAAAACACTAGTAGAGTAATACGCTGCTTTAAATCATCTCGTGTCTGCTTTTTCTTGGTTTTCAAAACTTATATGTTTTCCCTGGGAAAAATTGCATAGAATTTGTGGATTAATTTGTCGATGGTAGTTTGGGGATTTTTCTTATTAAGAAGGAAATCATCATTCTGTGATCAGAGGTCATATGAAAGCATTGTAATTACTGTGTAATTTTAAAGCACATGTACAAAGCCATGTTGTCACTAGTTCCTTTGATTGCAAAGAAGATAACTTTTTGTTCTTATTTTGAATAACTAGAAAAGTGGATTTCTTACTGCATTAAAAGCTGTTGTGCTTCTTCTTTCCTGAGTCCTTATGCGATGCACAGAAGTTCTTGCCTTTATTTGAGGACTGGAAGGGTGTGAATTGGAAGCTGCCTCCTTGCCACTGCAGTAATGCTTTCATAAAACACATTCATTTAAAAGAAATTCTTAAACCCTTTGATTAAACAAGTGTTGCCCAGAGTATTTGCTGCTCATACAACTTAACCTGTATAAATTCATCTGCAGACAAGGTGAATGCTGTTCATGTGGGCAAAAGGTTCAGTAAGAAAGCAGAATACTTGCTCTGGAGCTGAGGTTTCCAAGAGCTGACACTGCCAGCATGAAGCTCCCACAATTTGCCTTATCCCTGTAGATGTGACATCCTTTGGAAGTTATTGTCTGAACCTTTAGGCCCTTGAATGCATGAAGGATGAGACTCTCACCAGCATGTGAAACTGGTGTAGGCTCCCAGTTTCCTTCCCGGGTGCCATATGTGCAAAGGTTGTTTTGCTGTAGGCAAATATACCTTCTCCAGCTACTGTTTGGAAAGTAACCTTTTGTATTTGAATGTGTTTATTTGATGTTCTTATCTAAATGAAATGGTTATATGAAGGAAGCATCAAATAAAATCCCATTATATTATTAGCATACACTAAATATTGTCTGACCAATAACACAACTGGCTTTAGATAAAACATGAGTACTATCCTATAACTTTAAATGGAAGTTAAGAGTTTGTCAGCTTAAAATGAGAGATTTAAACATTATTTAGCCCGCAGTAAGTGTTTTTGCATTGTATTCCTAATATTTGCCTATACTGTTTCATTTAACAGCTGCAGCTCTGCTTTAGTTACAAAAACTAAGCAGCAGGATGGTAACAGTGTAAAAGGACTATTTCTATTCGTGGTGTCTTTCTGCACAACTGAAGCTGCTTTGTGCTTACTAAATTTGTAGTTTAAATTTGTGTGTTTTGCATTATCAGAGGTTTTTGCATTTATTTATAACAAAGGCAGAGATGTTTGTCAGTAAAGCTCAATTTCTAAAATATATCTCTGCACGGTCTTCAGATAAAATTCCTGTTAAATATTAATATTCTTTTCCTGGCGTTGAAACACATAGTTCCTGCCGCTTTGTGTAAGAAACAGAACAAAACACCAAAACCCACTGAGTTCTAAAAAGTATGAAGAAGCATTGTCAGGATTTCATTCATAACTATTCCAAAAGAAAAGAATTCTGTATGCAAGCATTTGCTCAAGTTAGCAGCAAACTCCTGACAAAGACTGCTTTCTTTCTCTGCTCTAGCCAGAAGCATGCAGCACCCAGAGGACAAAGGCACCCCAGGCTGGTGATTGAGGAATGTCCTTTAACATATGAAACACTGACAAATGAAGTAGTGAAAGAACTGCTAGAAAAGGTAATGGACATTTTTTTGAACTCCTCTTCAGTTTTTTATTTCAATCATACATATAAGTTATGTTTAGTGGTTGTGGTTTTAGTTTTGCGTTTATTTTATAGAAGCTACAGAACTTCTCTCAAGGTGAGAGTTAATTTTTTAATGTAGGACTTAATATCCCTGTAAAGCTTTGGATGACTGGGTGCTTACACCATTGAAAGCAGTTGCTCTGTATAAAATGCTTGCATGATATTTGAAGTTTTTATGTTTTTCTTATTTAAGTACCTAAGAAGAGATGTTTTTTTCTTTCTTTAACAAAAAGTACAACATATATAGGAACAACACTAAATATTTATTTGGCACCGCTTTTGAAAACATTCTATAGTTAAAGTAAACTTCTAGTTTAATGCAAGTTCTGGTTCTTGTTGTGTTTAACTTCCTCTGCAAAATTGAAGAATTGCTGAAACAGGAAGCTGTTGTTAATACAAGAGCTAGTGATATCTTTTACATTAGTTGCCAAGGAAGGTGGAGAGCTTTAATGATCTTTGAAATTTTAAGAGTTCTTTATGTTTTCTAAGTGGCTTGTTTTGACTTAGTCAGGTGTTTCAAATTTAAAATGTGATTACATTATGCAATTATAATCTATGTGCCTGTTTCCAGGTTGGTGGTGTAGTGTATCAAAGGTTAGAAGGAAAAATGCTTGAAGTGAGTAGTGATGGAGCGTCACTATCATGATACTAAGAAGGGATTGCAGTATCATCAGTCACTGGATTTTTACTCACTCTGATTAATAGTTTGTGTGAGTAAACTGAATGAAGATCCTTCCCTCTCTGCCCTCACTTAATGCAGTACTTCCCAAGTGATGTGTTCTTTCTGAGCTGAGACTTCTGTATTTACCTGAGAAGACTTTACTTCACAGAGGAGCTTGTAGCACAAGATGTCAGTGAGGTCACCTTCCTAAATGGCAGCATTCCTTAACCCAGGGGAAAAACCCCACCTCCAAGAAGAGCTACATCCCACAGGTGGCACAGATGTTGCAGCTGTCTATTGAGACTTCAGTGCAGAGATAAAGACACCGCTGGCTGAAAGAGTTAAGAGGTTTTTCAGTGGATCCTAGCTCCCTCCATTCTCTGCTCCTCCGCTGTTCTCAGTAATAGAGAAGCTGAGTAGCCCCCAAGGCACCCAGGGGGTTGCCTGTCATGCCACATGACAGATATTTCTATAGTATTGGAGGTCAGTATCTTTAGTGTGACTGGCATCACTCATTTAGAGAAATGATACTATTTATTGCTCTGCTATACTGCTTATCACTACCGCACAGTGAATAAAATACTTCAGGTTTGATCCAAAGAAAGGACTTTGTGTACTCTGAAGTCACTACCATTGCTGGCCACCTTTCTTGGCCTGACTCCAAACACATGCTGGAAAACTTCCACTTACTTTGAAGTAGGGGCAGCATCAAAGCCAAGTCACCCTTCTGTAATACAGTGTTACGCCTTTATGTCCTCAGCAGTTTAGTTAAGCAGTTCATGTATGTACAAGTTTTAAAGAAAAGGTTCCATGCAATTGTAAAGTGACTGTGCAGCTAAATTTGTATTGTATTTCAGGTTAATGAAGCTGCCAAAAGAGGAAAGAAGTTTGTGGGATTTGTAACACAACATTTTCCTCAGCCTAAAGCCTGTAATGGAACAAGCACAGATGGAAGTGCAGAGCTAGAATCAACGCTGGGCAGAAGAAACAGGGAACACAGAAGAGAAAACTTTGATGAAAACTACAAAAACTGGAATGAAGGGACATTGAGCGGTCACTCATCTGAGAGTGGGATAGAGGAGGAAATGCATGGAGAAAGCAGACTGTTAGAGGATTCAGATTTCCAGTTTGGAAAAGAAGTCAGCCCTTCTAAACCACGAAAAGGAGATGGTAATAAATGTTGCTTGTTTCTTGCAGAAATAAGGTATTTTATTGAGTTGTTGAGGTGTTGGAAAAAATAGAAGAACAGCATTTTCTGTTGTATCAAATACTGCTTTTTTGATACGTCTACATTTGCATATGTAAATGCATACATATTTCTAAAAGAGTTGCCAGTAAAAGCATGAGAAATAGTTACCTTCTGCTTTATGTATGTGAGCAGTGGTAATATATTAAAATGATATTTCAGTTTTCATATAAAGTATGATAGGTGTACTATCAGAGTTTGTAATTTAAAGAAAAAGAGAAAACCACAAACAAACCCCCCAAAATCATCCATGGTATAATTGTGATTTGAGATGTGGTGCAAACAGGTAGGTTTTTTGCTTTATATGCGTATCACAAACATGTGGCAGCAAAAATCCTTCCTTTTAGAAGGATGCAATTGTCATAAAATAGTTTCTGCAATGCACATATAGCTTTACTTAGTATTAAATTGTAGATAGGTAGTGATTTCCAAGTAAGTGTTGTGATTCCGGTTGTGCCTGTTTCAAAGCTGACAACAAAGGGAGTGCCATCCAGCTAGAGCCATAATTTTACATGCTTCCAGGCAATTCACGTAATGCACGGCAAATAAATCCGTTCCTAATGGATTCTTTCTGGTTAATGTGCCTTCAAGAAGTGTCCTGAAAGAGATCACTTAAATTAATGCATTGACCATGAAATCAAAGACAATAATTGTTACAAAATGAATTTATTAGAGAAAGCCTAAGAAGTATAAGAAGGAAAAGCATAACTGAAAAAGTGCTGGTGCTGTGATGGACAACTTAGTTGTAGAAGAATGAGGTGCTTGGTGTAGTCTTTGTAAAAAATGGCCTGGCATGGACTTCTGGTATTGAAACTCTAAGGCCTCCTGGCTTCTAAGAGGATAAGGTAAAAATAAGTAATCTGAGAACTAATGTAAGGCAGTATTGTGTGGAAAGCAGGCAGCATGAAACTTTCATGTCAGGCTGCGTTTTGACATAATAGGTTCTTCCTGGATGAGCCAGACATGTTTTAACTGCTCTCAAAAGCAACCTTTTCACTTTCCTGTTAAAGCAGCCTCTCCAGTTTGTAGACTGTGAGAATAATGACTCCAAGCACTGAGATAATCAATGTCCCTCTTATTTTTAACACTTGAGTAAAAGCATTTCTCCTACAAGGGAGCCTTTGTAGCATAACCTGTTAAAGCTTAACTCTTTTCTTATAGCTTAAAATAGTGGTTTTGCTCTGTGTAGCAGAATAGAAGTCCTACGAGGAAGAAACGGAAAACTCTTGCTTCTGTTCGGGAGCGTTGTTTGTGCAGACTGGTGTGACCAGATAGATCAGCAGCCAGTGCATCCCCTACACGCAATGTTCTCAGGAAGCTTTTTAAAAGCTTCAGTGAGGATATGCCAGGCTCCTCTATACTTGTCAAATAAAAAATCAGTGGAGTTCATAAGATAAAACTTCTGGAAACTTAACCACCTTTCTTGGTCTATGTTTTACGTAACCATCACTTTGAAAAATACTGATGTTAGTTTTCCAAGGCAGTCTTCTATGTGTGTAGGTATGTATTGCCATGCCAGTGTGCCACCTCTATGTACCTCTGCTCGAAAGAGGCAACTCAGTCTCCAGCTTATAGGTTTGGGGGTTGTAACAAATGAATTTTGCCTGTTACGTTGCTATCTGACCTATTCTGTTGAATTTTGATCATAATACCTTGCTTGCAGAGGTAAATTTCTGGTAGACTTGAGGAATAAAATAGTTGTAATGAGAAACATTTTTTTCTGAAGAATAAGTGATCTTACTTCAATATATGGGAAAGGAAATACGTGTTTATCCTGACAAACCTTACTGTTGTAATAGAAGAACCTGTGAAGATGATAGAACTGTATAGAAAGAATCATCTCTTACTGAAAGTTCAAAATTTTCTTCTGAATTTGCATTATTAGAGGTACCTGATGTTATTTGAAGTGGGAGTGGTAACACTTCTCAAAAGACAGAGATTGTTCCAGATTGAGATAGATTACTTAGAGGACAAATTCTACTTTAGAAACATATATGTCTTTGTTTCTGGAGCCTAGAGAAGACTGGCTTCTTAAGTGGAGTCGTCTAAGCCAAATTCCTTTCTTTTGACAGCATGAAAACTTTTGGTTTGCATTGATTTAGGCTGCCCACCAGTATTAGGCAACCTGAGAAGATTTTTTTGGCAACTGCTTTGTTACTTCTCCACAGCAGTGCCACACAAGTGTATTTGTAGAACACACTTAGATATAGCTAGGATTTCATAACTTGCACCAGTGATTTCCTGAAATGCTGTGGATCTGTTAATTTGTAATGAGTGCTTCTTTGTGACTGTTTCTTTTACAGCACTGTATTAATATACTAGATAGAAAAACAATTTGAGGATATGTTTATTTTGTATCCTTACCTTCCATGGATCATCAGTTACTGTGGGAAAATCGCAGTAGGTAACTAATTACACTGGTATTAAATTAATAAAATAATGGGTAAAAATCAATACTGTACAAGGCATTCCTTATATTTACAAACGTAGCAAATTGTCTTTTGTTTTTATAATTGCAAATATTTGTAGCCAGAAGTTCCATGAGTGGCAGAAATGAAGCCTTTTTCCACTGGGTTTTCCTTAGTCCTTGTATGTTTTCCTTATGCAAACCCCACCTACCTAGAGTCCAGTGACAGCCCAACTGTAGTAAGTTCACATTTTCCTCATATCCCAAAGTGTACCATGTTGTTCTGAGTGTGTTTACATCTTAAGCAGAGCCACATCAAGAAACAAATATTAAAACTGTTGCTTAGAATTAGAAAATAATGTTAAAGTAAGTGGTTGGTTATATTATTGATTTTGGAGCACTGTCTTTGAGGTTCATTTTTCCTTTCTCTCTCCTTAGACAAGCTATATACAGTCTTCAATGTTTTTGATGATGATTCTACCTGCTGGACCTACCATGAAGGTGTTTTGTCTATGAAAGTAACAAGAAAGGGGCCAGTTGTTAGTACACTGGAAGCAGACTGGCTAGAATTAACTACATTTTATTATAAACAAGGATTGGCATTAGTTGATTCTTTTGTACACTGGGAAGCTTCTAAAGGTGAGTACTGTCCCGGGATATCATGAAGATTTTGCTTGTTGATGTAGAACTATGTAACTTGAGAAATATTCTGATTGTATTTTGCTTCTTGATGTGAGGGTCAGTATGTAAACATGTCCAGATAGATCTGTAACTGCCCAGAAAATAAATTACCCCCTTTTTAGGTAGCAGATTCTACAAATTTATAATAGACTAAGTAATTTAAATTTCTGCTTTGTTTTATCAAATTGAGAACTTGCAAAGCAGAAAGCTAGTGTAGCTTTGTAATAAAACAAACCTTTCATGCTAGTTCTCTTGGTTTGGTTTGTGCTTTTTCGCAGAAAAGACAACGAAATGGAAAGTATTTAGAACTCTAAATACTGGTAAAATAGGTAATGGAAAGATTAATTTCCATTTGAACTGAATTTATCTGAAAGCCAAATGTTAAGTGTGCAAAAAATAGTGGGTGGCTACTGTTGTACAATTGCTTCAAAAAATGTAAAGAAAATTGTAGTACCCTAGTGTTAGGGGTGCAGACCAAGACAAATTGACATGCTTAAGCAATTTTGAAGCAATTAACCGTTTTAACAAATGTTGTTTGATAGCAAACCTACACTTCATACTTCAGTAAGATGATATTTTGACTTTGGTTGGATTTGGTATATGTCTTCCTTGTACTAAGTTGCAAGTTGTTTGTGTTCCTTTAGAATTAATTATTGCAGACCAGTGTAAGCAAGCAAAACGCAGGGTTTTTGATAACATTTGCATCTTGTCAAGTGTTTGCTGAAAAGGTTTCAGGGACCTTAAATAGTTTTTGCAATACTCAGGCTGATTATTAAGTGCAATAGATAATTAATAATGTATTAAAGTGCCTTTCATGAGTTATTTTGTCTGCATCTCACATGAGGAGGGTAAAATTACTGTCAGTTTGAGTAGTTGTTACCTTTGCTATGTTTTATGCTTTTTCTGATAATTCTGATTTAAAATAATATGCATTCATTATCCCCTTTGCAAGGTTTGCATTATTGAAGGCCTTAAATTAAATTGATATGGTAAACATAAGATCTTTGCAAGTTAAATTATGTTTTTTCAAAATCAAAAGCCTGACACTAATGACCACTTCAGTTTTCGTTGCTCCCCATGGTTTTGACTGTGAATCACTGTTTCTGTAGCTCTGCAATAAAGTAAATTTAGTGAGTGTCAGAGGCACATAAGCTCATCAATGTAGTTTTACTTCTGATGGAATTTGGGAGCTAGTCCCTCTCATACTTGTGCAGATAAAGAGTCTAATGGCACAGTTTGTAGTAGTTACGGTTTTTGCTGTGAAACTGTTATTCCTGTTTAATAAAGTCAGTGGAAGAACAAAATTTCCTTCAGGGGAGGAGAGGGGAGAATTCAGTTTGTAGTTTTCAATATAGAGTTTTTTTAGAGTTGGAAAAGAACTCTGTGGAGATCTGTTACAGTTCACTGAGGGGTGGTTTTGGCAGCTGTTGAAATTAATCTTTGCAGCTGTTATCCAACAACAGTTTTACAGTCTCCCCATTCCCCACAGAGAGAGCTGTCTGCTCTTCTCTGCATGAATAAGTCCCCCGTCTCTAATACCCAGGTAATTACATACCTCAGCCAGTATTGCAGGGGATTTAAAGCTGATATTCGGAGGATTACATAATTTGACTGAACAAATTTAGTTTGTTAGTCAGCTGTCAGGGTAAATCTCCACAAAAGGCTTCCCAGAGGCTATTAGGAGAAGCAAAACCAGAAAATGAACCAATATTTGATGCACAGGTTTAGTTTGGGCCAAACGGATGGTACTGGGCTTTGGCATGTGAGTCAGGGAGTTGTGCTGGGAAACTTCCTTCCCATCAGGAATCCTCACTACAATTACTTGTTTCAGGCTTTTCCTGTGACCATTTACGTATTGAAGTAGCTGTAGCTAAGCTTTATGCTTCATGGTTCACTCATTTTTATTCTCTCTCCCACCACACCAAAAGCCACGTTTCTTGTCAGGAAGACAATATTGAAGTTGAAAAAAAAAAATGTTGTGCCCATACTCTGCAATGGGTATGTTGAATACTGGAAATTGGAAATCAGATTGGAGTATGGAAGGAGTTCATGCTTTTGAGAAAATAGTTTATCATTCAATTTGTATAGAAAAAAGGGATTTGAATATTAAGTTGACTTGCACACTCCAAGTTGTAACTAGATGCATAAATAACCACAGATTTGGGTTTGCTGAGTCATCTAATTTTATTTTAGAGGGCTGTTCAGTGAGAAAAAACCCATCTTGTGTACATCTTGGTACTCTATTAACCTAAAACTCTATGTTCACAGGGGATTATTTGCCCAAATCTTTAGAAGGATTATTTATCTATGAAGAAGAAGGTGCTGGGGTTCCAGGTTCTAACAGGAAAGGAAATGATGCAATAGTTGTTGAACAATGGACAGTCATTGAGGTAAATAGGTGATTATTTAGCAATGCTATTTCCTACTTGTATTTTTCTGTTTTTTCCTTCAGAATGCTTGTACCAGTGTTCCATAAACATTCAGGGTGGTTTCCTGAAGTCACCTGCACAGGCTTAACTAAAGCCACGAATCCTAAAAATGAAATCAGATTTGTGGGCATTGGTAAATGTGCATAAAAGAAATAGGCCAGAGGGATTCTGGCCTGACATTTGTAAATGTTCATACTAATACAAGCACCAAGGAAAATGTTCTGGGGGGTTTTGTGTGTGTTTCAGACCGGTTTAGATTTAATTTCAGCAAGTGCAGGTCACACTTGTTAGTGTGAACTAATTTTTAAATAAGAATGGGGACAAAATAGCTAGAACTAGAAACAGAACTACAGAAAATTAATAGTGAATTAATTCAGTATGGCATTCAGATATATATTTTTATTCAAGTTTTACTGCTACTTAGGAAAGACTTTGATTTCCTAATAAATTTGCATGTACTGCTGTAGTAAGTTACAGCAATAAAAGTACTTAAATTACACTTCAGAAATATTCTGGTCTTTTAGGATTATTAGTATCAATGACATCTGAAAGCAGTTGTTGAAGGATATTAAAGGCTTACTTTCAAAATATCCAATGATAGATACATTTACCAATGTGAAAAAAATCAACATAAAACTAAAAACTTGTATATTAAAAGAAAAAAATGATCACCATAAAAACACCACAAAACTTTAAGTGTGTCGCTAGGTGAGATACTTATTCTTCAGATGGTGGAGTAAGAGTGTAAAGATATCAATTGAGACACCTAACTGTGGTGCTTATAAAGTTTTAGGCACTAATTTAGCAAAGTGAAAAGTTTAATGAGCAAGATGTGATTTGAATTAAATGTCTTGATGAGTCAGAGCTCATACCTAATGTTAATAAACTCTGTTTTCTATTGTTTTTGTAGTCTTGAACTTTTCAAGTTGTTTTCAGTTTGAAATAATCAATCTCCACCAAACAACAGTTTGATGTCATCTCAAAGAATTATCCCATTAAAAGTGAGAGGGGAGGTGGTGTAATTGTGTAGAGATGCAAATAAAACCTGTACAGAGTCTCTTTACTACTTTTTATAATTATTAATGTAGGGGTGTGAAATTAAAACAGATTATGGACCTTTATTGCACACGCTGGCTGAGTTTGGATGGCTCCTGACCTGTGTCCTGCCTACACCAATTGTGCGACATGACAGGTACCCAAACTATTGATTACAGCATTTTTGGTGTGTATGTCTGAGAATTATCAAATAACTACCTGCAGACTTAAATGTAAAAGGAAGAAAAATGCTGATGATGTTCATATAAAGCTTAAGATGTAAGTAGCATTTTCCTGGAGTGTTTTATCTCATTGTTTTAGGACTACTTATTTTAGTGGGTCTCATTCAAAATTTCAAATTCATTGTGCAAATCTAAATGTGGAAGATTTTACTTAGGAAACTTTTTATCACGTACCCAGTCCACAGCAATGGGATTACTCATGCTTCAACTGGAAACAAATGTTGAAATGTTTCACTGGTTTAGGACATTGGTGAATGACTGGTTTAGGTTAGGGACAAAAATCGTGTTGTCACAAGACAGTCATGGAATATTTATAGTAAATTAGGGCTGAGAATGTGCTAATCCAGCAAGTTTTGGGGCTGTTTCTCTTCTCTAATTTAGACATTATGATTCATCTCAAATGTAGTACCTGACTACTGGATTTCAGGTCTCTGGTTGTAGTACTTATTTAGATGACTGGTGGGACTCTTTTCCACATAAGAAGAGCTAAATTGCAGACCTGGATTCCCCATAAGGTTCCAGGCTGGGGGTTTTTTGTTGTTTTTTTTGTTTTGTTTTGTTTTGTTTTTGATAGCCACCCCCTGCAAAAGATACTGTGGCTTTCATCACAGTATCAAGCTAAAAAATGGCAAGTGGAACTCTAGACTAAGCACTTAATGCCTTTCTTCTCTTGCCTTTTTTTTTTTTTAAAGTTCTCCACCCATTAGATTAAGATTGCCAAACTTCAAAAACAAATGTACTGAGGCATGGCTTAGGGCTCATTAACAGCTGTGGAAAGAGTGGATGACTTCAGTAATCCGTGGATCTCAGACCTCACTGTGTTAAATCAAGACAGCCTGAAAAAGATGTGAATGAAAGATCCTAAGAAAACTGCTGCAAGAAAGTGGAGTTCTGTTCAAATGATTTGATGTAATTAAATCAACTCACACATGTAAGAAGGAGGCTTTTTTGGTCAGGAAAGAGGTGTTGGGGTTTTTTGGCAGGGTTTTTTCTGATAGATGATTTTAGCCAAGTGGTTATATGCAATGACAAAAAAAAGCTGTGGTAAAATATGGCATGTTCTGTTGCTTATATATTTTTAAGGGTCTCTGTTTTGTTTTCTTCTGGAAGAAGAAGCAGAAGAATATTACACAAATGGTTATCCTTTAATTTCTTCAATAATTTTGTAGTCTAACTCTAAGTCATATTTGAATGTGGTGACTTATAAGGCTATATGAATTCCTGGGCCTGGTTTTCATAAACAGCTGAAATTTTGGCTAAATCTTAGAGTTTGAGAAGAAGTCTTCAGAATCTGGGTCTCATCTTTGAAGAATGTCTGTGAAGAATGAGGGAGAGATTTTAGTGTGTTGTGGGTCATAAGATGAGAGAATTTTAAACTTCCACCCTCTTGTGTGCCACAAGCAATGTAACTGAGCCCATCCCCGTAGGGTTTGGACAAGCAGGGTCAGGAATGCCCCGAGCAGCTGCTGAGTGACACTCTGGGAGTGTCAGCCTGTGCTTGCAGCAGGGCAAATGGTGCTGGTTTGTACCTCAGATCACAGAGCAATGGCAGGGCAAATTAAAAGAGGCAGAGTGCTGTAAGAAAAAAAAAATAGGATGCAGTGCTGTAGGAAGCATTAACAGATTGATTAGACTGGAGCTGTCCCTTGAATTAGTGAGAATATGCTAGCAAAATATTTAGCTTGTGCCCGATGGCTGCAGTAGTGTTGTATCCCAGATGTGAAACAAGCAGCCCATTAACAGCAGTGCTCGTGCTAAAGGGGGTTGTATCCTGGCCAGATCTGAAACTGGATTCGTTTGGTATCCACACTAGAGTAACTCAGACTAATAAAAACCATTTGTTTTCTGGCCTAAATGCTTGAGTAGGAGTCTATATGAGTTGTCTAATGCTTGTTATCCCACTGTGGCTTGTGAGTTACTCTTGGAAGAAATAGGATGAATCATGTTTTGTGTGCCTGTAGTATCTCTCATACACAGCAATTCACTTTTCCTAAAAAAGAGTAAGAAAGCTTATGAACAAGAATTCCTAATTAGGAATTGAGAGTTCATAAGAGTCAGAAAATGAATGTCTTTCTGTTCTGATAGGCTAAGTAGTGATTGATAACTACTATTTTTAGGCATTGATGCTGGGATCTAAAGAGGAGGAGAAATTCCTGGATGGTTACTATGTGTCTGTTATGAAAGACGGCATCACTGTGGTGGTGGTGTGTTATCCTGGGAATGCAAGTTAAAAGTCTTAATAAAGAAAGACACTTTATGCTGCTCAACAGCTGGTTTCTTCCCAGACTTGGAACTCTGACCTCAAAACCTATCCTGAATATTAACAGGCTTCAGAAATGCTGAAAAAGCAAAATAAGCAGTATCTTGGGATGATCTGACAAAACCAAGTTTTCATATCTATTTTTAAAATAGAATTTATTCATAGTATTGGAAGAAAGCTTTATCTATTATCCCCATTTTTACTTACTGTAGTACATTCCTTTATTCTGTCTTCCTTTTCTCCTAATTTATTGCAGAAGTTTCCCTCATCTCAGGTCTTTTGTGATCTGTTCTTAGACATTGCGCCCACTGTTTCTCTGCAGATGAATAGTGTAACCAACAGGCCAACATGGGTTCTGGGTGTGATGGCATTGTTATGTCCTGATGTGTTCCTTTTCAGGTTTTTGCATGGTTAGAATTTGAAACAGTTGAAAAAACACCAGGCTGTCATTTCTGTTCCTGTGTGGGTTGGGAGTTTTTCGTTTTTTATACATCTTATTCTCAATAAAATCAAACGTCCTGATGCGTGGAGTGTGCTGAGAGCTGATTGTCATGGGTCACTGTCCCATTCATGCAGGGACAGCAGTCTGGAGACCAGATCAGTCCTGTACCTACTACCTCAACAGCTAAATCATGTTGGATGCAGGAAACATTTCCTTGAGAAAAGTTATCTTCCTTGAAACATGCACAGTGGTGATTTTGTTCAGCATTGTTTGAAAAATAAGCACTGTGGATCTTGGGTTTGTTTTTTGCCAGATTTCATAGAAGTTGCCCTCTTCTGATAGTGACTTTTTTTCTCCAGGAATATGAGGAAACAGAGCATGAAAAAAATGCACGAGATGCAATGTTTGTTGTATCCATCCATGTTGGGTATTTAAACTGTGTCAGGGAGTAAATGAAGAAGTTTTTAGATGAAAGAAAGCAGACCATAAAAGAATACCAGACAGATCCACATAAATATTACTGACCTAAGGAACCTCCTGCATTAAATGCAAGTCTCGCTTTATTTGGAAATTGCTTCAAGACAAGAATTTGATAGTAATTATGCCAAGCTGAGAAGATAAACAGCAGGAATAAAATTATTAGTCCTTTTAGAAGCTAAAATTAGTGAGTATCTAGAAAATGCTCTGCTTGTGAATTAGTGCTACTGCAGTTTTTAGTATAGTATTATCATGAGTTTGTAGAAGTTATACATGTTTGTGGTTGAAAATTAGAATTATTTCTATTATTCTTTAAGTTTATCATTAAATAGATCCCTAAAGCCAGGACGCTTACTATCCCAGGCTGGTGTCTGTCTCATAACTGAAGATCTAGACGCTATACCATTCCAAAGGAGTGCAAAGCTTTATTTTGAGAGATGAAGAAAAATCCCGAATTGATGAAAATAATTGTAATTTATCTTATTTCCTTTGTTCCTTTTTCAGAAAGTTTTGTCTAATATCTATTCCAAGTGCTTTGTATATCAAATGTTCATGCATTAAAAAAACAGATCAGTAAAAATCAGAGCTGGTGGCAGTACTACTGAGTTTGTAGTTCGGTGGTTGTTTTGGAGGACTTAAATATAGACAAGTAAGAGGACACAGTTTTTGCCCATACAGCATGAGCAGACAAACAAATTGCTGGTGTTTCAACAAAAGAGTCTCTGTTGCTCTTCATCACTCTTAAAAGAAGAGACAGGAAAAAGGCTTCAGCAGCCTTACTCTGCAGTGACCTTTATTTCCCTTCACTGATTACTGTAGTCTCCAAAATGGACAAGGCGAACTATGGGCAATGCAGTGCAAAAACACTGACTCTGTGGTTATTAATTTATCATGGCTCACTTCTTAATCTATGTTTTCAAAATGCCCTGACTTATGAGGCAAAGAGGGAATGTAGAAATGTGAGGTAAACTATGGAGCTTCCCTTGCTCTAAGCACTTTTTCTCATTTAAATTCTGTGGAAATCCCGCTGTCATTGAATTCTTTGTGAATTAAGCTCATAGCAGCTTTGTCGTGTGTGGCATTTTAATAAGGTCAGACTTAGAAAATTGTTAATTTACTTCTTGTCTACTCACCATCATGTCCTTTTTCTGTTCTAGTAGAATTTGTACAAGCTGTAGCTTAATGTTTGGGTTTTTTTCTTTTCTCTGAAGGAATGCAGACACTGTTACAAAATAAGCCGTAGGCTCTTCCCCATGCCAGGGAATGTGCTCAGCCTTGTTGCTTAGAAGAGACATTTTTCAATTGATCAAAAGAGACATAACTGAGGCACAGAGAAATACCTAGCCAAGTGGAATAAGGTTGCAGGATTGCAAGTTTCTTTGTAATGATATAAAATCTAAACACTTTTTCTTTTAATAAATGCAAGTGTTGAGGTAGGGCTCTTGGAACAGGAGACCTTGTTAGGCTTAAGGAAATGAATGAATTTGTTCTCCTGCATTCTTGTTTTTCCTACAAGCTGGAATTTTAGTTCTCTGTTCTCATGCAAGGAAGACATGCAGAGATATGCTGGGACCTGAGTTCAACTGGACTGAAAATAAGATTGTGAGGGGGCAAATACAGTCAAACTCATCATCACTAACTGTTGATCTGAGTAGCTGTCTATGCAGGGAATAGTACTGTTTGTGTGCTTTCTCAGAGGTTACTTCCAGAGGCTTTACTAGGGCAGGCTGTTGACAAGCTCTTCTGAGTTCATAGGAACAGTTGTAATCCCTGTTTCTTCTTTCCCTGATGTGAAATACAAAATAATTTTTAGTCATGAAGTGTGCATCAGTTAACTTCCTGCGTGTGGTTGTTAACCTTGTGACATACCCATACTGAAGTAAAAGCTTACATTGATTTAGTTGTTCTTTCTGTAATGTTGTGCATAATAATACCGTTTCATGATTGATGGAATAGGAGGAATCATAAATACTTCAAGTGAGCTCACATCTTTGGTGTTTCTATTTTGCTGCTTCTGTTTAGTGCACTCTTCGATCTGCAGTCACCCTTTTGCCCCAGAGTATTTCAGTGTTTTGCCTTTACATGCTGAAAGATATTATTGAATACTGCCCAGAAGCAGCTGGGGAGAGAAGAGCTTATAAGAACATAGTACCTAGTATTTAGAAGAGTACAGGAATTTTTTAAACCTTCTCATTCTAGGGTTCTTGTCTTGAAATTGTTTCACTCTCGGTGATATGGAGTTGGGCTTTGTATTATATATGCTATCAATGTGGTGACGTGTATTTTTGGTGCAAAGGTGATGAAAATATATTAAAACTTAGAGGATGTATTTATCGCTACTACTAAGAGTGTAATGCTTATGAAACATATCAGTAATATCTGATTTGGTCTTGGGAGCAATGCCACCTTGTCATGTTTATTTTTCTACAAGTATTCCCTTTTGGAAAAAACCCAACACCTGTGCTTTGTCTACCACAACATCTGTAAAACAGTATTAGCATCTGTAAAAGTTCCAGGACTGAAGTTGCTCTTTTTTTTTCCACCTTCTTTATTTTTCTTACTAAAATATTCTCTTGTCCTACCTATGCTGTTACCTCCCTTGTGCAAAACAGCCAGTGTCATCCTTCTCATTCTTGATGTAGAGCTTATTAAAACTGAGCTGAATCCCTCTATCCATAGGTGGTGAGGCAGCAAGCTTATCCTACTGTGTCAGATGACATTTTACAACAATTTGTATTTAGCAGTAAGGAGTGTTAATTCCCAAGTTCCATACCACAAAGTATTGAGATACCTGTTGAAGCTATGGATCTATTAAGATTGGGTCTGGTCCTACTGACATTAATAGGTAATAAATAATATGTTGCTGTATATTTAACAGTGAAGATTAAGTTTATAAAAAGACTTGGGAAGGTTTGCTTCAGACATAAATGTGCAGACTTGGATTAAAAGTAGGAGCTCTGATATTTACACTTTGAAGAGCACACATGTTAAATAACTCGTCATGATAATACAAGTTTCTGATCTGTCTATATGTTCGTGTTCATCACCTTAACCCACTTCTATGCTTTTGTTTTTTGTGGGGGTTTTTTTGATAGCGTTATAGAAGTGTTGAATTAATAAACTGGATAATGCTCTGTAGCCTATCCTCACTCATGGACTTACACCTGCCTTAAAGCTGACTTTAAATACGTTAGTGACATTTATTGCCTTTAAACCATGGAAACTATTTTCTTTACTTTTTAGTGAAGGAAATCTTGCCACAAAACAAGTAATTTTTCTTCAGAGACCTGTTATGTGGAGTTCTGCTGTCCAGACACCAGAGGTGAGTAACACATTTATGGTATTAATATAAATAATTAGTACTCCTCGTAATGGTAAGACACAGAAAGAAACTAGACTTGAGGATTAATAGGGGAAAAAACGTGGCAGAACAGGGTTTCCCCTCAAACAAGCTCAAGTAGATGTTTCTTGCAGCTGGATCACATTATTTTTTTCCAATTCTTTTCTCTTTTAACTTAAGCCATGGAGAAAAGCATAAGCATGCTAGAAACCTGTTTTGTGCTGAGGAATTACTGTGTCTCAGGTGAATGACGTTGGCTATTCTATATTTCCTTGGAAGTCTTTAGGGAGTCTTAAAAGTTCTGATCAAAATCCTGCATCTCTTGGACATGATACTGAAAACTATTTTGAGCTTCTAAACGTCTACTTTGACACTTAGAGAAGAAAGAAGTGTTAAAATATGCTGTAAGGGCTACTGTAATCTGCAGGTTATCAGGGTGAAAGACTCTTGTTGCATAAAAATGTGTGACAGAGATAGGGGATTTAAAATTGCTGCAGCTGAAACTCAAGAAGCCCTTGTCCCTTTTGAGTGAAGCTCCCATAAGAGGGGTTGTATCAAGTGCTTTGAGGATTAAGTAACTCACAGTCACCGCATTCTGCTCAGTCAGTGTCACAGCAGTTACTGCACCTGCACAGCACTGCAGCAAATCCTGCTGTGGCCAGAGAAGGGTGAACTACTGGTGGGCTTTTCTTTGCCAGGTCTTTTGACATCATGTGATGGACTTTCATTTTTTTGTTCTTTCTGGTTTTCAGTGGCTGTTCAGCCTTGCTCTGTTCAACGTGTCTTTCCTGTGATAATCTTAAGCAGTTAGGAAAGCTATGAATGTTTTCACTCTTGCCCAGCATTAGAGTAGTAACTTTACAGACTTATTCATGGCATTATATATTATATGGCAGAGATACCTAGCTGCTTCTTTCTCTACCTGTATAAATACTTCCATGAACCTCTAAATTTCTTGCATTTATGTTTGATCTTTCTTGTGTTTTTTACTGTCTGTCCAGTGTGTTGCCATCATCTGTGTTTTCCTTTGTTTAGTGTTTCTAAAATATACTCTTCCTTTTTTTGTTTTTCTCCAGGCTTCTGCTTATCTCCAGCCTAACTTCCTTCTCACTGTGTCCCCTGATAATTAGTACTTCCATGCCTGGAAGAACTGCCTTCAGCATGCACAGTTCAAGTCCTGTTTTGTTGTTTTTGTCTCTACCACTGTCTCAATTCCCAGCTAATTCTTGTACACTATAATTTATTTCTTCATTTGCATGATTGGAGCTTATGGTTTTTTTTCTCTTCAGTGTTCTGTGTAGTCTCCTTTGCCATGTGTCTTAATTTCTCTACATTTGTACCCTCTCCTAAATGCTGCAGTGGAACTCTTACCCTAACCACCCTCTGTGTAGAAAGCATCTCCAGCTTTTACCTTTAAAACCTTCTGACCTCTCTCACATGCCTGACTTGGTAGTCTTTATTTTCCTTTCTAATACATGTGGTCCAAGACATACTTTCAGACAATTTTTGATAGCAATATTGTAAACATATAAAACAATATCATGTCAGTCATAAGATAAAATAATGATTTTCCTGATGCATCCGTACTTCTTTCTAAAACTCTGTAAGGCCATGAACTCCTGATCTGAGTATTTTTCCCTTGGTGCAAGGCATAATGTTACTTCTAACTACGTGTCTCTTCAAAAGCAGTGTAACTGTATGTCACAAGTTGGATTCTGCCAAAAGATGTAATACAAGCCAGTTCTGTAAAAACATTCAGTCTGAGAAACTGATGAGTCTTTGAGACTTAGCTTAAAGTAAAAATAGGAAACATTATGCTCACTGTTTAAATTCTTTTACCCTGTTGTGGGTTGATGAGCAGCTTTGGTTTATACAAATAAAACGTTTTCAGTTGTTTTATTTTGTTGTGATGAAAAACCTTTGACTTTAAGCATTAAACATACTCAAAGAGTAAACAAGAAATAGCTGATTCGTAGCCATTTACATCAGGATTTCTGTGTTTAAACTCTGAACAAAATGTGCTTTTTTAGTACCAGTGAATGTTTTACTTCTCTACCAGGAAATTTCAGCATGCTGAGGTCATTTAGCATGGGATAAATAGGTGACTGGGGTTGAAGCTGAAACGTTTAGCAGAGTTACTTTTTCCTTCTGTTTTGCCAATTACGTTGGTTTTCCCCTAATGTTTCCTACCAAAATGTTTGCTAGTTTTGCATTGAGTACCTAGATTTCAAGTGTGAAACAAGCTACTGAAATTTGAAAGCGTTCTCTTTTGCTCTAGTAACTTTAATGTTTATGGGGATTTGGGGGTTTTTGTTTTGGTTGTTTTGTTTTCTGTAACTTTTATTTAAAATATACCCCCAGTGAATCTGTTCACTGATGTTCATATTACACTAAAGCTGCTGTTAAAAAAAATTTCACATCCACAACTTAGGATGTTTTTGAAACACAGAAGTATTTCAGGTACCGAAAGTTTAAGTTAAAAAAAAACTGCATCACACTTTATGATTATTTAGGCATACACTTAGCATGTTTGCAACTCAGATACCTTAAGAAGAGTGCTGCTACCAAGGTTCTTTCATTGCTGAAATAAGAAAGCAGCCTTACCCAGGCCCTCTCATCACTTAACTATCAAGCCCTGGTCACATCACTTCCCAGTTCCCCACAGTGCAGCAGGGTCTGGCTATGGCAGGAGCTTTGCCCCTTAGGCAGGTTCAGCTTTTGGACCTCTGTGACTTCCATTCTGGAAAATGACCATGTGGGGTATGGAGTGCTTTCTGTTCGCAGGATTTTTTCTTTTTGATTGTTCGGTTGAAGTCAGCATTGCCATTTGTGGAGGAAGCTTTACTTCAGTGAGAATTGAGAACCCCATTACCTGGTCTCTCCATCTCAAAGGGTCTCTTTTCTGAGGATGGAATATTTTATGACCTCACAGCTCATCTCTCTGCCTTCTTGTATATTTGTGGGGTAATGTGTTATGGCCTGACTTACAGTTTATATAATAGTTAAAAAGCTTCTTGGATTGCAAGGCCTGTACTGTCTCAGTGGAGTTTTTGTTTATCGCATACCATTTGCTTTTCTAAGAAAAGAGTTCAGAGGATGAGATGCAAGATTGAACCATGCAGAGGTTTGGTTTTTTCCTTTTCTCTTTTTCGTTATTTCCTTAAACTGGCCTTTTCCATCCTCTTACTGTGGCATCCAGGCAAAACTTATTTCCTTCTGTTTCTCCTGAGGCAATGCTGTTTCCCTTTAGTCTAATTTCCCAGTGTCCCCTGTAATGGCTTTCCTAAATATGTTTCCTTTAGTTACATGGGCCATTGTTTTTACTGTTTTAAAAGGATTTGAGAAAAAAACTTAGCAGTGTACAGAAGGAGGACACAAACTTGTCCTCACAGTAAAAGCATAGTAAAAGTTTGTGGAGTGTTTTTGTTTTTAAAGTGTTTGCACTGTGTCCTTCATGCACTGAAATGCAACTCTGTGCCGAGGCTGGATTCCTTCTTAGCTACATGTGCTCCTTCTGTGGGAGTAGTAGTGCTTGTGCTGAGAGCAGGGCTCCAGGCAGGGAGCTCAGGGCACTTCTGCCTTCCTGACCCTGCTCCTCTGTTGTGGCTCAAGGCACTGACATTGTCTCTGGAGGTGCTGCATCATCACAGATCTGAGTAACTGGGGTAGCTCCTGATGCTGAACTGAGATAAACCTTTTATTTATTGTTGCGCCTCAGAGAACCCTTAGGCCTGGTAGGTCTATTGTTTGCAGAAATCACGATCTGCTTACTTGTCTTACTGACATTGGCAACCATCACTTCAACAAGAAAGGTGCCAGGCAATCCCAATACTAATGTCAGACTGTATTTATACTGAGTTCCTCCTGTGCAAGGACTCTGTAGATCCCATTTCAAATGGCTGTACAGAACAGCCACTGACTTCTATCTGCGTAGATTTACCATGGGTATTGTAATTGCCTCCTCAGATAATGGCATGTTTCCTGACAATTGCACTCAGTGTTAAAACGCAGCTCACAATAAATCTATCCATGATTCATTGCTAAGTGTTTGGCTGGATTGTTTTTCTCCTAAATACGCTAACATTTCAACATACTCTTGTATTTCAGAGGAAATCCTTAAGACAAGTGACTGGGGAGGAAAAAGGCAAAGTGTCTAGCAGAAGTGTTGGATCAGACACAGCTACTTCTTGCCCTGTACAAACTGGACAACCACCTGACGAGTTTCACCTATCTCCTTCTAAACAATGTTGGATCAAGGAGGGATCTTCCCATTATGGAGGCTTTCCAGGATTCAGTAGCAGTGATGGAGTATTAAGGGAACTGGATGATGGACAATTTGACCAGGAAGATGGAGTCACTCAGGTCACATGTATGTGATAAAGTAAGTAACTGCATCAAATGGACATGTACATAAATCACACAAATGGATTTTTTTAAATTACACTACTTTAAATGCATTAGTATAATCCTATGACTTTTCCCAAACTCCTTTTGTATTTTTGTCATTTTCCTTGTTGTGTTAATCCTACTGTAGTAATAATACTACTGCAAAATAATTTTTTTGTGTCTTTAATAGTATAACTACATGACTTGGGTGCTCTGCTAACTTGTTAATGCTTTTGACAAGCAAGGAAACAAAAGCTGAAAAACATAGACAGTTTGAATTGTGTGAGAGAGAAAGGAATGAGGATGTTTAGAATTTTCCACAAGCTGGAGGATTGTTTTTTGGGTTTGGTTGTTTGGGGTTTTTTTGAGGATGTTGTAAATATTGGTGGAGAAAAACAAACTGTCTGTTTTTAACTTTTAATGTAATTTTCACTTTATTTGCCTTATATAAGTTCAAAAGCCTAGAGAAATGTCAGGTTTTACACTAGAGTGTTAATAATTTAAGCTACAATCAGACTCGGTATGGACGAAAAAATCTCAGGAGGCTGTAGGCAGATACTTGCTCCTGGAATACAACTTCACCTATGCAGTTTTTACAGGGTTCCTTGTACATGTAAGCCAGGAGCTTATAGCTTGTATTATAATGATATGTTCATAATATACTTGTGAGTGGAAATTAAGAACTGCTCATCCCCTGACAAGTAACTTGCAGTCTGTGAACACGTGGTTTGAAAAGCTCCCTAAGAAGCATTGAGAGCAGTGTGCACAGTGGTGTTGCTAATGCACAGGAGGAGGATGTAGGCTAAACTTCATAGGCAATACTAGATCCATGTATATATAAAAATGTCTCAGCTAAATGTATCTCACACTGGATAAAGAGGATATTTGTGAGCTGCATCAAATAGCAGACATGATGTTCAGAGGAAAGGATCGAGTTGCTGTGCTTCCATCCTTACTATGGGGAGGAGCTGCTTGCATTAAGGGAGGTTAATGCTGGCAAGGTTCCGTGGGGAGAGGAACACACAGCAATTACTTCTATGCTGCTGTCTGGAAACTCTATTTTACAGGGGAGAAGCTGAATAAAAATGCATCTCCAGGAGGTAAATATGATTATAACTAAAAAAATGCATTTTTATTTAGTTTTAGAAGCAAAAAGATTATAAATGCTCATTATCTTTAAGCTAGTGCAAAATAATTCGGTCAAAATGCGAAGTCAGAACAGAACTGAGCAAATGTGTTCATAACTCTGCTCTCAATGTTTGCAGTACAGCCCAGCATCACCCAGGGATTTTGATAGATACCTGTCTGTGTGTGTTGTGCTGCAAACACAGAGAGATGTTATGAATCATTTAGCTACAACACCCTGTTCCCCATGGATGGCATCCCACCAGCTGCTGTGAGACTCTGCCTAGTCCCCAGTGGTAGACGCTGGCACTGAATGCAGTGGGCAGATTCATGCAGGGACAGGAGCAGCAACAGTTAACGCCAAATAAACACCCCAGGAGATGACCAGGATCATGGAAGTTCAACTGCAGTCTCAGAGCTGTGCAGAAAGAACATAGGCAGTAGCTGCTTATTTCAGTAAGCAAAACTAACTCATGCAGGAAAAAAAGTTTATTTTTATAGGGCAGGGGGTAGGGGGAAAGCCCTTCTACTGATAGAATTATCATAGGGGAAGCTTGAAATACTACTGCTTTGGAGCTGCTTTCTGATTTGCTTATGAAATTCTTACAGGAAGGCTTGATTATTTTTTTTCTTTGGAAGAGCAACTCTTTAACAACTGTTTGTAGCAGGTTTGGGGTTTTTCTTCCAAAAAAAAATCTACAGCTCTGGAGATCTGGCTTCATTTTCTTTTTCCCACTGTGTGCTGTGGGGAGTGATGGGAGTACCTTGAATAGGAGGCACAGTAAGAAACCCATTCTTGCAAAGGCTTTTCTCCCAGCTTTCCCACCAGCAGCTCGAGGTCAGAGATATGGGGCATGAGCCTTGTGTTCATTCCATGTCTGGGGGCACGGTGGGGAGGAAGATCCCCCTGCTGACGGGGACAGTGCTGGGCTGGGTGTCCCCGCAGAGCCTGCCCCAAGTGCTGCTTTGTCTTGTGGCCGCTGCTCAGGGAGCGTTGGTCATGGTCACAGGCAGCAGGCATCTCCTCCATGGGACACAGATGGGGAGGAAATATGAAAATACAAGCTACATCTGTCTCTGGCAGAATGCCAGGTAACTCTAGCATATCAAAAATGGAGTAACAGCTGGTCTCATGCAACTTGGAATACGTTGCTCTACTTGTAGAAGTATTTTTTGTGAGTTACACAAAATGCATGTGTATAATTTTTACTATTGGTTTTTCTCCATAGAATTCAAATCTGTAAAATGAGCAAAAATTGGTCAAAAACTCCAATTCTGAATATTTCAAGTTAGAGCTTTTAAAGTTTATCAAAGAAATTACCTTTTATAAAGCAGTATCCTTGCTTAAGATAGTTAACATTAGTGAATCATAAAACAAAACTGAACTACAACTATTTAAGTAAGTTACAAAGTAGTAAATTTAAGTCAGTTACGCTTTCTAGAATGCACTGGATAAAAAGAATCATTTAACTTTTAACTGAGATCTTCCCTTATCACCTGTTGAAAGTGCAGAAAATGCAAATAAAATAGTATCTTTCTAAAAGAAATTTTCTCCTTAAAATTAATGGGATGTACACAAGGGAGACTCTGTTTTGGAACTAGGATAGAAATTGAACATGCCCTGGATGTCTACAGGTACACTAGAATATCACTTTTAGCAAGAAAGGCTTTTTTAAGAATGAAATAAAGCCATATTCTTTTTCAGTAGCCTTTGACTTTAACTGTGCTTTAGTCCTTGCTTGTGAATCTCACACGTGTTGACAGTGAATCTCTTTCTGTCTCTTTAATTCAGTATAACTGTGCTAAATTGATTCTTCTAAACCCACTCAGCAGTTCCTGGATTGTTAAGGACTGCTGGGTTTTTTTAATGTCATTTGTTTCACAGTATGAAAGTTGCCCATGCTGTAGAAATACAAATCTGAATTGCTTCCTTTTGAAAGTTAGGGCAAGTGAGTTGCTTGCTCAGCCTGTGTGAAGACAGTGCAAGAATTATGTGACTTCATGCACTTGACCACCCATCTTCCTAAAGAATGGATGCTGAAGCTGAAAAAATTGAAAATGCTTCTAAAACGAATTATGGAAAGTCTTCTCTTGTGTTGTTTGTAGTTAATTCTGAAAGACAACTCTATCTCACTTGAATGATTGAAAAGGGAAAGGTGTCATTTTGGGTACAGGAGATTTCATTTCAGATCCTCATCACCTGTCTGACACAAACTAGAGCATTAAGGTTTGCCTTTACTAGTGTGGTGACCTGCACTGTCCATTAAGTAATGCAGGCTTGTAAATCAGACTGGTCAGAGTAACTAGCAAAGCATTTCTGCTATGCTTGTATTGTGTGTATTTACACACATTGCTCACTTTTCATTTTACCAGGATGTATGTAACTTTTTATTGAAAGAATTGCAAATTAAAGCATGGATGCATTCTTTAACAAAAAAAAAAAAAAAGACTTCTTTAGTTAGTGACAAGACTTCAGTCAGGAGCCTGACTGAAGTGTGTTTGAAATGTAGTAGGGAAACCCCTTTCCCGATTGTGACAACAGAACTGCTCTGCAACTGTTAGAACAGAGGGCAGCCAGTACTGTTCATGAACCTGTGCAAAAGACTGTTTATACTTTCTGATGCTTAAATTGCTTGGAGAGGAAATACTTTTCTAATGTTTACAAACAGGAAGAAGCTGTCCACAGTTAAATATTTTGTACCCTACTTATAAATTCCAGAACGGTTTATTTACATACCTGGTCAACTGCAATAAATGGCTGCTTCACTTGTTTCTGGTTTGTAATTTTTTTTTTTAATGGGTTCAGATCTTCTCTATAGTTCATATAGGAAGGTTCTCACCAGAAGTACTTACCAAATCAGTTAGCAGTTTGTTTGTCTCATGCTGACAAAAACTGGGTTAATTAATCTAGAATTACCTTTTTGCAGTCTCGTCTGTACATCAAAGCCTGATCGACTTAATGCCATCTAGTAAAAACTCATTAGGTTTTCCTTCTTCTTAGTATATTAATCTTTTGAAGGCAAAAATGGAGATTGCTCTCTTGACAATTCCCTGTGGCTTAATACCATGGCTGATGTGTTGAAGATAGACTAAGCCAAAGGTGGGGAGAAACCCCAGTGATGAAGGAAGAAGTAATTTGACAGTGTTTGCTTACAGCCTTTGTGTCTGTCACAAGCAGTCATAATGTGCTGATTTTTGCATCTAGAGGGCCCTCTTCTTGACCTCCCATATTGTAACTGTAGAACCAGCATGTTGTGATTTGAGGGGTGTATAAATTTGAGGTCTGACTTACAAGTTGCTAATGAGTATTGTGTTTTTCTACTTCTGAAAGAAGAAATACAGCTTGGCTCGAGCACACCTTGTGGCAGAGATGGGGGAGCACCCAAGGGTCTGCTGGAAACAGTTGCTGTGTTCTCAGACAACGTGAAAAATAAGAATAACTTGTCAAAATGTAGTGGTATGGATAAAGAAACAGTTTAATTTTATCCTTTTTTTACAATATAATTGAAAGACAGTCTCAGTTTCCCTATGATGTAGAGTCTAAATTAAACCTGTTAATATTTATTAGACAAAGCAATGGTTTGCTTAGGCTAACTGAAGTTTTATGGTACCATCCAGGCACATGTGTGTACACAGTACTCATGTAAACAACAGCAAGGGAAAATACAAGCAGTGTCTCACTTAGGCCTTATATAAAATCAGCTTAGTATAGCAAGTCAACTTTACAGTGCAAATCTGAATGAGAATAAACAGGATTAAAACTTCCAGAGTTTTGTTTTGAAGTGAAATTCCTAAAGCATAAGAGGAAGAGGTTTAAAATTTTAATGCAGTCCTAAGCACCACATCACTTTCTTCAGTTTTGTAGAGGAAATGTAATTAACAACACCAGTCCCATGTTTTTGGCTGTCCCAGTCACCATGGCCAACATCCACATGCAGAGTGACTGAACAAAGGAGCCACACCATGGATGGTCCTAGAGCTGACAGCAATGAGCTAAATACATTTTACTACCTCCGGAATACATCCTCCTACCTGCAGTACAAACTTCAAGGTATCCATCAAAATCAGTTAACCTGGTCCATACAAGGCAAGTTACAGCTAAGTGTATAGACAGTAACTAAAGCTACTTTCACTCTGACAACATCTCATGCAATTACCCTGCTGACAATTAAATACAATGATAAACATGAGACAGGAAGCTGCTGGAGAACACAGCTGTTTAAGTACTTAAGCTTAGTCTCTCTATTTTCTCATTGTTTAAATTCCCTTTTCGTCCAGGTGATAACAGTTGCTTGAGGTGTGCTTGATTCATATGAAGAAAAATAGAATTTAAGGCATGTTTAGTATATTATGAAAAAAGACTTAGTAAAAATATGTGGACTCCCTTCTTTCCATGTAAATATAATGTAGAAAACAAAGTGTAAATTACTGAAACTAGCTGAGCTAGCCTATTCTGACCTGCTGAAATAAAAATGAGGGCTCCTGGCAACCTCAAAGAGAAACAACAAGCTAACTCCTTAAACAGCAAAGCAAAATTCATTCAAACACTGCTACTGCTTTTAGACCCTGCATTCATGTACACTTAGTAGTATTTCCATTATATGCATCTCTAAAACATTTAATTCTATCATTCTAGACAAAACACAATTAAGCAGCACTCATGGAAATTGTCAGTTATTGCAAATCTGCAAACACAACTTGAAATAAACACCTGATAAGGAACCAGAAGCGTGAATCCAAATCTTTCTGTCAATATGGTTAAGGTAAATGAAGAGAAACAAATATAGGTTGAAAACACAATTAACGCTTGCAAAGAATTGGGTTTGGTACTTCAGGGATTTAGCATGTTTTGACTAGGAATACAAGCAGAGACTGTGCCAGTGTGTTACGTAGTGTAACATGAGCAGCTGAGGTATAATCTGTAAGCAGATGCCATAACTATGCACAGGTATTCTTTAGAGAGGTTGTGGACTGCAGAACTGCAGCAGTCTGCCTTCAGAGGACAGCACCTCTCCCTGTACACAAACCTCCACTGCTAACAAAAAAAAAAGTCCAGAAAGTGTGTTAGATACCTATCAAGAATATATATGTTCAGTACCATAGTGAAATTGTCTTTTTGGCTAATACTATAGATCCTGTTAGTATTTGGATGTACACATACAGCAATATGCACATCCAGAAATAAATCTTCAAAGCCATCTTAAAACAATAAAAGATAAATTAGGAATAAGCTACAGTGCAAGAAGCTTCCTGCAGAATTATATATTTAAGGTGATAATATTTGAACTAAGACTTAATAGAGCTAATGCATTATAAAATGGCTTGCTGTGAAATCATAATCTCACTTTTTTCCCCACCCAATCAGACACATCTTCAGGATTGTGATTCAATGATTGTTTAGCAGCAATTTTAGAGAACTGTAAATTCTTTTATTAACAGGCATTATAAACAGATACTACTACTTTTATTTAAAAACCATGAGTGCCACATTGATGAATATACAGCTCATGAATAACTTAAAAGTATTTCCCATATTAAAAGGCAATGCACACAGCATACAAAAAGTATACTAAACAAAGCTATGAGGATACGTGATTGAAGTGTCTAAAGTGATATATACAGTACATAATTAATGTTTTGTTTATGTTCAGCACAGGCTTCTGGACTGCTATTCCCATCATGCCTCACTCTCCCCTGACACTGAATTTTGCACTTCTTCTTCCAAAATTGGTACAATCAGGTTATCCTTGGACATCAGATTATATTTCATCACAAACTTAGTGAACCGGTGACACAAGAAAGTTTCATTCTGGAGGTGAAAAAAGGGGAAAAAACAGTATGTATAGAAGGATTATTTTTAAACCATTAAGGAGAACATGCTAAACAAAAAGCTGGCTTATATGTTAATTGCCTCATCAGATTTACAGGTCTTATAAAGAAATAGTCATGCTTAAATAGTAAATTTATATTGCTTTCTTTTATATCTTTACTGTTTGCTTATAGTTACTACAGTTACTAGAAAACTACTGAAATTGAGCTTCAGTCACACCTCAATTTAACAGCACTTAGACAAGAATATATATAAATGTCAGTACAGTTCTAAAATTCCTCCTACATGCACTATCTCCAACACAACAGGGTACAATCATTTGATATCTGCTTCAGAAACCTTAAGTGGGATTTGGCAAAGGTTTCCTTTTATATTCAGCTATACCACTTATCTCCTTTTTATCTATTAATTTCTGCTTTCCCATTAAAAACAAAATAAAATTAAGAGGTTACTGGAGGTGCACAAGTTGCCATCAGTTACTCTGATCTTTTACAGCTACACAATTATAATTCATTAATACACAAACAGGAAATACATATATGTAACCAGTACTAACTGCACTAAGTGCTTGAATATATTCAGGTGTTCTTAAAAACAAAATAAAATTGAGTTGTCTGTAAAAACCTCTCTAGTTCTGGGCTTTCATCCAAATGAAGGGAAACCATAATTGAGTAAACTAATCATACAAATGAATTTTTATGTGATATGTAAGTATAACAGCTTTTCTGTTCTTGTAAAACTGGAATCTACTATCATCAATCCTTCACTTGAATATAGATCTTCTAGTAGGACTAAAATGTTTAATATAACTACATCACAGCTGTAACTGCAGTAAATGCCCTGCTTTCAAGATGTAACTTTAAACTACTTACTTCATATTCATCAAATATCTGCCGGTGATGAAAATAAGCATGTGAAAATATTCTGTAAATCCTTCGGCACACTGATCCTAATTTGGCTACAGATGATTCCTTTATGCTAACCCTGTAAGCATCAGGAGAAAGGTTACACAACTGTTCTAATGAAATGACTACTGAGATACATGTCGACACAAATTTTGATTGTTAAAACTATTCTGTATAATTGCATATGAAATTTAGACTTCTTGGTGCAAGCTCAACATTTACAAATCGTACTCAGACTACAAAAAAGTTTTGCCTGTAATTAATCATCGTAAGTTATTCTGGTAAAGGTTGGATTTCTGGTTTCTAGGACTTGTGGGCAAAGAAAAAAGACTTCCAGTTGTACCTCCTTGTCAATACTGAATTCCCTAGAGCTGCACAATTTTGACTTCTGCAGGGAGTTTTCTATGATGTGACCTGCCCATTCACTTCCCTCACTCTCTGCCTTCTGTGGTTGCCATGTCCCACAGTAGATTGGTGTTGGCTTCTGGAGACTTTTGGTGCCATCCTGTTTAAGGCCCTTGAGGTGCAGCATCTGTCCAAAGGCCAGCCTGTTGCTTAGGTGGGCACTACACCAGTGGAAGCCCCGTCACACTAACAGATATTACTGAAACAGTTTTTAACTAAATATTGTCTGTCAGACCCAGTAAATGGCAAACTGTTTAAATAAGCAAGAATTCTTCCTTGGCTTAGAAGTGGCAACAGGCCTCCCAACTCCTAAGAGCTGCAGGATTTCTGGTAGTTCCAATGGTAGCCCATGAAAAATGCATTGCATCTCTCCCTATGCTTTGCTAAGCATCTTACGTTCCAGCCTCCTCCCCCCTTCCCTCCCTCCTCCCAAGAGAAAGTGTTTTTACCTGCTGGGGAAATATTTATTGCTATTCAGAAGACATGCAGCTCCATCAAGTGTGTGCCTGGTGTAGTCTATAGCAGGACACTACAGAAACAGACAGTGAGTGAGCACGAGCATTAGCACATGCATGACATCGTCAGAATTTGTTTAAAAAGAAACATTTTTATTACGTTTCCTGGTACTTTTAACTGCACTGGTAATTTTTATTTCCTTCTTAAGTGAGTCATTTCTTTTCTGTACTTCACAACCCATGTAAATTATTCCAAGAAAAAAAGTTACTATGGCAATGTCATTATGAACGTGAGTAGCAAATTTTATGCATCTCTTGAAGCAAAGCTAATAAAAATACATGCTAGAATTCTGTACACTGAAAGGAAAGATGATTGTTACCTCATAGCTTATTTGTTTCCCACATAGTAAAGTTGCCAGACTTGCTCTTTTACAGGCTCCCAACCCAAACCTGCACCTAAATCTATCAGTGCTTTTTGCTTTGGCAAAAAACCCAAAATCATAAATGTAACTAGGTGTGTAACAAGACATCCCTCGCTCTGCAATCAAGTACACCTAAAGGAAGAAAGTAAATGAACTGAGACAGAGAGAAGGATGTCTGTCCATTGTGCCATTCACCACTTTCAGGAAAAAGACTTGTCAGTTGTACATTTCTGTCAGCAGTTCAAGGTTCCATCACCCCCTACCTGACCATGAGTTAGTAGCTATTGGCATGGAAAACAGGAGATGAATGAGAACATGCTCAGAGATGAAAAGCAGCCTGAAGTTCTCCAGTCTAGCTGAGGACAACACTGCCAGACACGCCAAGATGTTGAGTGGGGACAGGATAAGAAGGGAGAGGGAAGGAAGTTGGCTAAATCAAAACATCTCAGGAAAGTAAAAGCAGAACAAAACAAGAAGAAACCTTACAAGACAGAAAAGATAAGGCTAAAAAGAACTACTACCTGATTCTTGAAGGTGAAATACAAAGATAAATACGATAAACTGCACTACCATCATAACCAAAAGCAACATAGACTTTCTGAAGGCCAAAAAAAAGATGTATGAAGTGGTTCAACAGAAGATCTGAACAAAGGTTAAGCTAATTGGACACTGAGGGAGACAAGTTAATGCATGCTGATAAACCCACTTGGCTTGAAGCATTTTATGACTCCATCACCTTTTTGCAGTAACTGCCCTAAGAATGTGCACTTGCAGTCACGTTTGGAGTGTCAGGCTTACACTGTGGATCAAGGCCAAAGTTTGAAGATGAGAGCCTATTCCAAGCATGTGCTCTTTTGTCAATTAAACAAAGAGCTTCTTCCACTGAGTTTCAGGCAGGCTCAGCACAAACTAAGAGAAAAAAGGGGAATGTGCAAAGTCACTAATACTGAGGTAAAAGCAGTTCCTTCTCACCTCATCCTATTCCTCTGTAAAACACTACAGAATGGCAAAGAAGAGTAGCTCAAGTGATGTTCTTAACCCACATAAGCTCTCAGTTTGGCTAAGAAGCCAGCTTTACCAGTCTCCCCGTGAACATATGAACTGTGAAAGAAAATTCCTGCGTAGTGGGTCAGTTTTCCAAAATACATCCATACCTCTTTGGGAGTTTTATGAGCTGCACAAAGAAAAATCCATTGTTCAGTTGCTGTCATCTGAGTACATGTGTCAGGGTGACATTCACTCTGTTAAAAGAATTGTTCAGTTGAAAATAACACCCAACAACAAAAATGAGCTGACTTTTCAAATCACTTCCTTACCCTGTCCACCCCCAAAAGGGTTATTTGCCACAAGCCCTTAAAATCTTACAAAACCTCCAATCACTGCTTAACTCTGTGTGTAAAAATTTAGAAGAAGACCCTGCAATCTATACAATACAAAAAAGACTCCTCTCTGACAAAATATAGAAGTCTCAAAAAAGAATTACCTGAAGCTTGACAGCTAGTCCATTGAGCTCAAGGCAGAATTGTCTAAAAGAAATTGAACACAACAGCATCAAAAACAACTATTTGTTTCCACATTGCAAATACCTCATTTAAAAAAAAATGGTTGGACCTTCTGATCTTCATATCAGCAGATGTTTTTTTTACTCAGCTAAACAATTATATTTTAGTTCTTTACCGACAGCAGAGGCCAAGTTTAACATATCCTTTAGTGGAACTGTTTAAGATGCCAACTTTGCTATGAAAGAAAGTGCTATTTCACAAAGAAAGATTAAAACTCATTAAAATAACACTTCAAGAAAATTAATTTAAGAGTGTAAGTGTTAAAGTCATATAGATGGATTGTTCCATCCTTCTAAGATGTATTTCCAATGAGTTAAGTGGCTGAAGTCCTACAGACAACAGATCCTGATGATCCTATACATACAGACTAATGATCCTACAGATCATTAACAGAGTGGGACCTTTGGAATACTACTTTCACTGGAATGTACCTGAAAGTGCTTTCTTGAACTTTACTGAACTCAGCTTTCCATCCTACAGGAAAATCTGAATAAACTTTCCAAAACTTGTCATAGTGACAAGTCACTTCTGTAAATCTACAGTGATTTTTGGGGTATATGAAGGGACAGTGGGAATTCTTAAAATGTGACTTTGCAATTGTGTGTAGATACTTTTTTCTTTCTTGAGGATTCCCTGTGTTTATTGGAACTATTCCAGACCAGAGGAGAGAAAAAGAAAATGTGAGGCAAAAAATCAAGGTGTCTGAAGTAGAAGGAGCTTAGAACTGTTCTTATTCCTGGGCATATACTCAATAAAGTGAGAAGAGACGCTTATTAAAAAAAAAAAAAACAGGACAAAAGGATTACTACATATGTATTAATAGGGTGTAAACCTACACTAGAACTGAAAAACACTTTGAGGCACAACTGCCAAGGCTGAACATACTTATTGTACTGCAATTAAAAAAAAAGCAGAGGTGGACAAAAAGGTTTGTTTCCTTACAAGCAGAAAAAGAACTGTAAGACACAAGGTAGTCTTGCTTTCCCAGCTAATGCCTATTTTCCTGCAAGTTTCAGAAAAAGCACTGGGAGCACCTGGAAATCATGTTACCCATTAGTGGAGATGAAGAACTGACAATACTGTGAGAAAGCACTCTGGAAATTCATTACTCTGTTTTCATATTCAATGCTACTACAACCTTTGAAGTGAGGTAAAAAAATTTCTTTTAAAAAAATGCACTAGATCAGAGCACACTACAAATCTTTAGAAAGAACAGGGAATTCAGAAAATAATACCAGTATTTAACAGTAGAAAAATCAAGTTTCATTTAAGTTATTTTTATCTGTCACATTCAAATAGATTAAGTACCACCATCAATGAACAAAACAGAGCCAAGACAGGATGTTGACAAAAGATGGATTTTTACCTTAAATGTTCATACTTCCATACACCTTCATCCTGGCCTTCAGGAGGTTCAAGGATCTTATCAATGTTGGAACAGTCTGCCCTTATGTTTTGTTGAATATACTAGAAGGGGAGGGGGAGAAATAAAACTAGATCTTGTTGCAATTACAGTAAGACAGTACATTTAGGACATTACATCTTAGACGGATTTAGCTTTTACTTAAGAAATGAGTGAGAGACTAAATTCAAGAGCAGATGGGCAGGGTAAGGAAACTGCTATTAAAAAATGCCTTTCTTCAATTAAAAAAAGGTAAAAGAATGGGCAAATTCCTACATTCATCTCAAAACAAACAAAAAAACCACTCAGAGAAACGCCCACCATTTCCTGAAATCTGATTTGTTTAAACCAGACAAGGGAATTCTAGTTATTTCCGCAAACAAAATTAACAATTTTTCAATATACATAGGTGCTTATGAAATTCACTGCTGTGTAGCAACATCCTAAGCAGATAAACAGCAAGCCCTGTTCCATTTTATATACCAGAACAAAAAAACTTGGGAAACTGCACTCATTAACAACATTTCATGTAAGTAAGAATACCTGCTGGACAGCTAATGTACTATCCATTTCTTCAAAGGATTCATCAGGCCAGTTGTAGAAATCCTGTTTTGAAAAAATAAAGTTTAAAGCAATGTAACAAAACCAGAACGGGAGGAAGAAAGGCACACAGCTTACAATAAACCTGAACATGCAGGAAAATAGATGTCATTTATACAATTCCAGGAAGCTGCATCTGAACAGAAGCAGCACACAGTCCTGGCAGGAAGAGGGTGAGACAGGATTTACACTCCGAGCACTGCAATAGTAGCACACCTTGAAATGAAAAGCTCTGCATGACTCGGCATGTAAACACCACTGCTGCCCCACACCCTGCTGTAACACCCAGAGAGCGTGTATTTTTTACATCAAATACTGCACACAGCACCCATTCCAGATATTAGACCAGGTAGGAATGGGGAGAATAGGTCTGGAGAGAGCAGCAGCATATACTGGTTATGAAACTAAAAATCCCAGTGGTGACACAGCAAGAAAAAATCTCCTCTGAACTGAGATCACGTAATGCTGTTCTCGTCTAACCTGCTACCACGTTCCCCTGGTAAGGTCAGTGTGCCTTCATTAATTTACCTGGATGCTTATCAGCCCTGGTAATGATAAAACCTTCCTGAAGTTTCACCTCAGATCCAGCTGCACCTCAGTATTCTGCACCTATGATCATCCCAGCCATAGACATTTTCTTACTTTGCATTTTTCCCATCTCAAATTTGGTGCTACCCCCTCATGTCATCCAGAGATGCTGCACATCGGCTTGCTGGAGTCACCCCAGTAAGTGCAATGACTCAATGAAAATGTCCCAACTGCAAAGCTCAGCAATCTATTCCTGAGAGAACAAGTCAGCTCTGAAAAAAATACCCCAAGTGAATATCCAGTGTTGAAATATCATTAACTAATTGTATTTGCATGCTGAATAGCTATACCAATGTCATCCAAAACAAAACTTTAAATACAGCCATGCCACCAAAAAATCATGTCTACGGAGAGAAATAATTGTCACTATATACAAAACTCTTCAACCTACATGAACGTCATAGTATTTGACCAAACCTAGGTATATGTCCTATGTACTGTTTTTCAGAATACCCCAAATTTATCAGAAGCACACAACATTCCATCTCCTTCACAGATCAAACACGCATAGAACGCCCTGATTTACGGGATTGTGTAATAATTTTACCTTTATGCTATGACAAAGAACAGGAGGAGACACGTGTCATACACTGCTCCTTTCTCACCTCACAAAAGCCAGAGGCAAAGTCTCACATAAAGGTCTGACAGATCTGAAATAATTTAAAACTCTAAAAAACGCAGTTTCCATGTTTGAGGTGTGCTTATTCCAGCCGACCTTGAAACCCCAGAAACAAATGACTTCAATTTTGATTAAGAGAAGCGATGTGACAGCAGCATTTCCTTGTGCCAGACGCTGTTACGTAAGGGAAGGATGACTTCCCCGTGGGACGGGCAGACAGGTACGGTCGCTGTGACGGTGCCGAGCTCCCGGCCGGTCAGGAGCTCGCTCCCGGGCCGTGCTCTCAGCATTGTCACAGCAGTAACAGCAGCAGCGCCCGACAGTGCCGGAGCCGCCCAGCCCGCACCCACCCGCGGCGCGGGGAGCAGCGCCCGGCCCGCCTCAGCCGGCTGTCACAGGTGTCCCCCGGCCCGGCGAGGCTCCCGCGCTGCGGGACGCGGCCCGCCCTCGGCCAGCCGGGCCCGACGCCACCTCCGCTCCGCTCCGCTCCGCTCGGCTCGCTGCCCGCAGCCCGCAAGCCCCGCCG
>VZRM01009052.1:434264-461641 GCA_013397955.1 Grantiella picta | reverse complement strand
CGGCTCTCGGTGTGAGGATCGGGCATACCTAGCCGCGGTGCTTGCAGTTGCTTGTGTGTCTCGATTTCATCCGGTTGAAAAATTTAGGTTCATCATGCCTGCTTTACTTCCTGAATCTGTTGTTTCGATTTTCCTGCAGAAGCAGCTGTGCAAAGCCGTAATGCTTTTCTTTTTCTCTGCGTTTATTTTAATATTTTAGACATGCTCCGTTTATCTACAGTACTCCGTCAGATAAGACCAGTGTCCAGAGCACTCGCCCCCCACCTAACACGAGCCTATGCAAAAGATGTGAAGTTCGGAGCAGACGCGAGAGCTCTAATGCTACAAGGAGTAGATCTTTTAGCAGATGCTGTAGCTGTCACCATGGGGCCAAAGGTAATGGAAGATTTGGCCTTTATGTTAGCACAGACCTGGTTGAAAATACTGTAACAGAGAACAGTTGTTTGGTTTCCCTCGGTGAAGCTGCACAATTGCATTTGCAGAAGTGCACCACAAAGGGGTAGGGGCATGGACAGGCTGCTGCAAGCAGCTGTGGTCTCATGCTTGTCACCAGAAGCGTGGCAGTAGTGCATGTGCTTTTCATAGTAACAAAGTAAAATTACTTGGATCCCTGAGAAAGGTACAGTATATTTGTTTAAACAGTTTGAAGGTTAAGGAGATGTGCATAATGTGTTACGAGCTCAGTTGGTAACTTGTAACAATGCAGTAGATAATGTAACTGCCTGTGCCATGGGGTAGGTTAATTAGCATGTGGGTTGGTCCGTTTGTTTTTTTAATGGTGGGGTTTTATGGTTAATTTTTTTTTTCAAACTACTATTTTGTATTATTTCACTTTTTAGTATTAACAAGGTTAAAAAAACCATCCAAAGTGTAATGTTGAGTTCTCAATTGGCTGGTAAATGTTTCCAGCCTAACTGAAATTCCATGGTAGTGGCATTCTTTTGTGTTACACTATATTGTGTCCTATAAGGGAGAGCTGGATCTCTTGGAAAACCAGCTATGGTATTCTGCATAGTCATGCAAAGTGCAGTAGGGCTTGAAGTGAGATTCCCCTTTTTGAGTTAGAGACACTGATTTTCTTGGGGCTCATATGAATCTCTGTTCCTTGTAATAGCATGTGCATGATAGTTCTTCTCAGGGCAGTTTGGCCTCTGTAACATTATTTCGTGTATTTCCTGCACATTTTTAGTGCTCTGTCAGCTTTATTCTAAAGCAAATATGCTGTAAGCTCAGCAGATGAAGGTTAAGGAACAAAGATGTCAGCACACTGTGGCTACTTCCATGAAGGAGCAAAGTTTAAGTGTAGTCTGTTAATTTAACTCTTGGTTTTTTTGAAGCAGACTACTTTGTGAATGCCTAAGCATAGTTCTAAAGCACTGGCTAAAGGGCAGTTGCTGATGCAACTTCGTGTAACTTAAGGGAATTTTTGTTTCTTATGCTGTTCTCCATGTTTTTGTGGAAGTGGTTGTACTGCAGTGCCTGATTCTGATTCTGGCATTTTTAAGAAACATCACTTTGGTGAGGAAACTTCCCCTTGGCATTGCTCTGCATGTTGAGGAACGTGGTTTGCACTCTCACGCAATCTTTTGATACTGTTCCAGTGTGTTGAACAGAACGGCTTACGTGGGAGCTCACCTTCTCAATACGCAGGACAATTCCAAACACGTGCAGTTACTGGTGGTATTCCCTTCCTCAGGACCACAGGCAGGTGTTTCTGCTGAGAGCAAGTCCTTTCATGTGATTGGGTGTAGGTAGCTCTTCTTGTGCCCCAATCCTCAGAGCTGCAGACCAAACATTTGCAATAAAACCGTGCCAAAGTACAGATTAAGATTAAACAAAACGAGAAGACTTTATAGGAAGATACCGTGTCTTCTATAGATAGATATTACTGATAGCAGGCATCTCTAGAGAGGAGTTTTCTTATTTTTGAGTCACTTCTAGCTTTAGAAGTGCAGGTCAGATACAGTAGTAAGCCAGCCGGGAATGCACAATTTTGTCATACCTGTTTCATGGCACAGAGGTAAATTTCTGTAAGCTCTTCCTCAGGTTCCACCTGAGTGGAACTGAAGCATAACCTTTCCTTGTAGCCTCTGGGGTGGCCTCGTGCCTGGCAGGCAGCCAGGGCTGGTTCAGTCCTGAGGCAGGTGTGTGTGGGCTCTGAGCAGGGGAGGAGCACAGGGCGCCACAGCGCTGGGTGCTGCATGGGAATCCTCGCCTGGCTCACCTGGCACGTGATGCACACCCTGGAGCCAGGGGGACCTGACAGACCAGGTGAGGGGACTTGTGCAGGGCCAGCTGGCAGCAGCAGGGCTGGCTGAGGTGGAGCAGCTGCTCTCCCTTCCCTCCTCCAGCAGCCTCAGCTCTCAGCATAGTGTAGGAGTTTCAGGTCAGCAGTACTCCAGAGGTGGCTCCTTGTGTTTCTGCTGTCTCCAGCTCAAACTGGAACATGATTGTTTGGGGCAGCTGTTAAAGCTGTTGAATTCATCTGTGAACAAGCAAGCTTCTTGTGCAGGTGCATTTGCCTTGTGTTCCTTGTATGGTTCAGTTTCCAATTTTAGCTTTATCTGTTGGATAGAATACTCCAGCTTTTCAGTTGGATCCAAGTGCAAACTAAGATGAGAAAAGCTTGGTAACTTGAAGTGTTTGAGAAATTTTTATAACACATTAATACAAATTTGAAGTATTCACAATTCTTTTTGCTAATCAGTAATGAGGTTTGCAAGTCTGCTTTTATTTTTTTCCAGCACATGCAACAAATTGAGCTTTGTGTTACTTTGTTTTCAATCACAAAAATATTTTATTGTGATATGATCAAAATTTTGCAAGTTTAGTTCTTTGTGTTGCTATATTTTAATTTTGGGTTAAAATATTAGCATTAGAGGGAATCTCTTCAATTTTCTTTTTAAGGCTAGTCTTACTTAGTTGCAGACTGTGCTATCAAGCATTATGGCTGAGGAATGAAGCATAGAACCTTTTACCCATTTTTCCAGTTTTGGAGAACCTTGGTAATGCATGTGCCTGGCGAGACCCAGCTGAAAGCTCTGTGCAAAGTGTTCAGCTGTGGCTGTTCAAAAGGATTTTCATTTTCAGTTGAGCTTTTAAGAGTAATGTGCTGTGGGTTGGCTTTGATTTACAGTTTATTCTTTGTCCCTGTAGGGAAGAACAGTTATTATTGAACAAAGCTGGGGAAGTCCCAAAGTGACAAAAGATGGTGTGACAGTAGCAAAGGCAATTGACTTGAAAGACAAATACAAAAACATTGGAGCCAAGTTAGTTCAAGATGTTGCCAACAATACCAACGAAGAAGCAGGAGATGGTACCACTACTGCAACAGTCCTTGCACGTGCTATTGCCAAGGAGGGCTTTGAGAAGATCAGCAAAGGAGCTAATCCAGTAGAAATCAGAAGGGGTAATTTTTTTGCCTTGTTTTTAATGTTTGGTTTCTGTCTTTTATTTTTTGTATCCTACATTTGACTTGTTTTCTATTAGAAGAATCACATAGAGGTTTATAGGAAGTGATGTTTAGAGAACAATGGTTTCTCTTACATTGCTGACTCTGAACAATTACTAATTTTCCTAATAATTTCACTATTTTATATGCAGTTAACTTTTTAATTTGTTGTAAATGAACTCCAATTAAAGCCATTTCTACATTTGATTAATGTGCTAGCCCTGTAAACAAATTTGTGACTAATTTTGATTATGACAGTATCTCACACCAATTTCAAAAAAACCTATCACTACATATACAAAGGACAAGAATTAGTTGGTTTTGAACATGCAAGCTTGATGGTTTTTTTCAGTGTGGACTCTTGTTTGAAAGGAAACCTGCTCGTTGGTGCTTGATTTGTGTTTTCTGCGCTCTGTACATTTTGTTCACTCACAAGTGCTCTGTTCATCTTTAGGGGTGATGCTGGCAGTGGATGCCATCATAGGTGAACTGAAGAAGCTGTCAAAACCTGTTACAACTCCCGAAGAAATTGCACAGGTAAAAAAAAAACCCACAATAAAATGTAATCCAAGTTTAGGCAGCTGTTGTTCAGAGGAAGTTCTGTGAGGTTAGGTTTAATGGAGTTAGGTTGTGTGTATCTGACATTGGGTATTTTTATTTGTATATCAAAGATATTTTGTCTTCAATTGCACTGCTAGAAGCTAGTTCAGAAGTGGGTAGTTTTTCTCGTCTTTAAGTTTCAATCTAAAGTATGGTCTTAAAACATAAATTTGTGCACGTGGAAAGAATTGATGAGAGCAAAGCTGTGTTTGTGGATGGGAGGTGATGGCAGAGTACTGAGGGTGTGGCAGATCTGCTGTGGGAGGCTCAGGTTGAGGTGTGTTGCTCTTCTGGGTTATTTGTCCCTGTGCCTGGAAATGGAGATGGCTTGGGTGTGAGCCTGGTGCAGGGAATCTGGCCCTGTGCTGCAGCTGCCCAAGAGCCTGAGCCCTTCTAACAGCGTTCCTGGGTCCTGCTGGGAGTGTGCTGCAGTCAGCTGCCCTGCCTGCAGTCAGAAATGTGAGAATTACAAATGGTTATTCTGGTTTTCTTCATAGTGAGGAAACCCCTTGTATTGGGAAATGAGGTTAAATGTCTTACTCTTTCAGGTTGCCACAATATCAGCCAATGGAGATCAGGAAATCGGCAATATAATCTCTGATGCAATGAAAAAAGTTGGACGAAAGGGTGTGATCACTGTCAAGGTAAGAAGTGACCAACATACAAAGTGCCAAGTGACTGTCTCTTGTCCAGTTAGGGCTGGCTCTTGTCACATGTGATGCTGCTGCCACAGCTCACGTTCCATAACTACCACCATAATTCCTCCCCAGCTCCTTTAGATCAAGGTTTGATCTCTGTTCCCTCTTACCTTCCTTCTATTTTGAAAAGCAGCACATGAAACTGATGTGGGATCCAGAGCCTTTCGTTCTGTTGAGCAGAATATGCTGAAACTATACTTGTACTTTTGGTAGCAAATAGGGGAGTTTTTAATGCAGACTTTCTTGCATCCAAACAGGATGGAAAAACTCTAAACGATGAATTGGAAATCATTGAGGGTATGAAATTTGACAGAGGCTACATCTCTCCATACTTTATTAATACAACTAAAGGTGAGTTAACAGTAAGCCATGTCAAATACCTTACAGGGCTCTTGTCAGTTAGAATTAATGGCATCTGTTAAAGGCTTTAAGTCCCATATGCTGGGTACCACAGCAAATGGAGGAGGGGGTCCTTCCCCATCAGACAACTTGGTAACAGCTTGGAGTTTGGGGGTTCTCTTTTCTTCCCTGTGATGTGATGATCCCATGTTGATGTGAACATCAGGCTGGCCCTGCAACACAGCAGAACAATGTAGAATTGGAAAACAAGTTGTCTCTCTTTTTTTTTTTTTGTGCAGTTGACAAGTGCAACCTTTGCTCCAAAGTAGCTGCTTAAGTTGAAAGAATGCTTGATACGTTTTTGTAATGGATTTAATCAGATAATGCATTTTGTTTCTGCAGGGCAGAAATGTGAATTCCAGGATGCTTATGTTTTAATCAGTGAAAAGAAAATTTCTAGTGTACAGTCCATAGTTCCAGCTCTTGAAATTGCCAATGCCAACCGCAAACCTTTGGTCATCATTGCTGAAGATGTTGATGGAGAAGCCCTCAGCACTCTAGTCTTGAACAGGTAAGGCTTAAAATCCACTCTTTTCTACACATACTGCTTTTTTCATTTCCATCCTTTTACAGGAATACATACAAAAGCGTGTGTTTGATTTTCTATGGTGTAAGGCTGTTTTTTCTCTTATCTGTGCCAAAGAAGCAGCAGCTTTTAACATCACCATTCTTTGCCTCAACTCAGACAGAACCTCAGTTGTGTCCTAACTACCTTTTTGAGCAAAACCAGCTCAGTTCACGA
The DNA here is from genome assembly GCA_013397955.1 of Grantiella picta. Taxonomy (NCBI): domain Eukaryota; kingdom Metazoa; phylum Chordata; class Aves; order Passeriformes; family Meliphagidae; genus Grantiella; species Grantiella picta. Next base: position 455,751 of record VZRM01009052.1, on the reverse strand, counting down.
AGGTCTCTCTGTTTGCTTGACTGTTAGAGCTGTACTGAAATAATTTGGCTTAGTAATTAGGCTCATTCTCTGAATTTTTTTCTTTAGACTGAAGGTTGGCCTTCAGGTTGTTGCTGTAAAAGCACCGGGCTTTGGTGATAACAGGAAAAACCAGCTTAAAGACATGGCAATTGCTACTGGTGGTGCTGTAAGTAAAGATGTTTTAAGTGGCTTTTTGTTCTAAGAAATGTTAATTGTTTTTAAAGAGGAAAATAATCTGTGTTTTTAGGTCCTTGGCTTGTATTTGCTGGGTTGCAGGCTGTGTTCTGTTCTTTCAAGAATGTAACAGTAACTGATGTTTGAATATTCCTGGTTTTTTTTTTTTTTAAATGCAGACACTGATAATTGCTGTGTAATACAGTCCTGGCCAGCCATGAGTGATATGTCCTTGTAACTGACTGAAGTCACTCGTGATTTCCTTGCAGGATTTAGGTTGTTAAGGGAAAGGAGGAACTCCAGGGCAATTTCTTAAAAATAGCAAAGCTTTCGTACTGCCTTGTAAACTGATTGTTTCACAATTGCCTGGAGTCAGATGTGACAAATACAATTATTTTAAACGTTTGGAATGGACTGAATGATTTTCTTAGTACTAAAATTTACATATAGTTGATGCTTTGCATAATGACCTTTTATACTGCCCTATTTTTTTTATATGCACTTCAAAATCCTAGCACGATATTGGGACCCGGAGGAGGCTGTTAAACTAAAACTTCATGTTTTAAGCTAATGGCAGCACAAAATAACAAACCAGCAGACTCTTCTAAAGTCAGTGAAGTGTTGATATCTGTAATGTCTCAAAATACAAGGAAGTGACCAGTGACAGGACACAAGGAAACACCATGAAACTGTGTGAGGGGAGGCCTAGGTTGGACATCAGGAAGAGGTTCTTCACCCACAGGGTGAAACTGCAATAACATGGTTATTTTGCACTGTTAGCCTGCTGTATGCGTTCATGTGCCTGTAGATAAAAAATCTGATGTATGGGGAACCTGTGAATTCCAATTTTTCACATAATTTCTTTCAGGTGTTTGGAGAAGAGGGTTTGAACCTAAATGTGGAAGATATTCAGCCTCATGACTTCGGTAAAGTTGGAGAGGTCATTGTGACAAAAGATGACACCATGCTCCTTAAAGGGAAGGGTGAAAAGGCTCAGATTGAAAAACGCATTCAAGAAATCATTGAACAGCTAGAGGTTACCACCAGTGAATATGAAAAAGAGAAACTGAACGAGCGATTGGCCAAACTCTCTGATGGAGTAGCAGTATTGAAGGTATTAAGAACTTGATGAAACGAACTAAACCTGTGCTTAGGCTTCCTGAGTGCTGAGGTAGAGAAGAAGACTGCCAGTATGGGAGAGGGTGGGGTGGCTTTCTGGCACTTCTTAGGCATTGGCTACTTGATTTGGTGGCAGCAGTGCTGTCCCACGTGTGCTCCTGGTGCAGACCTTGACGTGTGGCTTGCTGCTCGTAGGTGGGTGGCACGAGTGATGTTGAAGTGAACGAGAAGAAGGACAGGGTCACCGATGCCCTGAACGCCACCCGTGCGGCCGTGGAGGAGGGCATCGTCCCAGGAGGTGGCTGTGCACTGCTGCGCTGCATCCCAGCCCTAGATGCCTTAACTCCAGCCAACGAGGATCAGAAAATTGGTAAGCAAATGACTTGAAGGTGTGTGTAGAAGTGATGTGAGCAGACTTGCTCCTGTCCTGAGGCTTTATCAGATGAAATGCAGATTGCTTTCAGTGTTTTTAGTTACTTGATCTCGGGAACCTCACATTTCTTTGGTGTGGTGGTCTCTGCTGCTGAGTGAGGAACTTTTTCACTGCATCACCGACTGGACTTTGAAAGACCAGTAGTAGTAAAGCAGCAGTATCCTGGCAGAGTGGCAAAAGCTTAGAGCTGGGAGCGGGCTGTTAAAGTAGTTGCAGACAGACATAAAATCTAATAATGCTCAAGAGGACTCTGTGGCAAATCAAATGGAAAAAGGCTTTGTCTCATGTTACACATAAAGAGTAATAATACTCCATACTGCTTTATGTAGAAGTAAAACTAAAATGTGCGTGAATATCCTACAAAGATTTCATTTGTTGGCAAGTGTCAAGTAGCAGAGAACCTTTCCTCCTGGAACTGATAAAAATAGCTCACGTTCTTGTTCAGAGGGTTTTCTCTTTGTATTGATCTCCAGCAGGGGGGCAATTCCTTGGCAGTGGGAGCAGTGTATGTACAGAGCTCCAATCATCCTGTTTCTTGCAGGCATTGAAATAATCAAGAGAACACTGAGAATCCCAGCAATGACTATTGCAAAGAATGCCGGTGTCGAAGGATCATTGATAGTTGAAAAAATCCTGCAGAGCCCATCAGAAGTTGGCTATGATGCAATGCTTGGGGACTTTGTAAATATGGTAGAAAAAGGAATCATAGACCCAACGAAGGTAAGCTAAAGGTCTTAATTCTCAGCTTTGCTTCCTCCCACCTCCTGCAATGGTCAGCAGGTTTGAAGTTGTTTCTTGCCTATTTTTAGGTTGTGAGAACTGCTCTGATGGATGCCGCAGGTGTTGCCTCTCTCCTATCAACAGCAGAAGCAGTGGTGACTGAAGTTCCTAAAGAAGAAAAGGAGCCAGCAATGGGAGGAATGGGTGGGATGGGAGGAGGAATGGGAGGTGGCATGTTCTAATTCCTTGGATAGGGATGCATCATGAGCTGTGCTGTTGAAGACTGACAGTTCTGACTTTAAAAACTTGAGCTATCAGTGTGAGAGGATGGATAGTGACTGAAGTGAGGCTGGTGTTGAAAAGAATCACTGTAACCATCAGTTACCGGATTTCATTTAACACACGTGTAATTGTTTACAGTCATTGTCCATGCCTACAGATAATTTATTTTGTATTTTTTGAATAAAGACATTTGTACATTCCTGATAACTGGGTGCAAGATCCATCTGCCAAGGTCCTGATTTGAACTTAATTAAGGCACTTGATATTCTGTTTCAGAATTTCTTGGTGCTTGCCAGTACTAGGAAGAACTTGGAAGCCACTGTGCGTAAGACTAGACAATTGTGTACAAAGTAGGCAAGTAGAGTTATGTGACCTTTATGTAATAAACTGCTCAAAAGTTACAAAATGTATCACCTTCTTCATCTGCACACAAAGCCATAGTTACGAGAGAGCCTGGACAGCCTGCTGCTTGTAAGATTTACTAGAAATTGACACTTATGCTTGAAAAAATGACAGGGCATTTCACTCCGAGAAACATTCCTTTGTCTGGAATGTTTCTCAGAAATGCAAGTGCTTTAATTTTAGTAAGAAGTATCTAAGCTGAACTGCACTACAGTTCTTTGAAATATTAAACAATGCTCTGAAAACGAGGCACGTGCACTGACTTTCTTTTGCCCTGTCTATGTGGTTGTTTCACGTGCTGGAACAAGCCCAGTGTACCTGTCACAGTCCCGTGGGAAGGGAAGTGCCCTGAGGGTAAAACAGGTAAGTCTTTGCTAAGAAAAGGTTCTGGAGTTCAAAGAGTTCTTTTGCTCAGGTGTAGTATGTGGTTACCTCGTCACCTTGAGCCTTCTGTTCTTACCTTCCTCCTTTCTGGTGAGGGGTGCAGGGTTTAGTTACTTTGCACTAGATGCTGCTTTACCCTTAGGAATGTTGCTTTGCTCCTTCCTGTGTTCTCTGACCTGGCACAGCCAGTAACATTGTGTAGAGTCTTTTCGGCTTTCCAGTGGGTACAGTGATGTTCCCAAAGTTGTGTATGTTTATCTCTGATTGCTTCAACAATCAAAACTGCTTTATAGCTTCTCAGTTCTGTAAAAATCCAGCTGTTGCTTTCCCCAGCTTCCATTGCCCTTAATAAGAACTATCCTTACACAAATGGGATGTGTGATATACTAATTTTAAGTAAAATGGTCTGAAACTGTTTCAGGGTTGTCTTTATTCTGAAACATACTTTTCTATGTTACTTATTACGCTGTTCTGTAGTAACCATATAGATTACATACACTGCAGAGAAAGAACCAGCTTCAGCACCTGGCCTGAAGCTTCACCTAATTTTGGTGAGGAAATTTGGTGATGCAAGGCAGCATAAAGTCAGGATTTAGAATCTTCAAACCTATTCACTTGGTTTCTTCAGAGACTGGAAAGAGAGTATTTCGGGAATAGAAGTACAGAATATGTATTTAATCAAGATGGCACTATCACAGTAGGAGTACTCAAAGAACTAAAGTTTAGTGTTCTCTTGCATAATTTATAATGAGATCTGGACTTGGCTATGCTTATCTACAGGAAGTGCAGGCCCTTTTGTTCAGGGAAGACAGCACTGGTTCTTGTTCTCGAAGAGGTAACACTAATTCTAAAGTGTATTGTTTGCATTAGATGAGATGTAAGTAACCAAAGTGCAATGTCTAACAGGGAAGGAATGGCAAGGGGCAAGTTCAACCTGCCAAATGTGCTGCAAATTCCAGACAGGTCCGCTGGGAACCACTGGCTTTAGCTGAGACTCCTGCACTTAAATTACAGTACTCTGTATGCATACCCCCTGCCTTTCATTCCTGAAAACTGGGGGAGTTCTCCAGCAGTTACAGGTTGCTCCAGGAGCAGCTGGACACTCCTGACTTACCTTTGCCATTCACTTGGATTAAAAGCACCACTACTCAATGGCTGCCAACTGTGCCATTCTCTGGGAAGCCAGCATGTCAGTTGGCCTCCGCTTGGGCAGAGCTAGCTGAGTTGCTGCTGTGAAGTTACATTCCCACAAAGTTAATATATTACAGTGCTGATAAACCTCATGAGCTTGGCTAAGGCAGAGCTTGGGCCGTGATTCCGGGAGCTGTTTGGCGTTAAATGGCAGCCTGAGATAGCCTGGGTTACAGGAGTGCCAGGTGTCTGTTACTGATAAGGCTTTAAGCTGCACTTGATCGCAGCTTTTGAACATTGTATATAAATCTGGCTGAGCTGGTGTGTTTGGTACAGTATAAGATCACACCCACAGCTCAGATAAGAAATAGATGCCCCAAAGCAGGAGCACGGCACTTTGTACAAATGAAGTGTACAAACAAGTTTATAGCTGAGGTTGTTACAGTTTCCCTTTATGTCTGGTGAACTTCATGCAGCATCAGCTCCCGAGGGATGCTGGTTTCTGGGCCGTGGAGCTTGGATGCTCTTCTTTCAAAGGCAGCAACCATCTGCTTTACAACTTCATCAAAAAATAGTGTAGCAAGTTTTGAGTGTAGAAGTGAGCGAAATTCAAAGGAAATCTGTGTAAGGAAATAAAAGATAATTATTTTTCCTGTATCTACTGTTGTAAATGCTGTTACAAATAGACAACTCCATTAAAGAATCTCTAGTGAAGGCTGCAGCTAAGTTGTAGAACAGTTAAAACTGAGGAGTAAGTGAGTGTGGCTGTGAAGAAATGCCATGTTCCTTGGTCTGATAACTGTCTCCCTGGGCTTTTCAATTAGAAGAATCCTTTCATTCAGTTCTCTGAAGTAGTAATTTACATTTACCTAAACTGTCTTTTATTTAATAAATGATGCATGACAAAAGCGGTTTGGGATAATGAAAAACTACTGACAAACAATAACTTATTTTGTGTGCAGAATTCACTTGCAGGACAAAAGTTACCTGAAGAAATTGCTGCATGGCAAGACAGCAGACTAACAGGTAAGCTGGAGCATGCCTAAGAAATTTAAAAGCAGCTTGAAATAGTTACCTATTAAATGCCAATATTTTAAATCAGTCTTTCCTTATTGGTGGCAGTAGTTACGATAGGTTCAAACGAGCAGTTTAATGACTAAAACCACAGATTTGGTTTGTGTGTCATATTGCACACCTGAACAGCTCCCACTCCCAGCCTGACGTGGGCAGTCAATGAAAGGGATTGGGATTTAAGTACTTTTTGTCATTCCTCAGAAATCAGGAGATATAATGCCACAAGGGGCAAATATAGCCTCTCCCCAGTTCCTTATGAGCAATGCATGTTAAAGGCAAAGCAGTAACACAGAAGTAATTAAACAACTCTGCCTGTAAGCCAAGTGTAGCTTCATTTGCATTGCTTGACCTCAAGCATCAGTAAAATTAATGTGCCTCTTGCAAGTCTGAGAGGTGTCATTTAGGGCATGCAGAGTTCTGCAGAGCAGGGATAATGAGTTTGACATCATGTTCAGCAATTATGTAAATCTTGAGGTATGGTATACATTAATGAAGTTTGCAGATGGTAAAAATGGTGGTGTGCTTCAGTCTATGAACCAAATAATTTCAGAGTTGAAACCTAACTAGGAAAGTTCCCTGTTGTATGTGCATATGTGTATGTTGTCTCCTGGAATCAGTTTGGCCCAACAGGATACTGCATCTTGTGGGAACCAGCATAGCCCAAAACTCAAATGAATATCTGTAATTGCAGGGCCTGTTTTGAGGAGTTTGTTGGGAATTGCTTATCATCCCTGCCTGCACACGCTCAGAGGCAAGGACCAGCAGGGCAGTCACTGGCAGGGGTTAAGCTCAGCTGACTGCATCAGCTTTTGCTGCCTCAAAACATGGTAAGCAGTAAAGAAGTGTTCATAGTGTTTCCCCAGGAAAATGAAAATGTCCATATTAAGTTCGGTTTTAATTCCCCTTAACTGAAGATCTTGGCCTGAAATATCAAAATGTGGCTTTAGTTTGTTGAGGTATGGTGTTGATTCCTCACAGAGCCTGTCCTTAGATTGTAGGGTTTAAACTGTTGTTTAGTTCAAGTATTTTACCTGATTTATAGCTTGGATATATGTATTAGTGGAAAGAACTGACACTTATTTGCCTGAAGAAATTAAAATAACATGAGCAAATAACATGCAAACCATTAAAAAATGTGGTTGAGTGCCTGTAGATTAATTTTTACTCTTGACGTGTATGAAGCGTATTACAGCAATAAGCTGTAAGTTAATAACCCAATGAGGTTAATGTGCTAGTTTAAACATACTCCAAAAGCTCTTTTTTTCTCTTTACTGAAGATAATTTTCAAAGCAGAGTATTCCAGTAGATGGCAGCAAGATTAGCCCATATCTGTGTACTTTTGCAGCCTTTTACAACCTCCAGCTCAATGCACACCTACACTTTGTTATAAAATGCAAGATAAGAATGTGATGACAGACAAAACACACAACATGGAAAAGCAGTAACTCAAATGGAAAACAACTTGTCTGGGAGTGAAATCAGGCTGAATCAGATACTGGATTTAAAGAGTAATTGTTTTGGGCTGGAGTGATACCCCATCATAGATTAGAGAGACAGAAATATTTAGCATTTATCCTGTATTTGACTGTCTAAAAATCTCAGTGTGTTTAAAACTGTAGGGTGAGAGGTGCCTGTCCTAGACTGTTTTGTGATACGTGGAGACCTCACAGAAGGCTGCCCTCTCTAAAGGACACTGGAGTGGTTTCCAGCAGTAAAGCTTGCAAAATATTTCTTGGACAGTATTGACTAAAGCTAACTTGTCTTCTGTGTATATGTGTTTAAAGAAATATTAGAGGCATTTGCAAAAGCCTCCACAGTTGAAGATAAGTGTTTCTATGTGCTGCTCCTAGCATGTGGTAGTTTTAATTACCATACTTACTGAAAAATCCAATGTACACGTCCTTGGATAACCAGGGATACCTGGGCTCAAACGCCACACTGTTTCCAAGTGATTAAAGAGTTTTCCATCTGTGCATGATGCCTAAAACACAGTTTAAAAAATCAAGCTACAATTGGATTTTTACAGATGTGACAAACAGGTATTACAGAAGCTTGTGTTTGCATTTTGTTTAATAGTGATGGTCATGGCATAGTTAAAACTGTCCTTACAGCCCAGCCAGCATGAGATCCCATATGCAGAGTGTCATTTATGGCAAAATAACTGAAGTCCTTTCAAGGGAGAGGAAAAATTTGTGTGTTGAGCGTCATAAAACAGACCTGTGGCGTGATGCATAGAACATCATACTGGCTATATGCCACGATTTTGAACAACACTGCTTTAAGCAAAGGATATGGATATTTACTGGGGCCTGAGATAGAAATACTCTATTACACGTATAGAATGTTTTATATACTGATCTGTAGACTGGTAGCTTTGGGCCACAGGAATGCTTAGCCTCTAGACAAATCTGATCAAAGACAAACTCCAAAGAACCTCTGTCACAAGATGCTGTTGTGACCAAGAGCTGCCTTGAAGTCAGTACCACTACACACTCCAGCTCCTGATCAGCTTATATGTTTGCTTTTGGTTCCTAGTAAGCTGTATTTAAATAATGCTTCAGGAGGGCTTGCAGACCAGCCTCCTTTAAAACAGGAAAATGTTGGCTGTAGTTGGCTTTATAGTTTTCATTATAAGAGGCTCTTTATTTTCACTCATTTTGCTTTTAACACATAGAGCTAATTTTGTGGGCTATATTTATAATAGAAAAAGTTTGAAAGGCATACACTTCAAAATCGTCCAAATACATAATGTCAACTGGCTTGGAATTTGTAGAGAAGATTTCTGTAATTGTTTTTCTTTACAAGTTCTTATCATTACCACAAACAGCTCTGCTCCAACAGACTGCCCACAGGGAATAGATGTTGCTTGGGTTGGAAAGATGTGGTAAGGTGAGTCATCTCAAAGACTAAGCACCAGCACAAAAATATCTACATTTTACTTTCCAGGAATGAGATAATGCAGGGCCTTGCTACTTCTGCATCAGAAAGGGAAGGAATAAAGGGAAGATTAGACACAAAAACCTGGGGCTGCTTTTCCCTACTGTTGTCAAAATGACAGGAAGAATGGGAAAACTGCCATTGTGTCCCCCTTTCTCCCAGTCTTAAAAGTAGCAAACTCACTCCATGGTTTCCCCCTCAGCAAAAACTGCTGTTACCAATCAGATTTTTCCATTGTTTAAGCACTAAACGAAGGAAAAAGCTTAAGCAACAAACCAATTCCAATTTTGTGCCTGACTACCATGCAAGGTGCCTTTGCCTGGAGTTACTTGAGACAACAGAGAAATAATCCAAGCAGCTCTCTAGAAACGTTCCTGCAGTTCTATGGACAAAATGTAAACCTCTAGGAAAAGAAATTGCAGCAGAGAAAAATGCTAATGAGTCTCGGGGGAGGAAGTCTGAAGAAATGGTTTTCTCACCAGTTTTGTGGGTTTTTTTTCTGAGACAAGAATGCTTCTTTTGAGTGAATTAAGAGGGGAAAAGAACTGGTAAGCCAATCTGATAGCTATGTGAAAGAAAAAAGCCTGTCTTGTCAGGGAACAGAAGAAATGGAGAGCTCTCAGCACATAAATCACAGATTTTCCATTATAGCTTCTCAATTTTTTTTAATAAAGGAAGCAAAAATCTTTTTTCTTTCCAGAATCAGTAAGGATATTGAATAGAGGCACTTTTCAAATTCCTTTTCCAATTTACATCTCCCTGTACTTCAGAAACTCATTTTCTGTTAAGTGTCCCTTATTAGGAAGCCTAGAAATGAATAGTGAAATAGGATTTTCAAACAATTACCTTGAACAGCAATCAACTACTATAATTTCCACTAATTATTCCAAAACAATCAGGATCTGCCAAAGAAGAGGCCGTTTTGCTACAAGGAATCTGTTCTGAGCAATTCTTTACCAAAACAGAGTTGAACATATAAGGCAAATAAACAGTTAGAAGATCCAGGCATCATTTCAAGTGTCTTCCTTGACACTTTTCTACTTTTTTCTTAATTATTGCTCTTGAAAAGCTGAAATGAGAACTAAAACTGCTTCTCTTCTGAACAAATTAATTGTAAAAAAATTACTTTAAATCCACACTTTTGTCTTCTCATCAATATACTGAATAACAATCTCTTCAGCACATCCTACACTTTAAAGCTTTTCATATTAAATAGTTAAAATTGTGAGGAGAAAAGTAATGACACATAGCAATTTTGTTAATGCATCAGAAGCTAGAGTTTTCAGATAACTTTTGAGTACTAATTTGGCATTTAGAGAGGTTTGGACAAAATTATTTTTAAAAAAATACCCAAGCAAAAATATTATATCTTCATTTAATGGCTGCCAGCTTTTCTAGCAAAGGCAAATTAAAAAGCAATTCTCTCTCCTCCCTCATGTGGCAGGTTATGTTTTAAAAGCATATTCAAATTCTCCTCAGTTTATCTGAAGTCTTTGAAGAAAAGCAACACAAGTTTTGAGTCACACAAAAAACTTCCAGCATCGATTTTGTTTTGAAGCAAAATGTTCCTGGAATATTCAAATTTCAACGAACAAAAGTTAAGGAAAGTTATGGTTAGGAGAAAAAAAAAATGCAGTTACCTTAACTAGATGTGGTCTCACTAGGGTTACAACTGATGTGTATCTCTCTACTACAGGAGGGAATCCTATTTCTAGCCGTGCTTTGCAGTACCCAGAGCGCTTGGAGAGTATGTCTGACTTGTTACACCAAGGAACAAACAGCTTGTAATTCTCCACAACAGCAACAACTTCATACATTTCCTGCATGGAGTACCTGGAAACAGACACATGAATGTTGCAGTTACAAGGTATTTTGACTTCAAATTCAGTATTAAAAAGTTTGAAAGATGGTATACATGGCATCAGCAGTTGGAAGGTGGACATGGTCACTACCACTGATTATGGAAATTGAAAATGCAGCTTTGCTAATCAAGAGGAAGGAAAAGTAATACACTGGTAATTGCTTTTGCATAAAGAAGCAAAATAACACATACCATCCAGCAGTAACATTAGTGAATAATTAACCTAGTGCCTGTTACTTTCTGCAATATCAGGTAAATATGCATAAATTTGGAATGCAAACATTTTTTTCCGGCACAGCTGTCTTCATTTAGGTGGATCTTGGACATTCCACCAAAAAAAATCCACACTTTGTGGCTACCAAGACAAGGCGTACCAAAACTCAAGTACTATATTTCATAATGTTTAAACAGAGAAGCACTACCTTCCTTATTTTAGCCCAAGTGAAAAAGCTTAATTAAAAAACAGATGCAATGGAAAAACCTTCCAGCATCACAGAATGGCTGAGGTTGGAAGGGACCTCTGGACCTTATCTTGTCCAACACCCCTGCTCAAGCAGGATATTGAAATCAGATGAAACAATATTAAGGCAACATTTCAGTTGATTCTAACATGGCATAGTATTACATAGCTATGGTTTTTAATTTTTCATCCTGACTCTGAAACAGATGGGATTAAGCATGTGCTTAAATTCCTTTAAAATAAAGCATATGTTCAACAGTACTCAGCCATGAGGACTATTGGACAAAGGCCCTTTTTAAGTGACTAGGCAAGATGTGTTGCAGTTTACAAACATACAGGAATGTTAAGTATAGTTTAAAAAAATATGCTAATAAACAGTTCCTGCTGTTGTGGACCAGAGACTGGGGCAGATCCCAGTATCATTAAAAGAACTGGGATTTTCCCACTAGCTCCAAGGCAAACAAGATTTCAAAATCCTTTTCTGTGTCTAAGTTTCTTCATCACACAACCAATTATTTTTCTCCTTTTAAAGAAAGAAGAAAATCTTGAGAAGTATAATATAATGTAAGTGCAAACATTAGTATGTATTTGGGAGAGAATGGAACAGAGTTTTCACACCTGTTGGTTTATTCGCATTTTACTGGATGAACTCATTAGTGTATTACTCCATTTCAAGGTTGGTTTTGTTTTGTCATGGAATAGGACAGTTATTTCTTTTGTTTCTTGCTATGGCCCAAGGGCTTTGGGTTCCTAAATTTTTTTATACTCAATTTCAGGCTGCTTAACCTGATCTTTTCAAATATTGAAAGTCCAAACTCCTTTCTAGGCTCCATCTGAGCAGAGTCATAGGGACATATATCTTCAGGGATACTCAGTCTTCTGAACTACTAGTGTTTTGGATTAGTTACAGCAAATACTAAATGAATAAGCATTAAAAGTCTCTTTCCACAGTTTTATACAAACCCTATAATTCTTCTTTCAGAATATTCTTTTCTTTTATTTATTAGTGGTGCAGCAACATTGAAGAAATTTCTTGAAAAAGTATGGCTCATTACAGGTACTTGCAAAGGAGCAGTTCTGGTCATCAGAATACCACAAGAAGCCAAATGCCTGAAACAGGGAAAATGCTTTTAGATGTGTTTCGTATCAGCAGAAAAAATAACAATGCATTCAGGTGAGACAATCAATCTGTTGTATAACATTCCAGAAAATGTCAGCCAGATGGAAAACAAAGGCTTTTAACAACATACAAACTGTCAAGAACACCAAGGGACACCTTTTTTTCTCTTTAAGAGAAACTAAAAATAGCCTCCAGCCATGACAAAAGTAACTGGCAGAGTGAAATACAAAGGGCCTCATTCAACACTGCCTTCATGGCAGCTTGAGTTCTCGTTCAAGTCTCACATGAACTTACTTAGTTTGCAGAACAGGCTTTCTTGATAGCAACATCAAGGCATAGTTTGCAATACTTTACCCTTTTGGAATACATAAAGTAGAAATACAAATTTCTGTCTCTTTCACTTGGAGATAGAAAGCTGAACTCTGCTATAATCCCTCTGCTGCCAGCCTTCTCTTCAAAGGACAATTTCATTTTGAAAGTCCTTTCAGAAGGTGCATTGTTTACGCAGCTTTCAACATTTCCTTCAGAAAATATCATCAGAACTTTAGACACAGTAAGTAAAAATTAACAAATTAACTTTAAAAGTATTAGTAATTCTAGGATTGCTCTTCAGTGTTCTCTGGGAACATCTACACGTTTTTGCGAAATCATTGATTTTGCTTAGATCAAATCAGTTAAGATGCAAAATGCTGCCTCAAAAGCTCTGAGTTTTGGCACCAGGAAAGTAAAATGCCACTATTTGCCCTCAATGACTCTACAAACATAAGCTAAAGAGTAACCCAGGTCTTATACTGAAATTTTTCTTATTACACAATCAGGACTATACTTCTGGATTCACATGGTTAAAAATGGAGCCAACCTTTCTTACTTAGAACAAGGCTTCTTTAGGGTTTGATTGGTTGTTTTGTTGGTTTTTAAAATACAACTAACAGGTGTTTTTTTTTTTTTTTACCAAGTACCAAATTAGTCAGCAAATTAGTTACCAATTTTGAACAATTAAAATTAACAATATGTTCTTTAAAAATCACCATAACCTAGAATTCTAAAGAAATACAGTAATTACCCATGACTGAGTACATAATCTTATATGGTCTCTATATTAGGAGACAGGTTAATAATAAATTGGTATTGAGTTTAGATGAAAATAATCATCATTAGCAGCTGGTTAGAAACAATCTGTACAGACTCTAAAAACCAACTATACAACAGGAATATGAAGCATGATGACTAACAACACAACTTGTAATCAGCGGAGTTGAAAAGAAACTAAGATGGGATAGAAGCATTGTGTCAAAATTAAGAAAGGATAAGTCCACTTTAAAAGCCTTTAGACAACTCTGCAAATGTTTGTAACAGTATCTCAAAGGATGTGGACAAAGTCTGTTTTTTTTCCACACAGACTGTACGAGACTGTTAAGGCAAAGCTTTGACAGGAATGCTGGAAGGGTGCCAGTAACATTGTAGCTGCCTCAACCAGATTCACCGAAGATGTTCAAATGTTTGGAGCAGACCTCATTCTGCACAGCTGATTTAAATTCCTTTATCTGGGGCTATGTACAGGACACAGTCCAAACCAGTCACCAGGTTTTGCCTCTTGGTTTGTTTTTTACTGTAATGCTGTGCCAGTCTATTCTTTCATACAGTTTTATCTAAACTTGTTTCAGCCACAAGGCTGAAAAACAATCCCTACAAATAATCTCTCAGCTGCTGAAAGACAATGTCCTTTTCACAATTACAGTGCCATTCGAGGAAGGCGAAGTTAAGAGGTTTTAATGCTAACAGGTGTGGTGAGACTCCATCCCTCTCCCAGTTTTATCTGAAGAACGGATGCTGTGAGAATGTGCTGGCTGGGTCCCAGTTCAGGGAAGCAGATCTCTTTAAGAAATCCCTCGGTTTCTATGGACTGTGTTCACATATTTTTGTGAACCTGACTTGAGCCACTGAAGAAAAGCCAAGTCTATTCTAGAATTCAGACACCCCTGCTGCCTCTGTATTTATCCTCTGCCAGTGACAGAACCATCTCCACTCCCGCTGCTCTCACTGGCATCACTCACTCCTGCCACTCTCTGCTTTCTCCCTAAGCACCTGAGGACTGATCACAGCATCAGCCACCTTCCATGACCTGAAAAGGAAGTATTTCTCGTGTATGACATGCACATGTAAGTGATCCATATTCAGTGATTTTTTTTTTTAATAGCTACACAATTTTATATGCCTAAAGATTAACATTTTTGAAATAAGGGCTCTCTTAACCCCTCAGTGTAAAGACTGAAATTAGTGCCAGGAGCATGCCAGGGCAGTTGTGTTTACTGTTCCCCAGCTGGTACTTCCATCAGGTTAGTGATATCTGATGGGGATTTTACGATCTGTGAGACACAAGTTGATCCTATTCAAATTCTTTGCCAACAGCTGTTCGTATCCCAAAAAAATGAGTGTCCCATCAAGTGTCCTTATTAGCATCTCAGTCTAAATAAGGACACGGGACTAATTTACCACCTAAGCCCTTGAAGCCTTCTACTGAGCACATGAGGATCTGCCGAGCTGGCAGAGGTACAGAGCGTGCTCCAGGGACAGCAGCAGGAGAGCAGCCTCCCCACCTCCAAGGCTACAAGTGACACAGCACCGGGTTTGATCCAGCTTGTGCTTGCTTCAAAANCAGCAGCAGGAGAGCAGCCTCCCCCCCTCCAAGGCTACAAGTGACCAGCTTGTGCTTGCTTCAAACCAGCTGCCAGATCCCTGCAGCTTCCACTCGAAACATTTTTAAACTTAGTTTGCAAGCAGTAACTTAATGGGTTTCCTTATACCAAACACCCTTCCAGCAACTGATTTTTGCCCTGGAGACTCCAATTAATTACTTTTTAAACAGCAATTTTGTTTGCCAGGACTGAACGAATTTAACATTGCAAACACAAATCGAAGATTATACCACGAAGGATATACAGTAAAAAACGTGGTCCGATGTTACATTATACCACTGCACAGTTAACAGTTTTGTCAAATGACTGCGTGAAATTTGACATCATGAACCAATCTCTATTCCACTTTTTGACAGTTTTTATGAGGATGACAGAGTCTGACAAAGAAACACAGCAGCACTGCCATAACAGTGGTAACAGGTGAACTTTTAAACTGAGATTTTCAAGTTGCACTCTGTCTCATCTGCTTGCTCTTTTTTCTTTCAGTTCTAAGGTCAACTCTTCCCCAAAGCACATTGTTTTTCTCAAGTTGTTGCAGCCAGCCTTGCAAGTGCTCAGGTGAAAAGGAACATTATCTGAAGCGGAAAACATTCGGGCGGTTCCCCGAGTTTTTAATTCCTTTGACGCACCGCTCACAACTCTGCCACCGGCTCGGGCAAAGAAGAGGCGACTTTCTCACCACCGAACCGGCCCCTCTCTCTCTCTCACGCCCGCGGTCACCGCGCCTCGCCCCGCGTACCTGGCGGCGGCCCCTCCGGCCAGCGCCCTGCCGAGCGCCGCGCCGCTCCGCGCCATCCCCGCNCCGTGTCCCTGCCCGTGTCCCTGCCCGTGCCCCGCAGAGCGCCTGGCCCGGGGATCCGCGGGAGGAGTCGCGGGTGTTTGTCCCGTTTCTGCTCGGGGCGCGCTCAAGGTTACAGTCAGCGTCAGCTGAACAGTCCGGCCCCAGTGCTGGCTGTAATCACAGAGCGCCGTTTGACCGCAAGCTGAAACAAAGAGCTCATTACCTGACGCTTTCTCGTAATTCACCTTTCCAACAGAGACTCCCTCAACGAAAGCGTGTTTTACAATTACACTGCGATTGGAGACGGAGTGTTTAAATACAACTCATCACACATTTAGTATTTTGTGTAATATGGGTTATATATAACTTGTTAAAAGAGTGCAAAATCTATTTCCATAAAATACCCCAGTTTTCTTGTTTGTTTGTTTGTTTGTTTTTTAATTCAGTACCAGGTATACTCTAGATTGGGAATCTTGAACTAAGTAGTATTTACACATTTTGAACTTGAACATGTGTCTGGGCTGTATACAGTAGAAAACCAGCCTGGATACATTGCCAGCAATGTCCCTTCAACCATGGGAGGAACCCATTCCCACCCATTTAAATACAACTAGAATTTTACACCCGATGTAAATGAATCAATTTTAGTTAAAGCTGTTGAATGCTGAATACATTAAGAAGTGAGAAGATTTCTGGACAGAAACAACAGTTCAACTATATAAGCCTCCAACAACATCCTCTTCAGAAAAGTGCTCCTTTTAATTATCCCAGCATTCTTGCCATTAGCAAAACCATTCATTATTAAATAAAAACACCACCAATTTGGATGACAGAGACTAATTGGAACAGCTTTTATTTTACCACCTCAGGGTATGGTGTTTTTCAGATAAGCTGCCCTGCAGCATGTTTCTATTAATTTGATGAAAAACAGAAACAAGTAAAAACCTATGTTCTCCAGTGCATGTAAAAAACAAACTGCAAAGCCAGAAATACAAACAAACCCCCAATCCTATCTTGTCCTCCCCTCCTCTAACTCTTATTGCTAACCTCATCTCTGTGTTTTGCAACTTGCACAAGGGCTGCTGTTATTTGCTGGATTCTGTTCCTGTGTGTTCTGTGTCTGTTCTAGCTTGCTCTGTGGATCAGGAATTACGTCTCAGAGAGACTGATGCTTTTTAGTGTTTAGAATAACTGGAGAGTCAGGTGTTGAGAAGTCCAAGGTGATGGATGTCTAAGGCACTTTGAGGGTTTTTTGTCTTTTGTTTTCTCTTGGCAGGCTCAGGATTAAAATTCTTAAACCTTGCTTGATACTTGTTGCTGGAAGAGAGAGTTGCATTTATTAATTTTGGCAGGTAGAGTGGCCCAAATTAATCCTTAGCACTAGAGGGATGCGAGACATTTCTGATTTACCAGAAAGAGATGTATTGTTTGACCACACAGACTTTTTTCCCCTAAATGCTGTTTTTTTAACACTACCATCATGAGGTTAGGTTTAAATTCTGATTATGACATTTATACTATTAAAACCAATTAAGAATATTGACACCTTTCAGTGGGCAAAGAGTCATCTTTGATGACAAGAGCATATCCCTGTGTAAAAAAATGCTATTGTTTACACAATTTATTTAGCTCTGTTCCTATAGATGACTGAAAAGAGCAGCTGGTTTAGTATGTTCCTTAGGCAGCCAAAGATATGCTGGGTAAGGCAAAAATATAGCCATTGTATTCCTGTTTATAAATGAGTTTTGAATAATATTTGCCTTTGAAAGATCTCAAAACATCTCACAATTATACATGTAGGCTGGGGAAAATGATCCACAAGCATGGGTGATAATTAAGTTGCTACTTACATGATCTGCAAATGATGAAGCTAGGAATTAAGGGCAGATTTACTATTTCACACTCCAGTGGATTAATCAGGAGGTAGAATATAAATCACATAAATTTTCTTATATTTCGTATAGCACCAGAGAACTTGGTGTCAGTAATAATTGAAGTATTTGGCTGTAAACCTGTTGTGTAAAGGATTAGACTTCTTAGACCTTCGTAAGATTTCGGTGGGCCTGTAAATCCAAAAGAGGTTTAAATCTCAAGTGCATACTTACAGCCAGTTTTGAAATCCAGCTGCTCTGTTCTTACTCTGTCTCACTTCCAAAATAGTACTGTCTGTATTTATTTAACTGCTAAGGAAGAACATGATCTGCACTAAACCATGCAGACCCTGGGCTCAGCTGGGGCAGTCTGGGGGAGGACTGCTGCCTGAGGAGGGCCATGTCTGCAGCAGCCCTTACCCAACAGCTCTGCCCCTGCCAGCCCTGGGCAGCTGGGCTAGCTGGGACACAGGGCCTGAAGCCTGGATCCTCTCGGCATAAAATCTACAAAAAGACCCTCAGACTCCCTCAGGGGAGCCCACAGGACTGTGCGAGTGTTGGAAAATATATCAGGTTAAAATTTTTGTATAACTTTAGTCAAAAAGTTCTGCTTATCTTTACCCTGGAAAAAGGAATTTTCGGTTTCTTCCAGGGCATTGTTCTACCAGATGAGGTCTGGTGGACTCAGCATATCAACGGACTGGGAGTAACCCAAAGATAAAGGTAATCATCAGACCATCAGCGGGACATCAGTGGCTATCTAAAACCCCAGACCACCTCCAGCAAGAGTGAGGACATCCTGGCCCGGAAAGGGACTGATAAGAAAAACTGAAGAATGAAGAATCTAATTAGCATCAGAGGTGAGAAAATTCGGATCCAATGAGAAACCGAATATCGAGGGTTTGGTCAACTTTAAACCAATGAACACTGACCCAATACTTTCCTATGTATTTTTACTGTATAAAATATCTGAGAAATCGAGTAAAAGCTATGTATCCTGGAATGATTCTCTCTGCACACCTGGGCTATGTGTGGATGAGATGATTTCTGTGGCACATCCTGGCCAGATAATAAAGTAATGCCTTGACTCTCCAACATTAAAAATGCTGTTGGAGGGTTTTTTGTTTTTCCAGCAGATTCAGTGACAGGAGCACAGATGCCAGCTGCATCCCCTCTTTGATTTATCTTCCTCAGTCCATCCTTACCAGCAGTGACACACAAAGCAGGGGTGGTTTGTGTTCAGGTTAAGCATGTCCTGTGGAACACAAAGCAGCCCTCATTTGAACCCCTCCAAAAAGCTTATCATCCAAAGTGTGGTTTTTTAACTCACTGGCATTCCAATGACAAAAAAAAAAATCTTTCTACATCATTCCTTCTTGACATCAGAAGCAAAAACGGGACTGGAAGAGATTTTATTTTGAGCTATTTTTTTCTTGCTCATATTGTGTGAGAAGTTTCTACAGAGTTGAAAGATAGCTGCTGTTGTTAAATATTTCCTCTCTTTAAGAACTTTTGCCCTTATCTTCAATAGACACATGAATGTCAGTGAACTGTCCCTGGCACATGAAGCTAAGCACAGACCTGGGGTAGAATGAAGGACTAGCTAGGAGTTTAGACCAAGTTTGTAGCTTTTTGCATAATGTCAGCTCATTGTACAGCTCTTTATAACATTGGGTGTGGGGAAAAAAACGAATACAAATTTATTTTTGGAAGAACCAGCATGAGGGTGTAGAAAAAAGCCTGCCTTCTTTGAGTAAACTAATGCCAGAAACTTCTACTGGCACAATAGGGGGGGTCAGTGAAGAACAGGCAGAGTCCGGATACTTCTTTCAGCAGCAGTGCCAGCTAGTGACAGCTTAAGTTGTCCCATGAAATTGGACCTGAATCTTATGTAAAGCAGGACCTCGAAGGTCTGTAATTTAGGTATGATTCCAGATCTACAAAGCTTATGGGCTCTTAAATCCAATCTCTTTCAAATGCATAGAGGAATCTGTGCAAACTGTGTGCACTTGTGTATGTGTGGAAAAGGAACGGGAACTTGGGCAGGCTAAGTAGGACTGGCAAACCACTAAGTAACAGCCCTGTCCATATCCTGTGGAAGCTGTGTGATAGAGTTAATGTTCAGGAGGCAAAAGTACATATTCAGGGCTTTGACAGGCAGATACAAAGAATCCAGGGCAGCATACAGAATTTGGCGGAAAAACATGGAAGAGACACAAGCACAAAGCAGTTTTCTCATTGTTCATCACAGCACAATTCCTGTTAGGTCTCACAACACATAACCCCCCTTCATGTGTGAAATGGCATATTCCAAAATGACTGCTTTAAAGTGTTCCTTGGGACCTCATCCCTCAGCTCAGTTCTGTTTAATAACAGAGGAAATGAAATATTGCAACTGCTCTGCTTAACGTAAGTTGGAAGTCTGGCTGAAGAAACAAGAGAAAGTTACTGCAAATTGATCTTCATAGTGAATCTGAGCATGTGACATTTACTTAAAATAGTTACATGCATTAAATTCTTGCAGTAGGGAATCAGTTTGCCTCAGCCTTACTGTCACATGTCCCTGGGCAGCTTGGTAAATATTTCCTTTTGTCGCCTATGAGTATGTGCAAGTGTCTCTTTCTAGAAATGCAGACTGTGAGTTTAATAGCACTGAGAATAAAGAACCAGAGGACCTTCTGCACCCTCAATTGACAGCTGTTCTTAGGAACATTTGAGTACACATAGTTATGTAAATTATTACAAGCAGAGCTGTTCAACAAACTCCTGCAAACCAATCAATACAAAGCAAAGACAGACAGACCTTTAGATCAGTTGGTGAATCAAATATACATATTAACACAAAAACATGAGCTTCACATTATTTTAAGCCAGCCTTCAAAAAGCCATAATGTGAATTACCAGCTTTCATAAGGTGAATGATTAGTGAGGAGTCTATATGCGTTTTGCCATCATGCATTTATTGCTCTTCTTGGAAACAGTTTATGCATTTTAGCTTGTCTGAAGTTCTCAAGTTGACTTCACTTCTTGCAAAGGCTTCTGAGGAGATTAGGAATTTAGCAGGTGTACAATAAAACTACATGACAGTAAATGAACTATGTAAGTTTACATATTACACTGTGTTATGAAATATCACTGATGTCTAGTATGGTTAAGCAATCGTGGACTTTGTACTTAGGTTGTGTAGCCAGCCTTGGTGTTTTACTACAATTAAAAGTTGGGAGAATAAAAAATTAGGATGTTTACAACATTTGAGTGTAAGGGAGAGCTCCCAGGGCTTTGCATGTGGACAGAATCAATCCTATTCAGTTATTAGGTATACAGTAGACAGTGGTGGTGAAATTCCATCATTAACTTTGACTGAGCTCAAGTGAAGGGATTGCTTTCCAGGTCTTGTATGCGACACCATTTTTAATCGCCTGGAATTAGATTGACTTCCACTGCAGCAGCACATTGCTACGGATAGTCATGTAACTTTGTTTTTCCCATGTCATCAATTTCTGACTATCTTTGCCTCTTCGAATTCATGTAGTGACTTAAAATTCCAATATTCTGCTTTTTGTTGTTAAAGCTTACCTCACTGATCTTAGATTACTTCACGTATGAATCAATGTAACATGATTCTCAATTCCTTCTTCCATCTGGCAGTGGTTTTGGCCACTTTCGAGTCATCTGCCAATTCTGTACACGCAGCTGCCCTTCCCTCGTTAAACTATTGAGCAGCCTTGCCCTGCCTGAAGGGCCTGAATCCGGTTAAGCCCCCATTTAGCGGCAATAAACATATATATGCTTTATTCCGCTATCTAGCAATCCGCCTGTTGGCACCGGGCCAGCTGCCCTAGAAGATGAACCGCAGGTCAGGCAGTTTGCCAGACAGAGCTGAGCACCCAAACTGCAGCGGGGCCAGCCCGCAGGAAGATCCCAGCGTCTGCGGGAAGGCAGTTTTGAGGAACGCCAGCCACACTCGGCGCTCCACTCCCGGCGCCCTCAGCGGAAGCGCCCTCAGGGAGCGCTCGGCCCG
>VZRM01009052.1:392161-434042 GCA_013397955.1 Grantiella picta | reverse complement strand
ACCCCGACCCCCCTCGGCCCATCGGGCCTCGGCCGGTGCTCTGTGAAAAGCCCGCGGTGCCGGTGCGAGCTTCGCATCAGAAATGCCATCAGAGGACGCTTGTTCCCCTGCCCGAGCCCTTTGGCCTCGGCGAGCAGGGGGCTGCAGAGGGCGGGAGAACGAGCGGGTGTTGCCCGCTGGAAGCAGCGCGGCCCGAGCTGCTCCTGAGCCGCCGCGCTGCTGCCTGAGAAAAGTGCCCCGAAGGAGGGGAAAGGGCGTGAGGTGTGGAGCGTCTGAGCTGCCATTTTACACAGACTTCCTGCCGGCAGGGTGTTTACGTAGGAAAGCGGCTCTCGGAGCGGTTTAGCGGGCGAGGGCTTTCCCAGGCGGTGTGCTCTTCTCGAAGGTGCGCTGTGCCTGCGTGCATTGCTGCTTGCAGCTCTTCTCGGTGGGACTCCAAGCTGCCTTTGTGGGCACTGACTGCGGCTTGCCCTGCTCTTAAGGATCTTCAGGCAGCGGAGAAGAATTTGTGGCATTACATTGCTCCTGTGTTTTTGCTCTGGGGTTTTTCACTTGAGTTTCAGTGTACGATAGGTGATCTGCTCTATTTTGTCTTAATTTATATCCGCAATTCACTTACTGAAAACTACCTCTGGATGGTGGTTGTGCACTGTGAGATAGGCAGGGTGCCCAGGTATTCATTGTCTTTTAGGATGGTTTTTTTTTTTTTCCAGTGTTGCACTGAAAAAGCTTTTCAAATGGAGAGCTATCATCTCCCGTGGAAGTGAGGTTAATGTGGTCTTTGACACTGTAGACCTAATGTGACTTTAGGGATGAAGAAAAGCTTCAACTGTTGTCCTCACCTTTTTAAAATTCAATTAGATTTTAAATTTTTTTAAGGAATCTAGGATATTTTTATATAATTACAGGAGTTGTCTTGTCCTTTGTTTACATGCTGTGACATGCATAAGGGTTGTGTGAGATACTACCCAAGTGAGTATTACCCATCACAGTGCTCTGCCTATCCTATTACCATAAGAGATTTTTGAAGTAAAATAGTAGAACTGTTGTGGTTTTAGGTTTTTATTTTCAAACTTAAATTGCTCATTTATTGGAGCAAATGGTGGTGGTCCGTTGACCTAAGTGAAAACACTGACATGCTTCCAGTTGCATGTGTTTTGATTAGTGTTATATCAGAATAGGTTTAGAGGGGGAGGGTAGTTAAATAAAAAAATGGATATAACACGGTATGAACACATATGTAGGATCTTTCCCAGCATGGATGCTGGGAAAGACCCTTATTAAGTTATAAAATTAGCTGAGCAGCTTGGTTATTTTGCTTCCAAGTTCTATCTTTTTTCAGTTCCTGACTAATCTTTCAAATCGAGTTGTTTGTTACAGTGTGTTACCGAATAATCTTAAAAGTTTTTTTATATTTTTGTACTGTTTGTTAAATACTTATTGACTGTGTTCAAGACAGAACTTGAAAGAGGCATCAGAACAGTTGCAGGTTGTGTCAGCTACGTAGTTGAAGGGGGAACTCTGTGTTTGAGGCGGAAAAGTAAAGTTTTAAGTGGCAGCTTACGAAACTTAAGTAAGTGCTTGAGATTTGAATGGTGTTGAAGCTTGTTTTTAATTTAAATTTTGTCTCTTGCTTGGAAAAGAACAGAGATCTTCAAACATGGTAGACCTAATATGTGTGAAAGTGCTAAAGTAGCTAAAAATAAAGCCACACAGAGCAAGCTAAATGTGCAAAAATATGATAAGACATGAAAACATAGAGCCTGTTTACTCTGTAAAATACCTCTCCAGCACAGGATCTTCTTTCTTTTTTTTGATGTTGAGAGTATAAACTCCATGTGTGGTAAGGAAGCACCTACTTTGAGAAATCCTGTCTCTGAGCTAGATGTTCAGTGGCTTTGAATTCACGTGTGTTGACTTTAATACTATTCAACATTTATGGTATGTTTCAAATACTAAATATATAAATAATAGAGTAAAATACAGAAAAGGAATCATCATTGGAGTATTATCCCCCTCCTCTTCTTTATATTCCTTATATCCCACTCCCTTTACTGTTTCTGTCTGTGAGTGAAGTTTCCGTTATGTCTTGCTTGACTAAGTCTTTTAGCAAGTACTTTGCTTTGCACAGTGTATCTAAGCTTTGTGATTACTCTTCCTTAATTTGACTTTTATTAAAGTGCTTTGTTAAATAGGGTGTGAGGTTGTTCAAGGAAGTACCAGTTAGCTCAAGGAAGCTAAACACATCTTGAATGTCAAAATAGCATTTTCCAGCTAAATATGTGATGTTTTCCAAACTGGCAACCAGGCTACCTGTGACTGCAGGCCTCCTGATTCAGGGGGTTTTGTGCATGTCAGATGGGTGTTCTCTTTAGAGTGCTTCATTTAAACTGGCATCTAGAGGCTGTGTGGGATTAGTTGAAAATTAGCGTGGCCATAAATGGAGTTTGTTGACCCTATACCTTTTTATTCTATGTTTTATGGTATAGATAACCCTGCAGGTTTTGCTGTAGGAAAATGAGAATGCTCCTTACCCTGCCAACAGATGTAATCCCTGTAATTTAAAGGAGAAGGCCAACAATAAATGAGACCTCTACCCTCTTCATTAAACGTAGCTGTTTTAAAAATAAAGTTAGAGGACAAGGCCTTAGTATGTTAAGTATGTTGGCAGGAAGTACCAGTAGGAAAATATTTTTGTATTAACAGTTTTACTGCAGAAATCCCACCATTGTTTTACTTGATTCTCTTGGTGGTAGTAGAGGTGGGAGGCCATGCACAAGCAAATCTCTGTGGCCCACTGTGCAGGGCAGGATACTTGCTGGTGTGTTATGTGTTTGAGCTGTATGGTCAGGTTGATTCAGTGAATGGGTGATGGAAAGGCAGGATGATCCTGCCTCGTAGGCAAGGTCCATAGGCTTTTTTTCATATTGAAGTTGGTTACAGCTGTGGATGTTCAGTCAGGACTTACTGTGCTACTAAAGAGGCAGTGATTGTTCCCGGAACTGCTCTTTGGGAATAACGGAAATGGTGGTGGTGTACTCTCAAAGCACCCACTCGGTGCTAGTCCTTGGTAGAGATGAAAGCTTTAGGTCTTCCCTTTCACCCCAGTA
The DNA here is from genome assembly GCA_013397955.1 of Grantiella picta. Taxonomy (NCBI): domain Eukaryota; kingdom Metazoa; phylum Chordata; class Aves; order Passeriformes; family Meliphagidae; genus Grantiella; species Grantiella picta. The sequence continues at coordinate 430,932 of VZRM01009052.1, read as the reverse complement.
CTGCAATGCACCAGGCTGCAAAAGGAATGAGGAGCTTTGTCTGCTCTCTGAAAGAAATGGAAATAACTGAAAAATATGTGGGCACGGTATTTGAGCTGCATTGCCTCCATAGCCATGCCATAGGATGATTCCACAAAAGTGGAATACCTTCAGAGGACACCCTAAGCGCTACTGAAGGTGATCAGAGACCTCTGTGGGCAAGAGAAAGATCCCTAATTTGGCAGTAGTTTGTTTCTGCTGCTTCTCCAGGAAGTAACACATTGGAGAGCAACGTGTTCCGAGTTCTGGACTCAGGGGAATCCCCTGTGCTGTGCAGGATTTTAGAGGGAGCTGGATGTACCCACAGGCAGGATTCAGGAGGTGCTTGTGGCCAGCAGTATAAGGCTTTGGTGAGATTTCAGCTTCTCGGGCTTAAGGCATCACGAGTTTCTGTAACACAAAGGTGACTGTCCAAGTTACTCTGCTGTAGATAGCTGCAAAAGTTCAGTGCAAGCCCTGAAATGGCTGCAGCAAGATTCTTAGCCTTTGGGGTATATTTTCTCTGTGTGGGACTCTTGATGAGTTTAGAAACACATTTCTGCTGGTTTTCCTCACTAGAGCACTGCAGGAATTGCTGATTTGCTGCCATGTTTACGGTGCTTTGCATGAGCTTGGCGTTCCTTTTTAAGTGACCACTTAGTCCTGCTATTCTCACTCATAGCTATATGGCAAAGATTTTTCAGGTAAAACTGTGTTGAGTTGCCTCTCTTAGAAAACATGCCTTTGTACAGGAGGCGCAATTTGACTTACAGTAGATTTGTGGTTGTTGTTGTTTATTTTTTTTTTTTTTGGTTAATGATAGTCTGTGATAAGAAAAGGATCCAGCTGTGACGTTGTCTTGAAATTTGCAGGCTTGACAGTTGAAACTTTTAAACTAAGCAATTCTGATCCAAAAATTTGGATCAACATTTTAAAAAATGTATTCTTATTTAAATTTTTGTCAAGTTTCCTAGCAGATGTTGCAAAACATTATATAGTGTCTTTTGATGACATGAGATGGTGGGAAAAAGTTGTCCAATTTATTCATCCTGAAGAAAGAAGTGAACAGTAGTAAACAACTATTGAATACTCAAGATTCAAGATTATTTGTGAACAGAATTTCCTGTAGCTTTTTTGTAAATTGACAAATTTCCTTTAAGTTAATGTAGCAGGCAATGTCACTACAGGTGGTAGAGGGTGAATCCTAGAATTATTGATGTTGAAAGGGTCTTTTGAGACCATGTAATCCAGTTCTTCCCCTCAAGCGTGATAATTTGTATTCCTGCAGCCATGAAATGCAACTCTTGGGTGGTTTCTTGGCTGTTAAAGTAATTGTTTGACCTGGTGAAATTTATATTGTATGCATAATTTTCTTTCCATAGCTGTTGAGTCAACCAAAATTCGTATGAAAATAGTAATAATTTTTATGCACTTAGCTGTTCCTCAATACATCTATAGCTACATTTGTTGAAGGTAGTTGGATTACTGCAGTTTATTTTCTTGTTGTGTTACAGCAGATGGGAGGAAGGGATGGTTTCATTTGGTTCCTTGTTTTTTGGATTAAGAAGTTAATGTTCTTTCTGAAAGTACCAAATTTCTAAGATCAAAGATGGCCACCAGATCTGATTAGAATCAGATCTTGATACACTACAAGAATGATAAAGCTCCTATTTGTCCTGTTTGAAGGGTGTTTTGTTAGCCAGAAGAACAGTAGAGTCTCCGAAGATGGTGGTGCAGGCAGGAGTAATGATGAGTAAATAACATTTGAGCTGCCAAAGCGAGAAGAAATTGGTCCTAAGTTTTGGAGTTTTTTTGTTAACTTGTTACCTGATGGCATATTAGAGTTAGATTTTTATTTAGTTATTCAAAGGTAGTACAGCTTTGCAATATGTTAAAAAACACAGTGCAGTGTTGTTTTATTAAATCTCTGTGTTGAGATGTTGAGCAGTAGTTATTTTGAACAGAGTTGTTTTAATTACCAAAATTGCTGATAACATTGTGAAAGGCTTTTTTTGATGAGGGGATTACATTTGTTGTGGAAGGGTTTTGTTGGTGTAGTGTTGAGAAATATTGCCATGGTGTAAGTACCTTCTCTGCTATCTCTCTTGGAAGATGAGATGATAAACAGTGAGTTAAATTGTTTGCTTTAGGCCATACAGTTAATGTAGTCTGTGCTGGATCATATTAAAACTTGAGGAAAAGCTGCTTATAAATACCATGATATTATCGTTTTGTGCGTCTCATATATATTTATTTCTTTATCAATAATCTTTCCATTTGGGAAAAAAACTTGGGTTTCTGTCCATAGTAACATGAGTATTACATTTTGTATGTATGTGTAAAAAGATTTTTTTCTGTGTGTGTCTTTACCCTAGATATCGAAGCACAAATTCGAGAAATTCAAGGAAAAAAGCCTGCTCTTGATGAAGCACAAGGAGTAGGCCTTGACTCCACGGGATATTATGATCAAGAAATTTATGGTGGCAGTGACAGCAGATTTGCTGGATACGTCACTTCTATTGCAGCGACTGAATTGGAAGATGTAAGTTATTTTATCTATTTTGTTTCTTTAGGGCATGCAATATAAGTATTTAGGAATTGATTTTGAGAAATTTTTAGTAGCAGTTGCTTGAAGTAAAAACAATTGTCATTAAAGGCATGTTGGACCAAATATGTCTTATCTGGGAAGCTCATAATCATAAAATGGTTTGGGTCGGAAGGCACCTTAAAGATCGTCTTGTTCCAGCCCCCCTGCCATGGGCAGGGACACTTTTCACTAGACCTGGTTGCTCACAGCAGCATCCAGCCTAGCCCTGAACAACCTCCCAGGATGGGCCATCCCCTGCTTCTCTGGGCAATCTGTGCCAATGCCTCACTACCTTCACAGAAAAGAATTATTTTCCTAATATCCAGTCTAAACCTACTCTTCCCCCTTGTCCTGTCACTACATGCCCGTGTAAAAAGTGCCTCTCCAACTCTCTTGTGGGTTCCCTTCAGGTACTGGAAGGCTCCAAGCCTTCTCCGGGCTGAACAAAACCAAATCTGAGCCTTTCCTCAAAAGAGAGGTGCTCCAGCCCTCTAATCTCTTGGTGGCCTCCTCTGGACTCACTCCACCAGGTCCCTGTCCATCCTGTGCTGGGATCCCCAGAGCTGGATGCAGTGCTCCGGGTGGGATCTCAGAGCAGAGCAGAGAGGCAGAATCCTCTCCCTTGCCCTGCTGCCCATGGTGCTTTGGATGCAGCCCAGGACACATTTGGCTTTCTGGGCTGTGAATGCACATTGCTGGGTCATGGCCAGCCTGTCCTCTACCAGCTCCCCCAGCTCCTTTTCAGCCGAGCTGCAGTTCTAAGTCTGGCTTGTACTTCATGTGCATTGAGAGCCTTTTAGGCCCAAGCAGAAGGCAAGAAGTTGTGGCCTGCTACTTAGTGTTATCCTTGACTGGAGTAATTAATTTTGTGCTGTTATTGCTGCCAAGATTAGAAATGGCGGTAAAAAAATCCAGTAGAACTTTGGCCAACAAACCTTAGTGATCGTTTTAAGATTTCTGGTTCAAATTTCAGAGCCATTTTTGAGAATTGGCATTTTCACTGCATTATGTTCTCCTTATGTATCCTGCTTGTAAGATTACCTTACGTTAACTTTAATGTTAAGTATTTGACCACATTTTCAGTTGCAGGAACAGTCAGAGTCTACAGTTCTAATGATAAATACATAGGCAACTGCATATTACACCAAGAGAATTATATTTCTAAGAATGAGGAAGATTATGTTTGGTTTCATACTAGTTGATCCATGTGGGGTTTTTTCGGTGATGTACTGTTTGTCATCTGTAGACTTCTAAGAATCCCTTAATTAAAAATTTCCATTACTCTGGGGCTCACTGAAAAAGTTTCATAGCTCTATGAGCAGTTTTTCTTTTGGGTTGCTGTAAATAATTGAATAGAACTGACTACTAATACAAAGAAATAGATACCAAAAGCCAGTGCTTGTTATTGCCATGGTGATTGAATAAGTATAACTAAACTAACATGAATCTTATCTCTGAATTTTTCACTGTTTCTGAAGCTTTTTTATAGGGTTATTAAGTCTTGTTCCTTAGATATATATATAGATGACTTCTAAGAAAAATAATTTTAATATCTCGAATGCACCAGTTGCATCAGTTCTCTTATGCCAGCTAGGTAATGCTAATAAGAAATACAGACTTTCTGTCTAATTAGTGTATATAGCATACTTGATTGAATGTAGCATATTACAGAATATTGAGCCTGCTTAGTGATGCGGGTAGGTTTGTCTGATTCATCAGTTTGGGAGTAGTAAGAAAAGCTAAATGAGAAAGCATGCTAAAATTTCGAATTACCTATTCTACTTGTCCATTTTCATCTTTTCTATGACCACAGCATGTTCTTTTGATGGTAATTTATCTAAATATAATATCAGCATGACAAATTTGCCATGTCTTTATTGACAGGATGATGATGACTACCCTTCCACAAGTTTGCTTGGCCAGAAGAAGCCAGGGTACCATGCTCCAGTGGCATTGCTTAATGACATACCACAGTCTACTGAACAGGTACATCTTAAATAAAGGCAAAATAAAACACTCTTGTAGGCATTGGGAAAAAGTAACAGGTCTTGTCTTCTGGAAATACAAGATCTGTGTACAGGGCTATATTTTTTAAAATTTTACTGTAAGCTTCTTACTGCTTTAGTTTGGAATTCCACAGGGTGATAAAGATTTGCATTTGTGCATGTAAAGACAACATGAGCATAGAAAGTAAACTATTGAAATTTTTCCTTGTTGAAGTCAGATACTTGAGAAATTAAAATTACTGGAAAACTTAATGTCCTTTATACTTCTCATTTTTAAGGAAAATGTAATCACTTAAGTTTTATATTCCTGGAGTATTTTTCTGTAAAATTTAAAAACAAAAGAAGTAGTGTTAAGTTACCCTGAAAAAAGGAGGGGAAAGGTTGACAGCATGAAATGGTTTGATAACAAGTGAATAAACTCTTAAAATAGCAAATTTTTATCAGAAGTGATTTCATAAGAAGCTTTATGTTAAAAGACCTGAAATTCTAGTTACAGAAGTAAAATTTAAATTAATATAGTGTTTTGACATTCCTGCATCGTTCAGGTGTTTTTAATAATATTGAAAATGAATACAATACCAGACACTTTTCATATTGGTCTTCATAAATATGTGACTAACAGGCTTTCTTGGTTTTTAGTATGATCCTTTTGCAGAACACCGTCCTCAAAAGATTGCAGATCGGGAAGATGAGTACAAAAAGCACAGGCGGATGATGATAATTTCCCCTGAGCGTCTTGATCCTTTTGCAGATGGTAATTTATTTTGGCTTTTCTATACCCTTTATGAAATTTTTGTCTGTAATTGTCTTTAGCCCTTTGATTTCTGTTGGCATGCTTATAAACTTAGTTTTGTTTTAAACATCCCCTTTTCATAGAGATTTGGTTGAAAATTTAGATGCCATATTCTTCATCTTTATAATACGAGTTTTCTTTCCAGGTAGAAGGACAAGAAAATTGTCAATGAGCCATTGCCATAGAAACACAAAGGGTTAAAGGTTTCTCTTTTCATTTCGTTTTGGGTTGTGCGTTGTACTTTGAACAACTTGTGTATTGAGTGCTCAGATTCATTCAGTACCTTGATAGTTTTCATTCCAAGTTATAGATTTACAGGGTTACTGCTTTTGAAATGCTAGTAGAGCACCTAATTCTTACCATCCTATGTAAATTTTAGGTGGTATAGCTAAAAGAAACAAAAGCATATATAAGACTTTGATACTATTAATAGTTCAAGTCTGTTCTGATAATTTTAGAATGCAAGTCAGGAGAAGGGGTGTTAGTGGGTCTGACAGAAAGTTTCTTCAGGTGAGTGAGTTTCACGTGTGGCAATAAGGTGCCTGTTGGCTTAAAATTAGTAGCTATTTTGCAGGTTTTACAAATGAGAATTTCAGCCTGCATGAATTAATAGGGATATTAATTATTTTACTTGCTTAATTGTAATTGATATAAACATGTATTGTCAGAATTCACAGGCCCATACTAACTGTCCTTAATTTCTTTCCTACAGCAGTACTGCTATATGCCAGTCCTGTCTGCATTCTTAAGGGTGCAGTTCAACACATCCTGTGTAGATTATGGTGAAAAAGTATTCCAAAGGAAAGTCCTATCAAGGCTAGTGTCAGAAAGACACAGCCAATTGGGCAGTGATCTTCAGCATAGAAATGTTTTAAGAAGTTTATTTTTTTCCCTAAAGTATAATGCTATACCACTTGTATAGCAAATCTGCACATTTTTCTTAAAGAAAAGTGTTTTCTTGACAAGTCTCATTTCTATAAAGTTGGGCTTCTATTAAAGTATTTAAAAATTTAATTAATGCAAGATAACAGAGCATAAAACAACATGTGGTGTACAAAACCCATTACCTGTGAGTATTGTTGTGGTGGTGTATGTACTGTATTGCATTCAGCTCCCAATCACAAGTGTCCCTTGAGAAGAGAAGAGGGGGAAAGTGTCATCAAAGAGTATTTCGGGGTTTTTTATTTTGTTTTATTTTTATTTTTAATGAAGCCCTATTACAATATGACACTAGAACGTCTGTGAGACATGTCCAGATTTATCAAACTTATAAATGGGTCTTTATGATAAAACATTTTAAACTTAGGTATGCAGTAGTTATTTATAGTCAGATAACAAGTAGGATGTAACAGCTTACACAAGGTAATGTTTTGATTATAAATATCTTTCCAAAGTGTTACTAATGGTAAAGAGATAATTTTCTAGGCTTCTATTCTGCTGCTTGAAGTCAGAACTGCTGATGGAGACAAAGGCACGAAAGTGTACGTATTCCGGATTAGCAACCCAGGAACCCATCACTTCTGAAGACTCTTAACTGTGTTGTCATTTTATCATTTTTATCGGCTTTAAAATATTTGTTTGAAACTGCAGTAGTTATGTTTGTGTTCAAACAGGTTAAATTGATCAACAAACTGAATAAACGTAAGATACATGTAATTTAAAAAATTTTCGATCAAAAAGTAAAATTAAATGATCATGGAATAATATAATACTAGAGCAGGACAGTAGAAGTCCATAGTTTCTGCTTATCCTGTACTCATTGTGCTCCATTCCTGTTGCTGTTCTCTTCTACAGGAGGGAAGACTCCAGACCCTAAAATGAATGCCAGAACGTACATGGATGTTATGCGTGAACAGCATTTAACAAAAGAAGAGGTGTGTGGAGGGGAGGGTTTTCCACTTGAACTGAGTTTCATGTTGCAGCCTTTGAAAGCATGTTTAAGTGGGAATATAAATTCTGTTGACTTTGTTTGAACTTAAAAGCTCCTTTCTTTGGAAAATCATGTTCTTCATATGTTGAAAGTCAGTAGAGTTTTTCAGAACTTTCATCTTTAAACATTTGTTCTATGTAATACGTAAACAATGTAGGGAAAAATAGTCTCCATATTTTAATCTGCATTTTTTATTTTGTAGCACTTGGACTTTCTCTTGTTTATATTCTTTCAGAGAAGAGACAAAATCTAACAGCAACTGAGAATTACTCAGTGTCAGAGATGTTTGTTTTTGTAAGCTCTATGCATAGAGAGCCAGAGAGGTTTTAAAAGGCTTTTGATGAACTATCTGCAACAGATGTTGCAGAGTACTAAGATGTAGTGTAAGGTTAATACTTGGTTTTAAATACTAAAAAAAAACCAAACCAAAAAACCGCCACAAAACAAAACCAAAAAGTACATGCTTTTAAATTAATTTTAATAGGTGAAATTATATTGGTAATATGATGAGATTTTTTGTGTAATACCTACAGTACCATCTTGTTAATTGTAGTTCCAGCGACTTCTGACATTGATTTTGTCATACTTGTCTTACCTTCATTGAGGAATTAGTTAATAATTTTGACATATTATGGATCCATTGATAAGTGCGAAACAGTCTGGGTTAGTGGGCTGTTTTAGCAATATCATCTCAGAATTTTAAATGAGAATCTCAAGGCTTTTTTATGTCGTGGGATGTAGCTCATGTGAGCGAATTTTCTAAGTCATCCACCTTTAATTTTCTGAAGTGGTACTTGTTTGAAACAGATGGGTAATGGTCTTAATGCATATACCTGTAGGTGGCAGGAACCGATAGCAATACTAAAACTCTCTGCATTTGCTATAAGAATTGCACTTACTGAAAAATCAGTTTAAAAACAGCCCCTCAGACACAGCTGCTCTGTCAATGTAGAAGAATTTGAAAAAAGAGTGGCCTTGAAATGAAAGCTGTAGCGAACTGTGGGTTATTTGAGCAAAAACTCATTAAAAGCATAAAAATATATGATACTGCTGAAAAAAACCCTTTTAAATGTATAATTTGAAGAATTCTTATGTTTGTCTTTTTGTGCTCTTCAACAGAGGGAAATTAGGCAACAACTAGCTGAAAAAGCTAAAGCTGGAGAGCTTAAAGTCGTCAATGGAGCTGCTTCTCAGCCACCCTCAAAACGCAAACGACGTTGGGATCAGACAGCTGATCAGACTCCTGGTGCTACACCTAAAAAATTGTCCAGTTGGGATCAAGCAGAGGTAATGATCCTAATGCTCATCAGCTGTCTACAGAAGACAGTATTAATACTAATCTTCTTGCGTGTCAGAAGTTTCTTACTGTACTTAAGAACTAGTGGTCTTCTACAGTGCAGTATGAGATACTGATATTTCTGCTTTTGTGTTGTGCAGACTCCTGGACACACCCCATCTCTGCGATGGGATGAAACTCCAGGCCGTGCAAAAGGTAGCGAAACACCTGGTGCCACCCCGGGCTCAAAAATATGGGATCCAACTCCCAGTCACACACCAGCAGGAGCTGCAACACCCGGCCGGGACACACCTGGTCACGCAACACCAGGCCACGGAGGCGCCACTTCCAGTGCGCGGAAAAATCGCTGGGATGAGACACCGAAAACAGAAAGAGGTATTTATGGCAAACTGGAAAGTGGATAGTAAATTTTAAACGGTTTATGGTACTGGATTTTTTCCACCTTAAATAAAGAGTGATTTCAGAAGCCAGGCAAGACGTAATTATATTCTGACATCTAGTGGTTGATGTGGGGATTTGTTCTTGTCTGAGGTCGTAGCATTGGGTTCTGCGTGTAAGCCTAACTTGCATCTGTGAAAGTATCTCGGCTCAAAACTTGAATCAAAATGTTGTGGTATATCTAGTGACTGCTGCCGGTTGGGATTTTAATGTTTAAAGAGCACGGTAAAGGAGCTCATGTTGAATTGGTTTTCATAATACATTTGTGTGTTAGTTTTCAATTTTTTTTTAAGAGTTTGTTGTTAAAACAAATTTGAGAAGCATTTTCTCACCTGCCTAGTTTGAATTTGGCTCACATGTCAGAGAACAGTGAAATACTGTTGTTACCTAATGCTTTTATCAAGGGAGTACGTGGAGTACTTTGTTCAATTCCTAGAATATCTGAGTAGCTCTCTTTTTTTTTTAGAATCTTATCTTTTTATGCTAAGGTTCATTAAGAAGATGACATGCTATTTTTATAAAATAAAGTTCTTTGTTGATATTTTTAGTGTAATGCCTGTGTTTTTTTCAGTATTCACCAAAGTAATCTTCAATTTTTGTCTACTGTTTGTTAATTTAATATTGAAAATGAGTTTGAATGTTGATAGTATAGTTGGAGTACATACTATTGAGCTTTCTGAGAAAATGGCTTTTGTTTTTCCTAAGATACTCCGGGCCACGGCAGCGGATGGGCTGAGACACCTCGCACAGATAGAGGTGGTGACTCCATAGGTGAGACACCAACCCCAGGAGCAAGCAAAAGGAAGTCACGCTGGGATGAAACACCTGCGAGCCAGATGGGTGGCAGCACTCCCGTTCTGACACCTGGCAAAACACCCATCGGTACACCAGCTATGAACATGGCAACTCCTACACCAGGTAAGCTCAGTCCCTTGTCTAAGGCTTTACTTGGTTTTGTGGGAAGGAAGCATTTACTTCTGTATTGTCTTCTGCAATGGATTTCTGCCCACCATGCTCTCCTGCTTGTGGTAATGTCCACAGCAACTCAGTTCTTGAGAGGAGTTGAGACTAGAGTTATATCTCTATTGCTGTTTGGTTTAGTTGGTAAAAAAATTGATAAAAGGCTCTGCAAAAGTTTGATATCTTATTGGCTACGGAGTTCAGGTGCTAAGGGAACTTTGACTCAAGAGAGAACTTAACTTTAAAGTTAACAAGTCATCTGGTTCTGCATACAAAGGATATTTTTTTTAAAAAGCTTTTGTTTATTTGGATATAGGTCACATCATGAGCATGACTCCTGAACAGCTGCAGGCTTGGCGTTGGGAGAGGGAAATTGATGAGAGAAACAGACCACTTTCTGATGAGGAATTGGATGCTATGTTTCCAGAAGGATATAAGGTAATTCATCTGGATTAAAACACAGCACACCATGATGGGTTTTTTCTCTACCAGCGATTACTGATTGGTTTTTTTTCTCAGAAGTAGAATGTTTCACATTAAGTATTGATTATTGATTGTGCACACTTGTTTGGCTTGATTCCTGATTTATTGTAAATCCCTTACAAAGGGAGGTCTAAAGGTGATCTCACAGGCAAATCACTGTTGTACTTCTCAGTGTTGGAAATGCCTGTTAAGGCCAGAAATGTGCTCTGTATGGACTGATAGAAATATGAAGTCCAGGTGTAGAAAAACATAGAAGAAGGGTCACAGATACCGAGACAGCAAGTATACTATGTTGATCCACTTACTCAAGTGCTTCTTTAATCCGGGGAGACTTCACAATTATCCACACTCTCAGCGATGGGAGTGAGCTTTCTTCTGAAATGTTGTGAGTACAGATTAAGTGAAAATACACGCTGTCAAGCTGAGTTTGTTTGTATTGCTATGAACGTGGGATCTATTGTATGCAACAACACACAAACCGCCAAATAAATCAAGTGAAAGCTACAACTTCAGCGATGGTTTATATTTGATGACTCCCTCTTTTTATATCTGTTGCCATTCAAACGAATTTTGTTCTCCATCGTTAGGTTCTCCCGCCCCCAGCTGGTTACGTACCCATCCGTACTCCTGCTCGGAAGCTCACAGCGACTCCAACACCTTTGGGGGGTATGACAGGATTCCACATGCAGACAGAGGACCGCACGATGAAGAGTGTTAATGACCAGCCATCTGGCAACCTGCCATTCCTGAAACCTGATGATATCCAGTACTTTGACAAGCTGCTGGTAAAGGACATTTTACTTAGGCTGATTTAACTTCCCTTGTTTCTTTTGATTATGTAGCAATGCCCATTCATTTGTCTGGAATTATTTGTAGGTTGATGTTGATGAATCAACTCTGAGTCCTGAGGAACAGAAGGAGAGAAAAATAATGAAATTACTTCTGAAAATAAAGAATGGCACACCTCCCATGCGAAAGGTAAGATGAATTGTCAGATTTATGTAATCAATTTTTAAAAAATTGGTGTTTGTTTTCAGGTTTAGCTTCAGTTGTCCATGGGATTCTCTTGATGATAATCTCCTAAGCTTTGCTGTCTCTTGTGGTTTAACCCAAACAGGCAACTAAGCCCCACACAGCATCTTGCTTCCCCCCCTCTCCCCCAGTAGGATGAAGGAGAGAATCAGAAGAGTAAAAGTGAGAAAACTTGTGCATTGATGTAAGAAAACTTTAATAACGGCAATAATAATAATAATAAAGAAAAATAACAAGAATAAAAAAGGAGAGAAATAAACCCCAAGAAAACAAGTGATGCGGGTGGAAAACAGTTGTTCACCACCAACCAACTGATGCCCAGGCAGTCCCTGAGCAGTGACCCATAGCCAGCTTTCCCCCTGGCTTACAGGCTGAGCAGGGTGTCATGCAATGTGGAGCCTCCCTTTGGTCAGTTTGGGCCAGCTGTCCTGGTTGAGTCTCCTCCCAGTTTCTTGTGCCAGTCAGCCTTTGCAACAGTGGGGTGGGATGAGAGGCAGGAAAGGCCTTGACTCTGTGTAAGCAGTGCTCCGCAGTAACTAAACATACCTGGGTTAGCAGCACTGTTTTCAGTACAAATCCAGAGCACAGCCCACACTAGTGACTGTAAAGAAAATCAACTATTCCAGCCAAAACAGCACACGCTGTTGTTAAGTGCTTTCTTTCTCTTCTATATCTGTGTGGCTTTTTGTTATTCAGTGTGATTTAGTGTTGCTGCTCTTTGTACAGTAATGTCAGTCACTAAATTTTATAGGGCTCGTATAATTTTTTTTTTAAACAATTATGAGAAACTGGATTCATAGTGTGTTTTGCTTACAGGGCTTTGTAATTTTCTGGGTTCTGCTCCTTACTCTTTAAGTTTTGGCCTTAAACATTAGGCAATAGCACTCTTTTTTTGAAAACACTCCAGACTGACCAAGCACCAAGCTGCCTGGATGCAAATATGTGCTGTGAAGCTACTTCCTAGATGGAGCCAGTATTAGCTCAGAAGCATGCTTTTCTTGAAAACTGAATACCTGGGTGCTAACAACACAGTGTTTGTGATCACACTTTTCTGTTTAAAGAGATGCGCATAAAATTGCTTGAAATAGTTTTGCAGTGGTTTGGCCAAGTATTTGGAAGCCTGTGGATATAGTCAGTTACATTTTACCTGTGATTGTTCAGTGTTGTTTTCTTAGTTTAACTGGCAGGCTTTCTGGTTTTGTTTAGGCTGCGTTGCGGCAAATTACTGATAAAGCTCGGGAATTCGGAGCAGGGCCGTTGTTCAATCAGATCCTGCCTCTGCTGATGTCACCAACACTCGAAGATCAGGAGCGTCACTTGCTTGTCAAAGTCATTGACAGAATTCTTTACAAATTAGATGACTTGGTCCGACCATATGTACACAAGGTCTGTTGCAGTTTCTTGTTTCATCCGATTTGTTCTTTCTGCATTTTATATATGAGTGGATATCAGAAGAGGATGATAGCATGTTTTTTTAACATAATTGTCTTTCATATTTCTTAAACCAAACTTTTAAGTTTTTATAGTGTGATTGGAGTGTAGGCTTTATAGTATTGAGGCGTGATGTAAATAGGATATATGTGTTTTTGGAGGTGGGAAGGACCTTACCTGATTGAGGTAGTATCTCTAGACCAGGTCCTTGATAGACTAAGAGCTATGAAAACAATGTAATAGATTTAATTTTTTTCTGATCATCATAAGGCTTTAAGCTTGGATTAATGGAACCATCTCTGTTTCATAGTGGGGCTAGAAATACTTTAGAAAGTAGGAAAGGAAATAATGATTTGTTTATCCTTTTCAGATCCTTGTCGTCATTGAACCACTGCTGATTGATGAAGACTACTATGCTAGAGTGGAAGGCAGAGAAATTATTTCAAACTTGGCTAAGGTAAAACTCCATCTTTATTAAAGCACTGAGTTAGCTTACATATAGCTGCATGTTTAGAGGCGTGGCAGAAGAATTAACTTGCTGTTCATAAATCCAGTTGGTTTTTGTGTTTTTTCCTGCAGGCTGCTGGTTTGGCAACAATGATCTCCACAATGCGACCTGATATTGATAACATGGATGAATATGTCAGAAATACAACAGCTCGAGCCTTTGCCGTTGTTGCATCTGCTCTGGGAATTCCTTCTCTGTTACCCTTCTTAAAAGCTGTCTGTAAAAGCAAAAAATCGTGGCAGGCCAGGCACACTGGCATCAAGATTGTGCAGCAGATTGCTATTCTTATGGGTTGTGCTATCCTGCCTCATCTCAGGAGCTTGGTTGAAATTATTGAACATGGTAAGTCCTGCTTTCCCAGACAAAGTTTGTTCTACTCACTTTATATCTGGAAAGGTTTTCACACCTCAGTAGGGCACAGTGAGAGTAAGGTTTTGTTGTTGTCAATGACACTGAGAAACATTCCTGCTGACTCTGAAAGACAAGTAAAAATGAATAATGGTTCAGTATTCCTGAAAATAAGGAATTCCCTTTTACATTGTTCCTCTGTTTTTTCTGTTTTGAACTTAAGACATGAGTACAAGAAATGGTGCTAAATCCTACTCTCTTGCAGGGCTGGTGGATGAGCAGCAGAAAGTTCGCACCATCAGTGCTTTGGCCATTGCAGCTTTGGCTGAGGCAGCCACACCTTATGGTATTGAGTCATTTGATTCTGTCCTGAAGCCTTTGTGGAAGGGTATCCGTCAACACAGAGGAAAGGTAAATCTAAAATACTTCCTTAGTTTGAACTGAAATGGATGTGTACCTGCTGTAACTCATTAGAAATATATTTTGCATTTAAATAGGGCTTGGCTGCCTTTTTGAAGGCTATTGGTTACCTGATTCCACTCATGGATGCTGAGTATGCAAACTACTACACCAGAGAAGTCATGTTAATTCTTATCAGAGAGTTCCAGTCTCCTGATGAAGAGATGAAAAAGATTGTGTTAAAGGTATGTCAGAATGATAGTTCAGCATTGATATTGAATATAGATATATTTCCTTTCCTTAAAATAAAAAGCAAAAAAAAAACCCCACCCCAGATCACCCACCCCACGCCCTGCACAGAATTAACATTGTTGAATTTTTATTTCCTGTCAGGTGGTAAAACAGTGTTGTGGTACGGATGGTGTTGAAGCAAACTACATTAAAACAGAAATCTTACCACCTTTCTTCAAACATTTCTGGCAGCACAGAATGGCACTGGACAGAAGAAATTACAGACAGGTATTTTTGGTGTTTTTTAACACCAGAATAAAATTTTTTTACAGCAGAATAAAATTAGAATGTTCGTTCAGGCTAGGTACTTATTTTTGTCTGTGTCCTGAAACTTGGTTTTTTGTTTGTACTAGCAGTTTAGAAGTTGTGTAGCTCAGAAGATTTTCAGGTTCTTAGGAGGTTATCACAACATTTTACATCTGTGAGTGAGTCTTCATCAGTTGCAAGGTGGGGTGGTTCACCCCATTTATGTTCTTAAAAACACTGGAGGATTTCTAAAGTTAAAACCCGTTTTGTTTTTTATAGTGGGCTTAACGTGTTTCTTCAGACTAGGGAAATTATTTTCAAGATGTGTAAAGCAGATTTTAACAATGCTTGCTTACTTAACATTTGTGTATTTCAGTTGGTTGATACGACGGTGGAGCTGGCAAATAAAGTTGGAGCAGCAGAAATTATTTCTAGAATTGTGGATGATCTGAAAGATGAGGCTGAGCAGTACAGGAAAATGGTCATGGAAACAATTGAGAAGATAATGGGAAATCTAGGGGCAGCAGACATTGATCATAAACTGGAAGAACAGCTTATTGATGGTATTTTGTACGCTTTTCAGGAACAGACAACAGAGGTACGGCCAAGGGTGTTGGAGTGTTGGATTCACTGTAATTGTAAGCTATCTCACTGTTAGTTATACAGAAATGTATGCTTCTAAGTCAGATTTTTAGAATCCTTTTTTAGATGTCAGTGCTCTAATCAATGAAATCCAGAAGCAATCCCTGGAATGTTAGGATTTTAAAAGCAATTTTAGATCATGGCAAGTTTAGTTAAAATGCCCTTTTGCTGTTTGTTTGATTTTCCTTTCTTGTTTTTACCTTCAGGATTCTGTGATGCTGAATGGTTTTGGCACAGTCGTTAATGCTCTAGGCAAAAGAGTTAAACCCTACTTGCCACAGATCTGTGGTACAGTTTTGTGGCGTTTGAACAACAAATCAGCCAAAGTCAGGCAGCAGGCCGCTGACCTGATCTCTCGAACTGCAGTTGTCATGAAGACTTGTCAAGAGGTATGGGCTTCTCTTCCAGATTTGCTCTAGCAGGTCACAGTAATGAGAGTGGAGGGGAAAATTAACTTCTAACTCTTTTTACTTGGTTGTAGGAAAAACTGATGGGACACTTGGGTGTTGTTTTGTATGAGTACCTGGGTGAAGAATATCCTGAAGTACTGGGCAGCATACTCGGAGCGCTTAAGGCTATTGTGAATGTTATAGGTATGTTTTTGTATTGGTTACTCGGCTGTTCAAGAGCAAAATAAAAAAGCATTTTAAAACTAAATGTGCCTCTTTGAACTCAATAGGTATGCACAAGATGACGCCACCAATCAAAGACCTGCTGCCACGGCTGACACCTATTTTGAAGAACAGACATGAGAAAGTACAGGAGAATTGCATTGATCTTGTTGGGCGTATTGCAGACAGGTAAGTTGAGTAATGGTACAATATCTAATCCTCTGTGTGGCCCATTGTTATAGCAAAAGGTCAAGTTTGGTATCTGGGTATTTATTGTCATATTGCTTGATATTTCTGAAGTTCTGCATAAAGCTTGAGATATTTAGCAACTGTTGAATTACCTAATTAAGGAAATGCTTAAGCAGTTACCTCTGATGGCAAATGAATAGGTGCTGCAGTTTGTGGCTTTAAAAATTTCTGGTGTGTCTGAAGAGCTAACACACTTTATTCTGTTTCAGAGGTGCAGAGTATGTTTCTGCAAGAGAATGGATGAGGATCTGCTTTGAACTGCTTGAGTTATTAAAAGCTCACAAGAAAGCTATCAGAAGAGCCACAGTGAACACTTTTGGTTATATTGCAAAAGCTATTGGGTAAGTTGGTTTAATGCTTATCCACTTCTACATAGTTACCATAGTGATGATTGTTAGTTTTCTGGTGAGAAATACTCAACCTTTCTACATACTGTATGTGCAGACTTGGTTTTATTAATTTGTAAGAATACAGTCACATATTCTTCATTAACATAGAATGTTACACTTCTGAACAAAATATGTGGACTAATAAGATTAGAGTCTTACGTGGGAGTAAGAGCTGCTGTCTCATGAATTTTTGATAGTGTAATGTGCATTCAGACCCTCTTTGTATTATTTCATAAACTCTCCTTTAAATAATTTATCTTCTCTTTTTTTTTCCTCTCCCACCACCAAATCAGTAGTTTTATTGATTTTTTAAAGGATTGTTTCCACTAAGGTCATACTGCAAGTCAGCACACTGTAGAATGAAGCCCGGTTGCCACCTTTATGCATATTCTTTAAGTGACTGGTGACTGCAGATAGAGCAAGCAGCCAGGGAATGCTGTAACTGTGTTCTCTGTGCAGGACATAACCCATCTCTGTCAATGCTTATGGCTTTATACAAGTCTGTAATTGCCTGTTGGGGTCAGAGTAATAGTGGGGAGGCTCTGCTACCCTCCAGACCTTACAAGAGGAAGAATAGAAGACAGGGAAAAAGCTAAGTCTAGACAAAGTAAAAAATGTTGGCTATGAAAATGAATCCTTAAGCTATTCTAGAGTTTAGTATTTCATGTTCGGTGTTCAGTTTGTTTCCCAGTTCTCTAAACTTTTTATGAGGGCTCCACCATGTTTCTCTGCAAGTTGTTTGAAGCTTAACTAATTTTATTGAAATCCTCACTGAATCTATTGACATGGATGCCCATGTTATCTCTTCCAGACCTCACGATGTGTTGGCCACACTGCTAAACAACTTGAAAGTACAGGAAAGGCAGAACAGAGTATGTACTACAGTAGCCATTGCTATTGTGGCTGAAACATGCTCACCTTTCACAGTGCTGCCTGCACTCATGAATGAATACAGAGTTCCAGAACTGAATGTCCAGAATGGTGTGTTAAAATCTCTTTCTTTCCTGTTTGAATACATTGGAGAGATGGGAAAAGATTACATTTATGCTGTTACACCATTGCTTGAAGATGCTTTGATGGACAGGTGAGTGCAATTCTTCTGTGATGCAGTTAGGTATAGTCATATTTTTAAATGTATGCCTGATTGTTAATGATAGCAAATATGCATATTGACCTTGTTTGCTAAAGGCTTTAAACGACCAGTGTAATTTGGAAGCTGTTATTTTAAAGCAGTTCATTTTATATGCTCCAATTTTACTGATACTTCTGAAGGTTAAAATTATAAAAACATCTTCAGTTAGTCAAGACTTCTTCCATTAAAACTACTTTTGATAATGTCTGTTGGTACTTCTGTGGAATTTGAGTGCAGTAATTTGTCAGAAAACTCACATCTTTTTTCCCTTTTTTGATTTTTGATACTCTTCCTCTTGCTGTCAGTAAGTATGGCTTAAAAGTGTTACTAGTGCTTTCAAAAAAAGTGTTATTGAAAAGAAATACTGTGCTTGTCCAATCATGTTGCTTCTAAGTATAATTTATTAATAGCCCATTGTTCTCTTTGCAGGGATCTTGTACACAGACAAACAGCCAGTGCTGTGGTGCAGCATATGTCTCTTGGTGTTTATGGGTTCGGCTGTGAAGATTCTCTTAATCACTTGTTAAATTACGTGTGGCCCAATGTGTTTGAAACCTCTCCTCACGTCATCCAGGCAGTTATGGGGGCTCTGGAGGGCCTCAGAGTCGCTATTGGGCCCTGCAGGATGTTGCAGTACTGTTTACAGGTATGGCTTTGTGTGTGCTGGGGCAGCGGAGACAGCACTTGTCAGGCAGGACTTCTTTCCAGGAGACAAAAAAATCAACTGAAGATGATTTCCAGCAAAGGAAATACTGGCTCTTTGTCTCCAAAGTATTCTTTAAATGTGGTATTCTGTGCCAAGGACTTGAATAGTGGAAATAGTAAAACAGAGAGTTTGGTATAGGGCGACAGATGATTACATGACAGAACTTACGTAGAAAGAGCAGGTAACTTGACTAAAATAGCCTGGCACTTTGATTTCTAAATTGGAAGCATCTCACAAATTTTGAGGATGTAAACTAATGACTGGGGAATAAATTAGCCATGGGGATCGGGTTATGAGAACAAGTAACCAGTGATGAGATAAACAAAGAGGATAGGATTAATAGTCATGATTTGTTGTTAGCCAAGAAAAACAGTGCGATGTTTAGAAGAGTGAAGCACTATAAAACAGTGCTTTGATTAGAATTTATATTGCTAGATCAACACTGCTCAGTTCAGCTTCTGTAAATGTATATGTGGTGGTAAAATCTGAAGGCTCCTTTTCTGTGTAACTGCATGTAACAGTAGCTGTGTTGGCTATGGAATCAAATCTCACCTAACAGGTGGGGAGCAAGGATTAAGGTAATGCAGGTCGGTGTAGAGAAGGTGTGACAGCATTTTAGTAGTAATTTGCAGACAGGAAATTTCACACGTTTGCATTGTGGGGACCTCAGCATGAAGATACTGACATCAGTAGGAAGGTGAAAGTCTCTTGCAGTGTATATTCTTGCAAGTACTGTTTGTATGTTCTTATTATATAGAACTGGTTTTTTTTTTCCCTAGAGCTTGTACATTCTGCCAATTTATTAAATGCTTATTTTGCAATGCTTGATTAAATTCAATAAAAGACACTGGGACCTTAAGCTTTTATTACATTTCATTCTGTTCTGTTTCCTAGGGTTTGTTTCACCCTGCCAGAAAAGTCAGAGATGTTTATTGGAAGATCTATAATTCAATCTACATCGGATCACAGGACGCTCTGATAGCACATTATCCAAGGATCTATAATGATGAAAAGAACACCTATATTCGTTATGAACTTGATTACATCTTATAATCTTCTTGTGCAGTTGTTTGTGTTTAATGCACAGCTGTTGTTCAATTAAATGCTTCGGATTTCATGATGTAAAATTTTCAAATTTTGGAGATCAGTGTAGAGCTGGTCAGAGGCAGAGCTAGGTATCCAGTAGCATGATTTTTTAAATATGTCCTTGTTTTTTGATGTTAAACAGTTAAAGCCAGTAGTGACCAACAAAACAGTGATTACAATGTACTGGAGGGATTTCGTTTTGGATCCATCTTTATGAAGATTTAGATTTCATTCCTTGTGTTTAAAGGGGAAGTTTATTTGAGAAATAAACATTTGTGTATAAAAACTAATTTGTGTGTGGTTTTTGGACAGAGGGGCTTGTAAAATGAGTCCCCTTGGATTAAGTATTTGTTCATGTATTAAATAGGTGGTATAAAACATTTTAACCCTTTTTGTCATCCACTAGCTTTTGAATAAATAAGAAAACTGTACCAACTGTAGTTAATGTGTGTATCTTTGTCATGCAATAATGTGGCCATAGCCTGGCCGATGGTTGTTGTAGTATTAGTTTATTTTAATGGAAAAAGTAGTATTTAATTGCTTGTTGTTACTGCTTCATATGCAGTATGCTGGTGGACATGTCTCATTAAATTTTCAGAAATTAAGCAGTTCTATTGTAAATAGTATCTGTAAAATCATTTGTGAAAATTAGGTAATATTGATCATGTTACATTTAAAAAGCCAAATATTTATAGGCTGAGCTATAATTCCATTCAAGAACTAAGAAAGTTAGGTCCCCAGCACCTTAGATGAGGCAGTTTCTAAGAAAAGCATTCTATTTTCTCATTTGCTTTTTGCCTTTTGTGTGTGTACTACAAAGAACGTCTTGCTATATGACAGTGAAGCACCTAAAACCCAAGGATAAATGATACTGGTAGTGGTGTACATTATCCCATGTTTGTAAGGTAACAGGAGGCAGTAGCTGGCTGTCAGGCAGCTTGTTCTGCAAGTCCTTGACTCAAGTGATTAATTTCCAGCTTACCAAGTTCAATGCAGTGGTGTTACCTGATATCTCTGCTGTTTTACATAAATGTGAGGTTCTTCAACTGTTCAGCATATAGGAAAATTTCACCCTGCCTTTCAGGGCCTAATTTTTTGTTAGAGGTTTGGGATGGCGCAAAAACAACTTGAGACCCTTTTGTTAATTAAGGTGCTAATTTGTTAGGAAAGGAGAAAAGTGGCTTTTTTCAGCACTGAGCTGTATTCTAAAACTTGTTCAGTAAAACCAGCTGCGGCTTCTTGAAGTTTTTATTGCTGGTCTGTTTCCTGTGAGAATAAGGTGCATTCTAGTCTATTTCTAGTGCTTTGTCGTTGAATAGTACTTTTTGTATTACAGATAGCCTGCCATCTTCATTGCTTCAGTAGCTCTGCAAGACAGACTCAAGCAAGTGCCAGTAGAGAGGGAGGAGGGCTGAAAAAAAGCACTGAGTTTTGCGAGATAAGCCAAAAGAGGGCTCTGAAACAGGTAGGAATGGATGATGGCTCCTGACAACTAGATGTGCCTCAGCAAATTCATTATTCTTAGAAATAAGTAAAATTGTAAAAATTTTCTGAAGGTGGAGGGGAGCAACTTCAAATTGTTCTCATTTTTGTGTTTTTCAAGCTCATCACTTTTAAATCTCAGAAATACTTTCATAGATCTTTTTGAGGAAGATGCAATGTTTTCCTTGTTTCCCAAGAAAGAGGGAAAGGGGAAGGAGAACTGTTTGATGAAACAGAATTGCACATAAAATTTTGATGTTCATGTTTGGGTTTTTTGCTATCCCAAGTGTCTGGTAAGAAATCAAATCAGGTTTGAAATGGCAGTATTTAATTAAGTGCAGTTCTTGATATGCAGTTATCAGGAAGCATTTTTGTCCTTGATGAGACTTTGTGGATGTGTGGAACTCGTACCTAAAGAGGCCATCTCTGGATCATAGACTGGTGTGATTTTCTGGGAGCCTACAGCAGCTCGTAAAGGATTTTGCTTTTGCTGTTCAGCAACCATACTGAGTTTTATTCAGCACAGGAAGATTAAGGAGGAAATTTGAGGGAAATAAATACCTACCTAGATATACTAGTATGACATCTGTCCACCTGTAGACAAAAGTTTCTTTTCCAGTACAAACTAAAGTCATTAATGAATGGCAAAGTTTTATTCTGAGGTGGTGGCTGGTACTCACCTGCAGACTTCCGGTTCTGGTCTTCTGGACAGGGTTTCAATGAATGGAAGCATTTGGATCACTACTATTTAAATTACATTAATGGATAATTAATTGTGCCATTAATGCAGAAAAACAGGCAAAGTGAACAAAACATCTGTTGTTTTTCTGCTTGTTTATGAAATGGGAGACAAGCTATAGCTTCGCAACTGCAAAGTTAACCTTGTCACAGAATTAGCGTGGTATTTGATAAATACAAGTAACAAGCATAAAATCTGCATGTCTAGACAATCCTTCAACTTCCTTATTTAGGTTTTCTTTTAAAGGGAACCAAGTTCCTTTCCAGTTGTCCTCCAACCCCCTTTCTGGATTTACATAGAGCTCCTAACTTTAGCAATGAATTGCAAAAGAGGCTCTACAGACAGAAACTTCACTGACAGCTGATTCTTCTGAACAGGCTTATCCAGTATGCAGAAAGAGGTGGAGGGACCTATAAGAAAAAACATGGTATGTGATTTTTTATTTTACCTATTTTTTAAAATTAACTACAATTACGCATTTGGATAGGGGCAGTGAATTAGGAGAATGTAAGCCATACTGCCTTGGGCTCTTCCTAGTTTAGAATATTACGTTTTGCCACTTAATGTGGGTTTTGATTCTATCTGATTTTTTTTGGTTTGCCCTTTTTAATGGAAAAAAACTGCTGCTTGAGGCAGAGTTAACAAGTTCAGTTTCATAAATAAAGGTTTGCAAGTAACCCTGAAAGTATTTTGCTAGTTGTTACAGACATAAGGTCAAGTTTAATTCACTTTTTTTTTTCAGAGACCCTGAGATGGCTTAAGGAGTGGCAGTTGTTTTCACAAGAACAGAATTTTGATGCCCAGAGTAAGGTTTTAAGGTTTTTTGACAGAATTTCGAAGAGTTATGCAGCCAAGTATGAATGTGATAGTCCTCAGTTTTTAGCCAGACTCCCAACATTTTGTTCTTGTCAATGAAGTAATTCTGCTCTCTGAAAAATGGTTGATTGTGAAGTAGCTTCTAACACGTTAAAAGCTGGAACTTGGTATGGTTGTAATAAACAGAATGATCATAACAAGAAATGCTAGGAACCATTAAGAATGTTTATCACTATGGCATACATTCTGTTTACTAGCTCTACAGACAAACTAAACCAAAGTGTTTTCCTTATCAATTTTACAGCCATGTGATGCCCAGAGATTACATGGTGCAAGTTCTTTTCTCTGTTACTTTTTACAAGTTTGTCTCTTAAGACCAGTTTCTTAAACATGGTGCAATGACTGTTGTGTAATCAAGTTTCAGCCAGTGTTGCACCACACTGATTATTCTACACATTTTTTTCCAAGCTAGGCAACATATTTTTCCTCAGTTTAAGCTACTGTAATGAATACCCTCATTACTAATAGACTGGGGTGGGACAGGAAACAGCTTTCAAATTTTGGTTCTTCACTAAATGTGGGAAGTGTTGATGTGCAAGTAAAGTGATTGCTTGTTACTTAATGTACATCTGTGAACCAACTGCAAAATCTCACTCTTTGTCAGTTTAATAAAAATGGAAGAGGTAAATGTGAGAATCTCTGTGATCCAAAGTATAAATGTGTACATTAGTGGGATGCCATATGCTGAGTCTTGATTCATACCAGTCGTAACAGAAACATTTCTGCTCCCCTTGGCCTCCAGTGGTTCCTCTGACGTGTGGTTTGAAGTGCAGTCTTCCCTGCACTCCCCTCCCAGCTGTACCCCTGGAAACCATGGTAGGGCTTCTAAAGGCTGCCCAGAATTCTGGTTAAGGGATCCAGCACACCACTGCCTAAGGGGTGCTGCTTCTTCCCTCCTGACATGAGCCACGGACTAAATGTTCTGTAAGTTATGAATAAGCTGTTCCAAATATTTTAAGAATTCTGAATAAATGAGAAGGGAGTAAATTAATGGACCTGATCTTTTTATCCCAAGACTCTGTCAGATGGATCTAAAGGCAATTACTGTGACTTAATGTGACAATTACTAGTGGTCATAATTAGGGTTTCAGGTTTTCTGGAAGCTTGCTTGCTTGATGAAAAGAAGTTTTGTTTGTTTGCTTGCTTGTTTTAAAGATCATCTCCAGTGTCTACACACATTTGTTTCTTCACTCAAAATCTGTTTCTTTCAGAGGTAGGAGACATTTTGTCACCTTGATAGACAAATGTTTCTTTGTTTTATTAGCAATCATCTTCTGCAGTGAGCTGGCTAATAAAATCATTCAGTGAGCTGTACAAGACGTTCCCTTCCTGCCCCATTTCCTCTGAGGGCTTGTGCTTCTTGCTGATGAATGCCATCTTTCCCTGGTCCTTCTGCTCTGAACCAGTGGTTTCTGTTAAAACCATCCATGCTCCAAGCCTGGGAATAGGCTCTCCCTTCACTCTTGGTTCCTGGCTGTTGATTGAGACCAGATGTGACAGCTGTTCACCACCGTAGGGTGACAGGGTCTGAGGTGACTTATTTCTAGACTTAGGTAACTTTAGAAACAGTGACCTTCAATCCCTGCCTGTCATCCAAAACAGTAGAACAGCACTGTGTTCAAATACAGTGATTTTGCTTTGAAAGCCACACATTTTTGTCTCTGTTGAACTCTTAAGTCTCCAAGGATCTGCAGGTCTTGAGCCCAGCTGATAAAAGGAATCCGACTGGCCATTTATTATTTTAGCTAATAAAAGAGGATATTGTATATTAACTTTTTCACATTCCAAAGCATTAACAACAGAATGAAGGTTAAAGGCGTCTGATATTCACAATTAAAGAATGGAGCCTTTGTTTTTAGCACAGTATGCAGCTGAGACAGAAGGAATATGGCAGGAAATGAAAACCAGGTGGCTTGAGTTTCAGTTTTTAAGACCAAAGAAATGACCTTCAGAAAAGGCTGTTCCCTCACTCAGTAGAAATAAGTTAAATATATACAAAATCATTTAATTATTCTCTACATTAGTTTGCAAATTTTTCTGTATATGTATCTTATATTTCCACAGACTTAGCACAATGACGTGTAGATTAGTCTTAAAAACCCTGTGAGATAGAGCTAGAGCTTTCTGTAACATCAGGTTCTAAGTTCCTTTTGACAAGATTGGAAGGTACATAATACTCAGTGAGTGCAGGCAACTTTTTGCTCACTTCAATCTGTATACAAACGTTAATGTTAATTTTGCTATAATACCATTACCACTTACGTGGTACTACCAATCTTCAGAAATTCATAGAGTGAATCAAGGGACCTTAAAGATCATCTGCCCCCCCTGCCATGGGAAGGGCTAACTTCCACTAGACCAGGTTCCTCAGACCTTCATCCAACCGTGAACACTTCCAGGGGTTGGGGCATCCCCACCTTCTCTGGGAAACCTGTTCCAGTGCCTCACCACCTTCCCAGGTGCCCTCTTTCAGTTAAAAGCCATTCCCACTTGTCCTATCACTCCCATGCCCTTGTAAAAAGTCCTTCTGCAGCTTAAAAGTTCCTCTCCAGTTTGTGTCAGTACTTTAATAAAGATCACAAACACCTCATATTTTTAAAAAAAGAAAAATCAATGGTGTAACTGTTTCTTATTCCCTCCTGTTTAGTAGTACATTTATTGTGAAAGATGCAACTATGGTAACTTAAATTTGCATAAGGCATCATTTAATACAAGTGCAGTTTTTTTCAGGTACAGGTTTCATTTCAAGCTTAGAAAACTGGAGGTAGCACACTTTGCAAATCAGCTTGGCTTTTTTCCTCCTGAAAATGGTGAACATGACTTCCTCGTGGGAAGCTGTAGGGTCATACTTCTACCCACCCAGCAGCAAAATTGTAATTGTCATTAGAGCTCCAAACTCTATTGAGGTGGTGTCTCCTGCACGAGGAGGCTGCATCACAGCCTTTGTGGTTTGTCCAGGTGATGGTGGAGCAGTGCCTTGGAGCAGAGGTGTAAAGCTACTTCTCCACTTGCTGGGCGTGCAGCACAGGCCCGTTTGTCACCTGCTTTTCTGTGACCAGAGAGTCATTCACATGTGACTCAAGGAGCACTCTCAGGTGGTCGTTGAGAAGCTTCTCCTGCAGATTTTTCATTCTAGAAACTGAGCCTCCTGTTTAGTATCTAAACTAAGGCTAGAGGCGCCTGTTAATGGGGGTGGTCTTGCCTGTGTGAACTAACACATTGTTAAACATGTTCTACAATTTGTTGGTGCTAAGGCAAAGTATATTTTTTTCAAGTAGTTGATGCGAAGCCTGGTTATCTTAATTAGGTAGTGTGTTTCCACAAGCTGTTTTTCTTGTGTGCGGTTATTCTGTGCTTCAGGATGGTGTTTGAAATTTTCTGCCAGCTCCACGTGGAGTATGATAGTCCTGGGACAGCAACTGACCAAGATTCATGCAAGAAATTCAACATTACTTTTCCAGTCTTTTTGCTGACTGATATTTTACTGAAGTGGCAAGTGGGCTTCTTGATTTGCTAAGCAAGTCTGTTTTAGTCCAAAGTGCTTCCCTGATAGTCATCACCGCCCTATGGTTTTTTGATTTTGCTGTGTTGTGTGTAAGATTTTCTGCAGAGTTCACAGGAACAGAGATGTTGTATTACCAAATGCTGTCATGCATGGTATTGGCTTATTGTTTGCAGAAGTTACAGTTAGTAATTGCATAAGCATTCATATGGCTTATATATATTAAGATCTTTCTCTGAGTCACTGTCTGAAGATGGGAGAGTAACTTCCCATTTATTCTATCTTCCCATGTTAAGATGCATTTATATGCCCGTGTGCAAGTAAAAAATTGCATCTGTGGTCCTGGGTGCTGCCTGCTTTTTCTCTTATGGCCAGTTACAGTTTCTTTCTATACTCCTCTGTGTTGAGGTAGCTCCTGGTTATTTCAGTTACTGGAGACAGACCTGAAGTACAAACTTCTTGGAATTACTGTGTTTTCATGCTTTGATTATTCTGTTGATGTTAGAAAGGCAAAACTGCTGTTCATGACAGCCTGTCAACTGCCAGCTCTGCTTCCTTCAAGCTGGTGTAATGCCATGTACTACAGTTGTTTTTCATGTAGCATAGGATGTGCAGTGATTTAAAAAAAAAGACAAAACCAAACCAAAGCACGAAGTCCAATCACCACCACATTTACATTCTAGCATCTATCACCAGTTGTTTGAATTGCATCTGTTTTCATTGGCTTATTTTTAATCATTTTCTAAACGAGGCTTATAAAGAATTCTCCAGTGTCAGAGGCCTCCAGTTTGGGTCCTTGCTGCCCCTGCAGGATGCCTGTGTAATACAGGTACTGCCATCTGGGAGATGTTTTGAGACTTCCTGTGCAGTTCAGGTATCAAAGAGCTTCCTCACACATCTGTTAAAGGTTTTGCCTCTGTTCTTGCCTCCTTTCAAGTTCTTGGTGCTTCTTTGTTACCTGCCTCTGGAGTTTTGCTGCTGTGGATTGTAATTTTCCCCCGCCATAAGAATTAGTGTGCATCTGAATGTAATATTTCTGTTACCATTGCAAATCATCTTTGTAAACACAAGCAATCCTGTTATTTATTCTCCCCTATTTCAGGAATGTGGGCTCTTCCCATTGATAAACAAAAGCATTAATCCTCAGCCCTGCTCAGTTCCTCTCTTAACACCCCAATTGATAAGCAATTACTTTTAACTTTTTATTTTAAACATGTTTCATCTGTTGAATTTTTAAGTTGTTTTACTCATATGGTTTTTCTCTTTAATCGGATCATTTTCTTGTTACATCCCATCCATTTTATATGGCTTAAAGCCAAAATAAAACTCTAGCTATCTTAATCGAGTACCAGCTACCACTATGTTCAGCTCAAGTGCTTTCTTGTTTACCTCAGAATATATTTCCTGAGGATGGAGATTTAAGGTCTAGGTCCAGTGTTACGTAGAACAAGGATCTTAACAAGCAAATAGTTTTGCTTTGCTCATTTAATTTACAGCTAAAATGTGGAACTGTCTTGTACACCTTGTGTGGTTTTATCTTGTCAAATTGTAACTTACATGCTTAAAATCAGGCAGGTGTGGGTGTAAAGAAGAAGCAGTGCATAGTGATTAAAGCATAGTGGTGGATACTGGGACTTCCTGCTCTACCAGAGTATTTGATGTGTCTCCATTGCAGAAATTGCCACAGTATCAATTGCCATCCTGAGAAATTGCCATCCTGAGAGGAGTCAAGGGGGTCCTTCAGTAAATCAGAGGACACTTGTTACCTTTCTCTGAGGAGAAAAATTTACTTAGCATGCGAATGATTAATTTTATCTGCTGTTTTCTTGTACCACATTGTATGTAGGTAATCTGGGCAATTTTCTGTTTGATTCTAATGATGTTTGATGTATCACTGCAAGTTGAACTTCTAGCCCCAGTTTCTACTAGGATGTTTCTGTGGAAAGACGGCATTTATCCTTGGGAAACAATGCGTTTAATGCTGGTTTTTAGGGCCTGCAGGAATGAGTGTCAGGATCTGACCTATGAGGAGACCAGGAGATTTGGAAGCCACGACTGAGCTGGTAAATCCTGTGTAAACCTTGATGGGGTCACTTGAGGCCACGGTGCTCCCGGGGCTCGAGCACCTGGGCTGTGCACAGTAGGGAGTGTTGTGCCAGCCATGCTTGCAATCCCTTCCTCTTCCTTTGAGAGCTATTGAAGCAGATTAAACTCTTTCATTGTCTTTCACGTTCAAGAACTTTAAGAAATATTGCAATTTAGTAGCTGTTGAAAATGTAACCACTTATTTGTGTCTGGGGTAAATTATTGCAAGGAATGTTTAGGGTGTGAACTCTCCCCAGCAGCCTGCCTGTAGAAAGCCTTCTGAAAGCCCAGCTGGTGCTATTCACTGTGACAGAACAAAGTTTTCTGTCCTTCATAGGCAGGTTCCCTTTCCTTTCCAGGGCTTGGCTGTGTCTCATTGCTGTGATAAGAATTCTTCTTAGTGTTTCTTTATTCATAGCAGCTAAACTGAGTTGCTGGAGTGAGCTGAGGCCATCTGTCCTGATGCTGGAAAGGAAGAGTACCGCCTGCTGTCAGCTATCTTAAGCTGCTGGCAAATCAGTGGTGTGACGTGGGGGACTTAGGAAGGAGTCTCTCGCTGAATTGCAGACCATGGTGATTAAACCAGTCTGCCCTACTTGGCGTCCTGGTTCAAGATGTTGCTTTTTAGTGGGGAGCATCCCAGTAATGCAGACATGGCTTTTCCTGCCTCTCTGACTGGGTTGTCCTCCCCTCTTCCACATCAGTGGGTTTGAGTCCATAACATACTGTTTGGAACATTAGTTTCCTGCGTAGTCAACAGAAAAAGTCATGGAATCACTGAAATACTCTACTGAAACATGTTTCCTGTGCTAAAGGAACTGCAAAACCTGCCAGGAAGTGCTGTGTGATAGGAATATGATTTGTAACGTTATTTATTCTAAGTAGTCACTAATTCTGTCATGGCTGGACAGCAGAGTTAAGATGTTAATGCATTATTAAATCATTAGTACTAGTATACAAGCATAAATTTGTTCTTAATGTGAAGTATAAATCAAAAAACTTATATCCTGATACACTCACATAGTTTTGCTTTGAGAAAGAGCAGAATGAACTCTCACCTTGCCATTCCCCAGACACATAGGTTTGACATTTTTGAACTCCAACATTTATCTCCCATATCTGAACACTGGCTGC
This sequence comes from Grantiella picta, assembly GCA_013397955.1. Classification (NCBI taxonomy): domain Eukaryota; kingdom Metazoa; phylum Chordata; class Aves; order Passeriformes; family Meliphagidae; genus Grantiella; species Grantiella picta. Next base: position 401,532 of record VZRM01009052.1, on the reverse strand, counting down.
TTTATGGCACTGTTTTTCTATCAGCAAGGTGTTTTTTTATTCTCATTGTGCTCTGGGATTTAGGGAATTAAAGGGGAGTAAGGCAGCTGTACCATAAGCTTAGAAGCTCATTTCTGACGTGCTATATTCTTGTAGCTGTATCTGTGGCTATGTCTGGAGATGTTAATAGTGACATTATCTGGAGCACAGCCATTGACCCAATCTTCTGATCTTGAAGAGGATCAAGGAAGACATCTGCACTCATGCAGAATTTTACAAATGTGCTTCAGAATTTGTGCAAGTGCAAGGCCCATCTGTATGGGCTGAATCTATAGATTGTTATCTGGGGACCAGGCATGTGTGTTGAGCATTATTTATTCCATCCATTGCTAAGTCAAAATATTCTGCAAAACACATGGATAAGAATGCACAGTGCCAGAAGAACTTTAACTATTGTACTTTTCATACATAAAGAGTACTTTACATTATTTTTTAGAAACATAGAGCAGATACGTTGTGTGAATATTAAATTGTGTGAGCTCTAAAAATCTTGCGCACTGAAAGGCAAATCTGTTTAAAAGGAAAACGGATAGACTGCAACAGAGATACTCAGTCTTGGAGTCATGACTTTCGTCTCTGATACCTTGTTCCAGGTTAAAGAAATAGAGGGTGGAATCCTCATTTCTTAGAGGCAAGGTAGGGTTTAGCTGGAAATGCTTCATATTTCAGTCTGTTGGATCTCTTTCATTGAAGACTCCCAGCAGTTCTTACCCACAGAAGCAAGGTTTTCATAAAGAAACGTGCAAGATGAACTGATGTTGATGTTTGTAAGTCAGAGCAAGATGATGTGCCATCCAAAAGTCCAGTACAAATAAAACTGATCAACCACAGGATCCTCCTATCCCTGGCACTTTCTCCAAGGGCTCCACCCATGTCAGTACGTGCTGGGCTCTTGGCCTAGGGATGTATTGTGCAGGCAGCATGGCCATCAGGCAGGTCATTTGAATTTCACCAATGTCATTGCAGTTAAGGAGGGATTCCTGCCTCTCTGCCATTTCTCTTCAGTTGCTGTAAGGCTTTAAGGGACACTCGTGATCTAAAGAAATTATTTTTTCTTCACAGGAACAAAATAAGCCCCTGTCAAAACAATCAGTTGTTTATTCTGATGAATGTATGTGATTATTAAAAACAGAACAACCTCTTGGAAAAATGGAGCTTCCATCAAAACCTTACAAAATTCTTCCATTACCTTGTTTGGAAATGAAAAGGAGTTGGGGTAGAGAATTCTTTGTTTTCTTTTTCTTTGGAAACATCCTTATTTGGCATCTGTAAAGCATTTACATTCTCTAGTTCTGGATCAAAGTCCTTTCATGGCTCATGTTACTTATTTCCTTCTTTAACTGAAGCACAGAAAGAAAAATGGATTTTTCCTCCCTCAGGCTTACAGTATAAACCATTGTGAAAAGTCAAATCCCAGTTTTTAGCAGGGAAGTAGTGAGCATAAAACATCTCAAAATGGATAATCTGAAGAACCACCACCACCAACTTCAGAATGAATAGTCTGTAAATGCAAGTACCTATAGCAGTTACAAAGCATGTAAAGTAAAATTTAGTAAAACTAAACTAAGTTAACTGTGCTGCTGAATATCTTTCATTCCTCATGTTCCAAAGGTTTGTGCTCTTCAGGGGAAGACCTTTGTCCTTCTCTGCCTGTGTAGCAGCTAATACAGTTGGCCAAGTACTGGGATACAAACTGCAGTTGGACCAGGCACTAGAAACATTAAATGCAAAACACTATTTTCTTTGTTTGTATGAGTGGCAGGATAAAATTTGGAGTTGGCAGAATTATTTTCTGATAGAAGAAAAATAAACTCCTGTGAATCAGCTATGGCACATTATCTTGTTTTCAATTTGCAGGAGAGTGTAGATAGTTTTTTTTCTGAATGCGAAACAAACTCTTTCCAAGTCTGCCCCTCCCAGTAGTTCTGTGCCCCAAAGAGCTTGGTGTTTCTGCTTATTTTCAGAGTTGTGCTGGCTGTTTGCTGGCTTTCTGCCTTTTGTACACACATGGAGCTGAGCCCTATCACCCCCTTCAGCTTGCAGACAAGCTTCTAGGCTGTGGCCTGTGACCTTGAATATTAGCTCTCTCCTGATTCCAAGTATTGCTACAGCAGAAGTGTATATAATGGCTGGGTTTGATTTATCTTCTAGGAAGAATTTGGATGTATATCCGTTTTAGCATGGCCTGTGATGATGCAATTCGCTTCAGGTAAGCCAATACCATAGTATTGGCTTACCCTTTGTTCTCCTGAAAACAAATAATAAATTCTCACCTATATTTTGTTGTGTTCGTATATTTAAACTGGTTTCCTTCATTCTGTGAGGTTCTAGTCTAGTGTTTCCTTGTTGTAAGGGAATGTTCTCTAGTGCAAAGCATGTTTTATATCTGACCATAAAGCAACACGAACTCCAGGCTCTTGGGCTGATTTGTTTCCTTTAGCTTGCATCCAGCAGATCTGAACTTATTCCAGAGTTCCAGCATTCCTCCAAAAATAATGTTACTGATACCCTCTGTCACATCCTTCTCCACACAGAGCTCTGAGCCACATAACTTCTCTAATGCAAGGCAAAAAACTCCTCCCTTTGGATTATAAGCTAAACCCTAACATCAGAGAGACAACTCCCACAACCAGTTCTGCTCCGTCCTTGGTGACAACTGCATGTTGGTCACTGTGTGCTTGCACACCCCTTCTAACTAAATGCAACTTCAGGAATGGCTTTTCATTCTTTGTGTGACCTGAAAAATCTTTTGCTTGCTTTGGGGCCCTGTGTAAAGTACAGTTGAGTTTGGGGAAGGAATTTGCTATCAGAACATTCCCAAATCTTAGCTGGGTCTTAAGAAGCTGGGTGTTGGACTCTTCCTGCTCAGGCATAGGCCCTTTCTTCGTCTCTGCACACTGAGAAGGGATGAATATGGATTCCCAATTTAGCTTGTGCAATGCTCTTCATTTTCAAGACTGCAGCCTTGGACAACTGACCCAGGGGTTTCTTTCCAAAATTATTCTGTTTCAGTTGATGGATTTCAACACTGCTGGCATGCATCCATTGATGTCCCATTGGCTACCCTAGTACAAGACAGAAATGAAGATTATGCAGGTACTGTGAAAAGACCAAGGACATGAAATCTTCTTATATTAAAATAATGATGATTTCCTGATTGACAATTACTGAGATTAAAAATCAGTGTTTTATATTTGTGCGACAGTTCAATAAATTTAATCTTGAGAATGCCAGTGAAAAAGAAACTTCAGAACAAGGGATTATAGGTAACCAATGGCTATAGTTTGTACAGTAAAGTCATGTGTAAAGAGAGGTTGGTGTAGTGTCTGTTTGAACCCTCAATTATATCTTTCTAATGAGTGTGACTAATTAGATGAATCCAACTTATACAATTACCTGATGCTTCACTCAGAGGGGTACAGGGGATGTTTCAATTGAACAGGAATCATACCCCCTGGAGACCATTTGCTGAATTCTTTAAAGGTCAAGCATACTTCAAAATGGATTAGGATTTAGATTAAACAAGAATACTTCAAAGCTGGTGAATCACTTCAGACCATGAGTCTGCTCGTGGAAAATACTGCTTTTAAAGTCTAAAAACTGTTGCCCTGACTTGAAGTGGGATGCTTGGCTAGGATTGGAATACTTTAAACTCATATGTACTTACACTATGCACTAGGAAGCCCTAAGCATGCTTTTTTAATGTCTTCTGTTTTCTCTTCATGTTTGCCCTAAAAGATTAATGGCATAGAAGATGAAAGATATTTTATGTACCCATAAGTGGAATAGGGCTGAGAACAGATAATTTAAATACTGAACTTCCCTCTCACTAATGTTTTTATGTTTTTAATGGTTTTGCTCATCCTTCTCTTTTCCTAATTTCTTTTTTCTCTTTTTTTTTTTTCCTAGTACTTCAGTATGATGGTATAGAGTGTCGGTTGTGGTGGAGTCCAGACTCCACAGCCAAGCCTACAGCTCCATAGTGTGGTGAAATGTCTAATGTGTTGGGGTTTTTTGGTGGTTTTATTTTTTATGTTTTTGAGGGTTTTTTCTGTTGGAAAGCTGAAAGCAGAATCAGACAACTTGGTGTTTTCCAAGGAAGAAGAACAGGAGATAAAAGTAAAAATCTCAAACAGTAAAGTAACACAGATCTCTCTGGCCATTTTTTGGTGATACAAGGCAGTAGATTTTCCAGTGTCACACTGGACTGTGTGACAAATTGCTGAAAATTTTTTTGCAGTCTCTTGTCAGGAATGGTAAAGATGAGTATGTATTTTCACAGGCCACTAACATGTTGCTTTAAGAACTGAAGTGAGACTAATGATTTCTACTGTCAGTGAAATCTTTCTCTTTTGCAGAGATGCATTTCTAGACTGGTGTAACCAGAAAGGAGTTGACCCAGTTTAGCCTGTCTAGTTGTCATTTGCCTTAATTCCTCCCCTTTTTTCAATGCCTAGTACTAATTACATGGACATCTGCAAGAGAAGTTCTAGCTCAGACCAACTGTAAGGACACCTTAATATGTGAGGGAGAGTTTGTTCCTTTTTGGTTAATGCAGGAGAAGGCTGTAATAACTGTAATAACGGAATTTAAATTTCAGCTTTAAATTCACAACTTCGTATTGTATCATATGTCTAAGCCTCGCTGTGCATTAACTACATGGCTGCAGAAGTATAATGAAAAAGTATTTGAAATGAGAGGAGGCCTGTGTCTGGATACGAGGAGGTGCTTCCAAGGTCTCCTCTTTGCCCCTCTCTGCCATTATCAGTGGATTGATTCACTTTGTTTCATTCCACACTGTCCCCACCTTGTCCTGCTGTCCCATGTAAATATTAAACAAGTAGGTCTAGGAGGAAAAATAGCTTAATGAGATAAAAAGAATCACCCTTGGGAAAAATTACTAGAATAAACTCTGCCTTGTGAAAAAGAATCATACTAAAACAGAAAGGAGCAAGACCTTGAGAAGGCAATGACAGGCAGCTTGAAACATCTTCTGGGATGACCACCCCCTTCCTTCCCTGCAATCACCCTGCGTGCTGGAGCAGTGCAGGAGGGGAGATGGTGACAGCAGTAATTAGTTACTGTCTTTGGTGTTGTGCTTGCCAGTCTCCTGCTGTGGCCAGTCTGCCCTTCCATTTCAAATTCACACAGCTCTGTATGTTTGTGCTTGTTTCCCCCACTGCAGTCTCATAATGATACTTACACATCACTCTAATCTGACTCCCACTGATCTGTATGGGGGAAGAATGTGCAGCAAGATGTTCACAAGCTGCTGTTTGAGTATAGGCAACAGGTAGAGAGCAGAGGCATGCCAGGTATCTGAAGTTACTAGAAATTGTTAGATAACAAGTGTGTCTTCTGGTATCAGTTCTGTCCTTCATCTGTGTTCAGCAGTAGCAAATAAACACTGCTGAGGACTGTATTTACATAGCTTTCTTCACGAGGCAGGAGCCAAATACATGTCTAGGAACAATTGCACCCTCCTCGTGTGAGTGATCATCCTGCTTAAATACAGCAGCAGACCTGACTTGGGAGCGAAAAACAGAGCAGAGCCTTTCCCCTGCCTCTGCTACTCAGCTGTGCAGGCAGAGCAGGAGCAGGGAGGAGGGTGGCAGTGCAGACTTTTGGCTGCCTTAAAGCGACCACATCCTGTTGGGCTGCAGAAACATCAGACTAATGCAGAGATCTGTCTGTTTAAGATGCAGGAGGGCTTGGAGGGTTTCAGTAGATAATTTGCAGACATGTTTGTGTTACTGCAGGAGGAGCAGGGTGTGGGGAGAACTGCTGACCTTGCTCTTTGTGTAGACTGTTCACCCACTTCCCACCCATGTCCCAGCTCACTGCAGCGTGTAAATACAGTAAAATGGATTTATTTCAACAAGATTGCTTTCTTCCCTGGTACTGGGACGACACACTGAGTCTGTGGTGGCAGAGTAATGCTCAGAGCAGTAGCTGGTGGCCTTTACCTAAAATTCTTCTGCAGCCTCTCTCACAAGGTGGGAGAATTTCCTTGTACAGGCAGCAAGCCAAGCACCATGAGGAACAAGAACCACGCAGGAACACTGTGGCACAAGAGGGAATTTATAGAGTCTGTCAAGTCCTAAGCCACTACCCAAATGAAGACTTGCACTATTACCCCATATGAAAATGACATGGGAGATCTTAACCAAGGGCTGATCAGTTATGATGATGATGAAGTTCTGTTGAAGCCACATGTTAGATCTAAGTGTGCCTGGGAGTTTTGTTGAGCCCAAGTGGGTATAAGAATGCTTAGAGGCTTTCCTGACACAAAATCTAAGTGAGGAAGTTTCTCATGTGTGTGTGACTGCTGATAGCAAATGGCTAAACAATCCAGTTTAGGTGGAACTGGAGGACAAAATGAAATGGTGAAGGAAAAGAAAAAAAAGGGCAGACATTCGTGATACTGGGCCAGTACACTACAGAGCCTAATTTGTTGTGGCCAGAAGATCAAGAAATCTAAGAGTGGGCAACTGTAAAATATTTGGGGTAGTTCTGTTCTTCTTTTTTGTTGGACAGAAATTGCTTAAGTGCTGAAGTTCAATCTTTCATGTTCCTATTTTGCTTTTAAAAATATGTAATTGGGGGTTGTGTTTTACAGAAGACTTCAGCTGGATGCACAGCTGAATGGGTATGGGTCAGCAAGGAACAAATGCACCAGCTGTCCTTAGAGGGTTTCTTTCCACTTCCCTGTCAGAGGCCCAGTGTAGCCCTAGGGCTTTTTCCTTTCCAAATGTAGATTTGATCCAAGATGACAATATCTGACAAGCTCAAGGGTATTTTCAGTAAGGATGTCGCACACCTGTTCTGATGATACTTTTTAATGTCTCAGGATGGAAAGTCAACATTAGTACTACAGGTTTGAGAGTTACAGGTATGACCGTTATTTGAAAAATTAGCTAATGGCTTTGTGACTCTTCTTCAAAAAAGGCAGCTGAGCATATGGCATCATTTCACATGAAAATGTGTCGTGGAATTATTGTAATGTACTTGCCTGGGCTAAGAAGTTGTTTAGTAAAACGGCTCAGAAAAGCATTTGTTGATTGTGCATGCTGAGGCAGAAGCCTGGAATGTAATTATTTGTGCCATTTTGTGAACAGGAGAGGAGGACATTGTACTGTCAGAGAAATCTTGGATTCCTTTATTGTGTGGGTAGTGACTGTAATACAGTGACTACTCTTGGCAGTTCATGCAAATGACACTTTAAATGGAAAGTGTAAATGAAATTGTAAGGGCCTCTGGAAACTGAGAGCTGTCCTGCTAATACGGAACATGAAGACTTTCTGCAGTCCTGCATGTCCCTGGGGGCCTGGGAAAGAGGAGCTGGTGTGAGACTTTGCTTGTTGGGAACAAAAAACTTGAGAAAAATATGACATTGTCACAACCCAACTGCTCTATTAGCACTAGCTCGCATCTAGCCTAGTTATTGACTCCCAAGCAGATTTCCATTCAGATGGCATGCCATTGGCTTAGCTCCCTGACAGGAGAGTGTTGGAGGTCCCAAAGAAGGTACAAGGATTTGTACCAGATTTTTGGATCAGAAAGTGAGGGGAACATAGAACAAATCTGACGAATTATTTTCCTTATATATCCACCAAGTTTAATTGCAGGGAGAGGGCTGTAGTGAATGCTAGGTCATTGGAAATAGGCCTTTATAACAAAACAGATATTTCCTTATAATGCTGGAAGTTCCCTTCATTTTCCCCTCTTTAGTTTTTTTTTGCTTGCTCTCAGATGGGAGCTAACTTCTACTTTCTTCTGACCTTGGTGTGGTGAGCGTGTGTTTCAACAGAGCCTGGGAATGCACAGCCAGAGCAGAATTTCTGGCTGGAATTGGTGGGACGTAGAAAGGCTCCAGTCCCTGGCACACGGCTGCCAGCTGCCCTTCTTAGCATGTGGTTTGACACAGCAAATCTGCTGATGCAGGTGTAATGCTCCTAGGTGTTGTGGCATGCTGAAAACCCTAAGATGAAGTGAAGAAATTAAAAAGAAAAACTGCCACAGTTCAAACATTCTGGTACAGGATTGTCTCACTGTTTTTTGGTTTGTTGTTTTTTTTTTTTCCCTTTAGAAGACTCATTTATATTAACGCTATTTTACCATTAAGACCCCTTTAAAATAGTTGGAGTCAAAATGTGTTGCAACTTTTGTGTTATTTTTAATCCCCTCTTATAATGATGCTTCAAAAGCCTGAAAACAACATCTGCTTCCTTGCTGGATTGGTTTTCTTCCATAGAAAACACTTCCCTTTTTTATAACTACTTAGAGTCACCTCATTCTGTAATTAAGGGTTGAAAAGTCATAAATCACTGTCATATTGGATGTGTTGCAGAGTATGGGAGTTCCTTACTGCAGAATCTAACTTGTGGGAAAATACCTGGCCTTTGTGTGACTCGGGGGAGAGGAAGAGTCCTTTGCTCTTCGATTGCATGTCATTGGAAAAAAAGTAATTACCCTCATTACCTTCAGCAGGTTTGTAACTCCTGTCGCTGTGCATTTGGCCGATGATTTTAATCAAATGACATGCTTCAGGGATTCAGCTTGTCAACTCTGAGGGGTAAGAAAGAATGTAAATTTACCCCTTCGTGCTTTTTTTTTCTTCTTTTCCTGTCCCCCCACTTGCCAGCCCCTGGCCTTGCATGCTTGTCTGTGTGCTGCTGCTCAAGTCACACTGACAGTCAGCTCTGAAGCTTCCCCCAGGTCAGCTCAGCAGGAATATTGGATGATGTTCATTTTCCTTTGCAGCATGAGGCAGGGACTGGGGGGCTTGTTTGTTTGCTTCTTAAATTGTACTTCTCATTATTTAGTATGTTAGTCTTCGAAAAATGAAATAATGTATTGAGTATGAAGAGACTTGGACTGTCAGGAGTTACCAAGATTTTTGCCAGACAGCTACTACAAAAAGAGGTAAAAAATCCCTAGAAGACTGCAGTCAAACAGTTGTGTGTGTTTGATGGGATTTGACAAACGGATTTGCACGCACCCGAGGAAGAGAGGGAAAGGTTAAGGCTTCGGCTTCTCTTTCTACACGGGCTTGGGACAGCATGTTCCCTGCTTTCCCTCAGCGCGGCGGGAAGCAGCGCTGGCCCTCAGAGCGAGCTCGGCCCTCAGAGCTCGGCCCTCAGGGGCTGCAGCGCCCCTGCGGCGGGGACAGGGGCACCCCGCCCCGAGGGCAGCGCCGCGTCCCTCAGGGGCCGCTCGGGCTGCGGGTCCCCCGGCGCGCAGCAGGTGCCCGGGGAACCCGGCCGGGGTGCGGGGCGGGTCCGTGCGGGTCCCGCCCGGTCTGGCGGCACCGCCCCCCGCGCTGCCCGGCG
>VZRM01009052.1:259246-391846 GCA_013397955.1 Grantiella picta | reverse complement strand
GAGGCGGCGGCAGCCGGTACCGAGAGCGGGCGCTCGCCCGTCCCCGCCGAGCTGCCGCCCCGCGGTCCCCGGTGAAACCCTGACATCTCCCGTCGGCGGGATGCGATGGAAGTGGATGTCGGCTCGCTTCGAAAGGCCTCTCGGCTCTGTCTGTCCTTCCTTCGGGTTTCTGCATCGTTTCATTGCCGTGCCATACGTAGTGCCATACTGTCGCCTTTTTACTTAGGAAGTGCCTCTTCGGATTAGCTGTTGCTGTTCTTCACAGCCTACTAGGAAAACCCGTAGTATTAAACCCTTGGATCGTGTTAAATTTAGCAGTGGGCAGAAGCTGTAATCAGTATTAAAGTATTTCTTATCACTGGTAGTTAGAAGCATTTATAAATATTTAGTAAATTGATATTATGACTCCCACATCCCGATTTATCCATCTACTCTACCAACTGTTACACACTTTGCGTGCTTTAATCGGCTATTTTTAATTCAGCGTGGTCCGCCTGTGATCTGCAGCGTGGGTGTCCTGCAAGCCTCAGACCCTTCCTGAGGGGTTCAGAAGGACTGCCTGCAGCCAGCCCCTCTCTAAATACCCGTACTTAGAGATCACACGCCTCGCTCACAGTCTATTTATGCTTTTCCAGTAAAATTTTCCACATGCACTAAGCTGATACATCACACATTGAAAAGAGTTTTGAAAGGAAAAAATGATAAAGCTGCTTCTAAAGTGATAGCGATACTGTGAGACCAGACTATAATGTGTTTTCATGTGTAACAGAAGGTAGTATTTATGGGCTGTCTCCTGACATGTCCCTTGAATATCCTCATCTTTAGATGTGGTGCTTATGACTGGCAAAGAAAATGTTTCACACCATGAGGCTTCACTGCCCCATGGTGCACAGACCGAGTCTCGTGAATTAGGAGATTCAGGTAGGATCTGTGTGTTAAAAATCTAAACAGCAAGTATTAATATTAAAAATACATTTGTTACAAAGGACCGAAATTGTACTGTTTCCGTGCTTTTTACATGTTTAATGAAGCCCTTGAATTTTCTGCCTTTAGCATTTTTAAACCTTTGTTGACATCTCACAGTGAGAATTTTGCTTCAGCAGCAGCAGTAGAAGTCAAAATAGATTTAAGTCAAATAGATCATGTCTTGATGAAGTCTGTAATGCTGTAGAAAAATGATGGGCTGTTGTCTTAGGGTTTTCCCTTTTCATCTTCTCTAAGAATGCTCAAAGCTGAGGGAGGAGGCTCCTTAGAACTGCTGTTACACCACTGCAGTGTGCCTACTTTGGGGATGCTCAAAATTTTGGTGAATGCTCATCATTGTTCCTGGTCAGGCTGTGACCTGGGACATGATAAGACAGGCTGATCATTTTTCTTTGTGGACATATGTTTTCTGTTGTTTACAGAGAGATGTGTTGGTCTACCCATACCTATCCTACTGGATCTTTTTATTTCCCTAATTTTCTTCAATAGATCTTTTTCTTTCACTTCTGAGAGACTGGAGGAGGGGGAGGATACATTCAGAGCTGGCTGTGGTGCTTCCTCTCAAATCGAGAGCAGAAGTTTTTGTGTGCCTGGAGCTGTTACTGGTGGAGCCATTCCCACCTGCAGCCTGAGCAGTGTAACCAAGGCACCGGGGCTGTGCCGCATCAGCGCTGTGTGCATCAGGGCAAGCTCTACTCATCTGCATCAGATTGGAGGAGTGCTGTCCCCAGCCTCGCCCACCTTTAGCTATGAGAGACACACTAGCAGCAGCCCCATGTGGTTACAGATAGACTCAGTCAAAACAGAGGTGAATCTGGGCCGAAGAATGTTGTGTCTGGGAAGATTTGCATTCCTGTAACAACTCCTGCATGGAATTGTTACATGAATGATTTGCATTCCTGTCACAACCCCTCGCTGGGGTTGTGGGAGCAGGCTCCTTCTGCATTTCTTCCTGCTCTTGAAGATTGAGGCAACTGTGACAGTGATAATTTGCAGCAATTCAGGAAACGGTTTCCTTTTCCTTGAACACCAGAGGCCACAGCTCACAGTGTCCTGCAGTGAGATTTGGAGTACGAGGGACACTCCACGTGTCCCTGCAGCAGTCTGGACCTGGGCTGCTCTTTGTGCTGTGCTTCAGGTCTTAGTTGTGATGCTCAGGGAAGGCTGACTCTGAAACCAAGAGCCCTCTGCCTGTCTTTGGGATTTCTGTAGCACATGTTTTCTTCTGGATCCATGACTTTTTTGACAAATGAGGAGAGCATCATGTAGGAGATGACTTGAGAACCTCCCTGCTGAGAGTTTAAACATGGATTTCTCTTAAGTGATCTGTTTCCTCCCTGCCTCCCTGCTTGGCTTTTCTTACCAAGTATATCTAACAGCACAGGTGGCATTCAGACAGATGAGAAATTAATCACACCATTTCTCATACAGACTTTGAAGACGGACAGATGCTAATTGTTGCTGCTTTTTTGATATAGCTGAGAGGTGCTAAAGTATTGCTACACTTAAACCTTAAAAGAGATTATCAGTTCCTTTGGCTGCATTCACTTGTTAGGCAGGAGAGCTTAGTTTAAGAGTTTAGCATGAGTGTAGGTTACTTGAATTTGCTTCCAGTTACAGTAATTATTAGCTCATCGGTTGAACCAAGAGAAACCTGTAGGTGATTTAACCACAGGAAGTGTATTCTACCATCATTCATTTCTAGATGAATTTCTTTCAGGCCTTATTTTTTTCCGTAACTGCCACTAGTTGCTTTTGAATGATTAAATGTTAAGCTGAAAACAAGCTAAATTAATTAATAAAATTTAAACTAATTAATAGGATTATAATCTTTGTTCATAGTGGTGTCTGTGCATTTGTAAACATTCTGATATTTTAAATATTTCAGTTGTCATATACAAAAAATTGCTGTGTGCCTCTGGTGCTGTTTGGGGAAACCTCCTTGCTGCAGCTCTTCATCCCTTCCTGTATTTTGAGTTGCTATTCCCTCCTCCTCATGAGTGTCCTTTTTCTTTTTCCAAAGCTCTCAAAGGGTGAAAGTATTGCTCTGCTTGTGACTTTTGTGGCTGCTTTTTGAGCAGCAGTTGTTGCCTGGACCCACCTCTCTTATCCTTTGTGTAATCAGCAGATGTAGGGGTTCTTCCTGCTGCCACTCTCCCTGCTTGCTGTCTGCAGTTCTTTGCCCAGCTTATTTTTCATACTTGGACCAAGTAACTTGGTTTCTTGAGAACTGTTTATTGCCACTTGCAAACTTTTTCAGAGAAAGCCTGATAGTTGATGTCCTCTTGAGTGTGCTTTTCATCTTCAGGTTTCCATTAAGGGTTCTGGGCAGCAAACACAATTGCTCCTGTCAGCACTGTGTGAGAGGCTAAAGTATCTTCCAATAATTCTAGATGTAAAATTCTGTGATCCAGCTTTTGGAAAATTATTTTGAAAGAATCGAAAGTTTCTCTAGTGTCTCCATCTCATTTTTGGTCTTGCCTTGCCAGTTGGGGCCTTCCTTGCAGAATTGCCAGCTGTGCCCACAGGCCTGCAGGTTGTCTCTTTACCTAACTCCATCGTCTTCTTTCTGTTTAAAGCCAACAAAGTTGCTCTGTGCATGGTTGTTTGATTTGGGATGCCAGCTCTGCCTTTGCCTCCGTGGCACAAATGTGCCCATCGTGCCAGTCGGAGGCAGTGATGGTCGCAGCAGGGTGTGTGTAGGCCATCCTGCTTGTTGATGTCTGTCAGAGGCTGATGCAAGCTGTTGGTTAGAGTTGTGCATGTTTGTAGAGGAAATGTATTGTTCTGTCTTTGAAAGACACTGAGAAAATTTTCTATAAACAAAAATAAAATGGTCAGTTACTTAGAAGTGCCGCCTGCATAGCTGCTTTTAAGAGATGTAGTGCTTGGTGGTTTCATGCCTGCACTGCCAGATTCAGTGAGAAGCTTGCTGTAAACTTGAGACAGACACAGGCTCTAACTAGCCTTGGGCCAGTGCACCTGGAGGGTCGTAGTTTACTGTGACTTCAGTGGTACCAGCTCAGGCCCTGTATGTACAAAACAACAGAATTATTTTTAGGCTGCCCTTACAAGCATGCATATGCATGCATAAGGGTAATGAACCCCAGATAAATGGTTAGGGTATGTACTTAGGCTGCTATTAAATGCAAAACCTCATCCTGTCTCCTGGTATTTTGCCTGTTGTCCTTGATTGCTGAGAGTAATGCAGTGTGACTAGAACTGAAAGGACCATTTCTCTCCCTTTGCCAAGTGTTTTCCTGTGTTTTACAGTTCTTTGCTGACCATCAGGATCCTTTTTATTATGGTCACAGAGAAACAGCATTAAACAGATGTTTAAATAATTTTAAACAGATGTCAGAGATCATAAAAATCTGCTGGGCAAAGGCTGGACTTGTGTCTGAACACAGTTAAAACCAAAATGAATACAACAGTAACAAATAGTCTCCTAACAAAACCAATTACATTTCCGAGTGATGGTGTGTCTAACCTACTTTGGAATCATTCAATTGACAACAATGTCTTTCTGTCTATCCTTTCTTTCTGACAAGTAAAAGCACATGAGAAAATGCCCCTGAATATGCTGTATAAAATGAGAGTAATGAACCTGTGTCCTGTGGCCACAGGCAGCCCACGAGTTAATTTCCTGTGGCATGAGATGCCACGATTCCTCCCTTCCTCATATTATGACTAGATAATATTAAGGTGTGTATATTAATTTGCAGTCTCCTAAGTGGTTTTGAAAGGGCTCACAGCCAGAAAGAGATAATCCATTTTAGTACAAAATACTCAGCCACAAAACTAAGGTAATTGTGGGGAGGGAAGGAGGAGGAATTTACCCACAGGAGTGTGTCTCTATTATTTTGTGTGGAATGAAAATGTGGTTGGACCAAAATAACTCCACTGTGGCTGCCACTGTCTTTCTAGAGCCATGATCTTCCTAGGTGTCATGCGTACTGTGAGGCATGGCTCCATGCTTTTTAAAATAAAATGAAAACTTTGGAAAAAAATGGGATGTGCCAGAATTCTTGTACTTATTCAGACCTGTAGGAATGATGGTTGCTGCCATCTGCTACAGATGGCACCTTAGCTCTGACACAGAACCATTGAATTGTTTGGATTGGAAAAGACCTTTAAGATCATAGAGCCCAACCATAAACCCAACCCTGCCAAGACCACCCCTGAACTGTGTGCCTACATGCCTTCCAAATGCCTCCAAGGATGGTCCTGTTCAGAGAAGGTGGCTTTGGGTCACCAAAGAGAGCAAGATACAGGCTTGAAAAGGAAAAGGGGAAAAGGAAGCTGCTTTGCTGTCTTTTTTTTTTTTTTTTTCTGTTCATGGCTTCTGCAATGTTTCACTTCCTGATAATTTTGTGACTAGTTTCAAGGTAGAAAAGAAGCACTTGAGCCAAGAGAATTTCTGGAGCAGTGTAGCGTGCTTGAATACGTCATAGATATTTCTTAAGCGGAGAAATCCTCCAGAAGTTTGCTCTTTGGTAATGCTGGAAAGGCTTGGCAGTGGTTGTGCCTAGATGCCTGGCTGTTTTGAGTGGGGTGTGCCTGTCATGTTAGGGTGTTAGTTTTCCTGAATTGCAGATGGCGTCCAGCAGAATTTACCCTCCTGTACTCTCTTGAGGTGTGGTATTTTATCCCTGCCTGACAAGTGCCTCATGACCTCTTCCAGCTCTTCTCTTAAATGAAGATGTCGTTGTCATGGCTACATTTAGTAGAGAAATAAACACTGCTCCCAGCTTGGGTGCTTGTGTAATGGCTTGGTTCCAGGAAGGTGATGTTTTTATCTGTATCCTTGCTCGAGGGTGGACACATGTTTTCTGTGACCTGGGAATAGAAGTGCCCGAGCTGGACCTGGCTGCTTACTGGACGTGGTGGCTGTGTGTACTGTGCCTCCCCTGGGGCACGATTTCACGTCAGTGCCACTCTGTCAGCAGCACCACACAGTGCTGTCGGTCACACGGAGGGCTGGGGAACAAATCCCTGGAAGCAAAGAAAACTTTTAAGTGTTGTTTTGAGAGGTCTCTGTGTAGGTGATCTTCCTTGTTTGTTGCCAGACAAGCAGAGACTCTGGGATGTGTTGGTGATGGGAAGGGTTTCCCTGTGCTGGCTTTGCAGTCTGTTAAGGGAGGAGCCAGGCTAAGTGCCTTCTCCTCTTTCTAAAACTGTCCCACCATCAGCAGATCTTTGCTTGTGAAAAGAGCAGCTTACCCTTTAGGAGCTACTATTGGAGTTACTGCTGTCTGCAAGCTAATAACTAATGCTTTAACGTATTACGTTTTTAGGCTTCTTTTTAATCTCTATCCAGAATTCTTTCATTTCAGTGGTGCTAATACAGTTTGTGGTGTCAACAGATGCCTACAGGAGCCAGATATTGTAGGTGTAAGCCTGTTAGACAAACGTTTCAAAGTATATTCTGATAACACTGACCATTTATTCTGTTTTTATTCTTGCTTTTCTTGAATGTGTTACTTCACACGCTGCCTGTGTATGTTGCAGAACACACAGGTGAGCTAAACTTGCTGACAGACTTACTCTGTATTTTAACCATTTAGTGCATTTTTCTTTTGCTGTTTCCATATTTAAATTAGCTTTTTTTGTTTCCACAAGTACATATGTGTCATTTGTCACTTTTTTTGTTAGCTGGAAAGTTTGGGCTGGCAAGTTCCCACAGCTGCTGTCTGTGGCCTCGGCCTTCTTTTCTCTGCTGCACTAGAAACATGTAGCAGCATGCTGTTGGAGCCCTTCAGCCTGGGGATGGGTGGGAATCAAAACATTACAAAATTACACTTAAAGGGGAGAAATTATTTTGCAGTTTTAACCAAGGGTTTGAGGTCATTCTTGAAGTTTGCAAGGAGTTGGTCAACAAATTACAGCATTTAGTTGTGGCTAGGTAATTGTGACATTCTGAAAGAGTGTGTGCTTTTTGATGACAGACATTTGCATGTGTTTTTCTTTGGGGGAAGAAAAATCTTTCCTGTCTGCAGATGTACAACCAAAAATGGAGCCTGTTGAATGAATTTCTTCCATGCAGTGCGGAACCTCCTGGCCTAGCAGGCTTGTGTGCTTGATGTTTGTTCTTTGTGTTACGAGCTGGCTTTTATGTACGGATGTGCATTTTTGTGCTGGAATTATTTGTCAAGGCTTGCTCTTTCATTTTTAAAAGACTACTTGGGGAGAATGCCCTCACAAAGCCCCACTTCCCCTTCACAGTTGCATGCCACTGCATCTTAGTGAGGAAGCAGGCAAAACCAGAGTAGCTGACTCCTGCATATGGTTTTAACTGATGTATCTGGTGGCTTCTATTTACTGAGCTGAGGCTTGAGCTCCTTTCCATAAAGGAATTGGTTTCCTATGGAAAACCCTTGTGCTATTGAATTATGTATGTGTAGGATTGCTTCAAGGGCCATGTGTTGATGTCCTTAATGGCACAAAGTCTGCAAATAATCTCTAGTGATGAATAATTTGCTGTTTAAGCATTAGGATTTTTATTCTGGCAGTTTTTGTGATCTCATTATTTGGCCTGTTTTTTTCCCCCCATCTTGCTGCCTTTGTAATTTTATAGACGCGTTTCTTGGACAAATGTTTTTTGTCCATTCAAAAGCTGTAGCAAAATAGTTGTTTGCTGTCTACTTAGTTGCATACCTCTAACTATATGTCTCTATAAATGAAGTATTACCAGAGGTAAAGAGCATGTAACTTAAAGAAATCTAAGAGTAAAAATGTAAAAACCAAGTATTGTATCTGCAGCGTATCAGCTGAAGAGAAAGCACCAGTCAACTGCACCATTAGGTGCACAAGCTTTCACATTCTAAATATGACCAAGTCATTTCTGGGAAAGGAAATGAGTGTGAACATTAAAAAGCTTTTATATGCACTTCGTCATTAATAATGTAGATAATACCATTCAGATGGAGAACATAACCCATTTTATCATAGCATCATTTTAACATGATAAGCTCCTTGAATTTCCAAGGTGAAAGGGCCACAGATTGCCTTCTGAAATCTCATCCTTGAATGAAGTTTTGTTTTTGGCTGTATCAAATCTAGACCAGCTTTGCAGGAGTATGGGGAAGTTGCTTTGTATTTATACTAACATACTGGTAGCAGCACCTGCCTTACTGTTCTATTAAAAAAATACTTTTTCCCATACTTACAAGAGACAAAGGCAAAAATCATGTCCTTTTCCCTAGTGGTTTTATTCTTGCCTCTCTAGGTGTTTGTGTTGGGGTGTTTTTTTTTTTTTTTGTTGTAATAAAAGTTACTAATTTTGTCTTCTATGCAACAAGGCGGCACAACAAAGCTGTGCCTGTGCTGTTGTGCCTGTGCTGTTGTGCTGGCAGCAGTAGGTGGGTCCACCAAGCTGGCTGGTGCCACCAGGCTGGGCTGGGTCACTGCTGGAGCCAGCCCTCTTGCCATGGGTGCTGGTGCCAGCAAGGAGCCTGGCATCTCAAAGCTAGAATCTCACAGTATTACCTGGTAAAACACTGATTTGCACGGTGTGGTCTTTAGTTGTTTAACGTGTCCAGGGTAAAAAATGAAAGAACAAGAGTCTGAAATACCCCATATTGTCTTTATGCTTCCAGCTGTTTTAATGTACTTGCCAATGCGACATGCGGCACTTATCTCCAATTTAAAATCAAGAGAGGGACTTATTTAGTCATTGACTCCAGGAACATTTCCAAAGTGTTCTACCAATCAAGTAAATGTGGCATGCCAGATCCTGCAACTGTTGCCTCTGTTAAGAGGAGCAAGCTTAGGTGAGTGATCTTCTTGCACTCTGCTTGGCATGAATCAAGCCTAGTAGGAGGTATTTTTTTTCTTTTATTGCAAACAAGCCTTGATACTTTAACTATATACATAATCCTGCTCCTCTTTAGATGTGGCCCTGCTTCTGGTGGGTTTTTCTGCAGGTGGAGCCTGTGGCTCCAATAACCTTGACTGGACTCAAATCTGAGTTTTGTTTTTTTTTTTTCAAGAAGCTGCCAAGGTGACTTAAGAGTTTGGAGAGAGGGAGGTGGAAGGAGAAGTGCTGCCCTGCAGAGCTGAGGCAGAGAGCATGAGGAGGAGGCAGAAGAGAAGGCAGGCACCATGTAGCTGGTAGTGCAGTGCTGCTGCCTGACGGCACTGCCTAGAGAAGATGGTCATTAACTTTTTCACAGCTGGAGAACTCGGGTGCAGAGAAACTCTGTGGCTTGAGGTCAGGCTGAGAAGAGAGCTGGTGACTGAGCAAGAGCCAAATCCTGATTGACCTCTTTCAGTGGCTGATTCACAGTGATGCCCTTCATTCCTGCAAGTTGTTTTAATGCTGTTTACGATATGGGCTGATGCCAATCTCATGATTTTGCAAGGTGAGGAAGGAATGGTGGCATGCGTTGTCTTAGTACAGTGTTAAATTCAATGAACGTATGGGTTTTTTTAGATACTTGTTCTATGAAGTGTAAAATGAGCATTGGTGCTGCTTAAGAGCAAATGCTCTGTTAGGAAGTGGTTTCTAGGTCACCTGGTAGGTAAAGACTTACTCTGGCTGATTGCTGTGGATGGCTGTCTGTGGTCACTAATCCTGTATTGCAGGCTTAGCATTGTGTCCTGGCAGCGCAAATGGTAAAAGTGAGATCAGCCTGTTGTGCATCAGTGCTGCTTGTTTAGCCTAAATGGCCTAATAATCCAGGACTGCCTGACTCTGCCATGGGACACATATACATATGAAGCTGGGTTGTTCAGATAAATGGAGATTAGCCTCTCAAATATGATAATTTACTGTCAATGGATTAGATGGTGCCCTTTGGGTACATTCACACAAGGTCTATTTCATGTCAGGCTCAAACTCAACAGTCTTAGAACCATAAAATCATTTAGGTAGGAAAAGACCCTTAAGATCATTGAGTCCAGCTGTTGAAAACACCATTCAACAACCGTCACAGCTGGCACACTGTACAAACTCATCAGGATACAACACAGTTCTTCAACAGAAATGTTTGTGGTTTAACATAGTGCCAGCTGATTCCCATACCATGTTTGAGTCATTTAGATACCTTCTTAAGTAGGGATCAATACATTTAAATTCAATTCTCATGCAGGTAATCCCCTTGAATACAAAGCAGGCATTTAAAACCCATTGAGAAACCCCACCCATGTCTTCTCACTAAGCTTTGCTTATTACAGGTAAATATTTATAGACATATAATTCAGTTTGTAATTAGAAGAAGTTGCTCCTACCAGAAGCATTTTCGAGAAGACTGGTAAATTTGTGCATCACCCCTGCTTTCCAGGGGAGTGTTATTTCTTTTCTGCAAATGGGAGTAAATGGAGCTGAACAGATTTGCCCTCCTCCACCGAGAAGGGTAAGACTAGCTAAACCAGCTGTGTATCCTGTGTAGCTCCAAGAGTGAATTATCCAGACCTGGATTCTCTGAGGATGTGCCCGCTGTTGGTGGGGAGATCACACAGCCCGGGAGCACCTGCATGCTGCGGCTTGGCAGGTGCACTTACCTGGGGTAGCTGCTTACAGAAGCCTTGCATTTATCCTCTTCCTACAGGCATAGGCACAGCTTCCACATTAATCAGGGATTGCATTTGGGATCTCCTGGTTCCTGTTCGTGGGTAGAGTTTGCATATCTGTAAAGCGTTTTTATGACTGCTTGTGCCCTCCAAGGCAGGTCTGTGATTCACCAGAGAGCTGTCTGGAAAAGGAAAGACAAATGACGGCAAACCACAGAGCAGGCACATGATCTTCAGCACTTCTTGTTCCCGCTGGGCTGGCTGAAGACAGCTCCAAACAACTGTCTGAAAACCCTTGTGTGACTCCTAAGGGATGACTCTGTGCAGACACATGGTCTCCAGCCCTTTAAAGACCTGCACACTTTCAGACAGTTGTCTGGGGAATTCTTCGTTTGACTGTGGTAGAGTCAAAAATTAAAAGGAGGTTGAACAAGCGGGTGTAATTCAGTGCCTTAAGCCCCCAAAAAGCTCTAGTGTAGAGCAAGCCTTCTCCTAGGGTTCGTGTCCAGCTGCCTGCCCAGGACCCAGCAAATAGGGAAGGCTGTGACCCACAGAAGTAACAAAATCTCTTTATGTATTTTCTTTCCCTGTGAGATTCTTGAGCTGTTCAGAGTCTGCTGGACTGAATTGCACCGCGACTTGCTGGGATACTGTAGCACCAAAAAAAGGTACAGTGACAATAACGGCTTCACCTCTGTGGATACAATCCCAGCAATAGCGCTGCATTTGTTTTATTCCTGATGCTGCTTCTGTTGATGTATTTTGTTTGCTTTCAAACAGTAGGCTTGGAGAGAACACTCCAGAGTTTTACCTGTTCTTAACAAAGTGTTCAGCTAACATGTTAGTTGAACCTTGAACACGTGCAGTAATATTTTTAAGCCACAGTAGATGTTTCACCAATAAGGTAATTCTCTCTACAGAGGAATAAACAGTTTGCTCAGCCAGAAGAGAGCTTGCTTGCTTATGCCTTACTGCATAAATTCATGCATGTTGTACTTCCCTCTAGAGTTGTGCTGATCCCTGGTGTTCACAGCAGGACAAGTGGAATCAACGTAAAAGCTGTCTCTCTGCTGAGGTCTGCCTTAACTAAGCTGAAAAACCAGTCAGACATAGTTTGTACTGGCCATACTCCGTTTTTGGGAAACCAATGTGGTTGAAGACAAGCTTTGTATTACCAGCAAGCCCTTAGTGGGTAGTAAAACTACCTGCAGAAGTATAAGTAGAAAGGGCTTTGCTTGGTTGGGGTCTGTTCCCTGGTGGACTCCTGGGTTATGATGCTCTCCTTACCTGGGTGGCAGAGCCAGGCTTGGGATGCTGTCTCTGGTTTCCTGCCCTACCACCAGGCAGGCCTGGGCTCTGGCTTACCCTGAGATGTGGGGGAACTGCCACAGGCTGGGTAAAGCCAGCGTAACTTTATTGTCAGTGACTGCCCAGGTCCTGCATCTGGGAAGGGGTCACGTCTGTGCAAAGCATTTGCTTCCCTGTCCTTAGGATTAGGGATCCAACCTGTGGGCTTTTCTTTCACAGTGAGGGTCTGCTTTGTTATGCTGCCAGCCTTTTCCCTAAATAGCGGCTAACCCTGGATTTAAAGATCTCAGAAGGGACAAAGGAGTTCAAGTGTCTTTTTGATCTTTGTTGCTGAGATGAAGTTGGATCATTTGCTGTGAGCTGATCTCAGTTGTGCTTGGAAATTTACTGAAACAGCTACTCTAAAATAACTATTCTGAAGAGATATTTTGGTGTGGGCGCTCATATTCTTGCATAAGAACGTAGTTTGCTGGTCTGTCTTAGTGCACCATGGAACTAGAATAATTGCTGACTAATTATTCAAGAATTGCACTTTTGGTAAATGCCTGAACACAGAAAAGCCCACTACAAAGAACAAAGACACCCCCCATCCCACCCAAAGATTCCAAAGAGCAGGTTCTTCCCAAGGTATTTAAATAGTTCTGTTCATTCATGTCTGTTTAGAAAAGAGCAGTGGTAAGTTTTATGTTGCATGGTTTAAAATATTTCATATTAATTAACAAACAAGTACCAATTAATTTTACATTATGATGCTTAAGGGGTAGACTGCAAGGAATGGTATTTAGCTGTGGCTGTTTGGCAATTATGACCTTGTATATAATAACAGACTCAATAAATTCTTGATGTGAAAGAGCACCATTAATCAACACAGAGTTAATTAACTGTGCTGCTTACGTAGGAAGTGCTATGCAGAACTGTCTGAATCTCTGCAGTGGTACAGGCTGAAAATATTTGATGTATCTGATACCTGCCTTGTTTTCATAGAAATTTCCCTCAAACTTGGTGCTGAAGAGGGAGCAACACTTCCTCCAGGTGACTGAACACTGGTCGCACAGGTCATTTCCTTGTGTGTCTCTGACACTCTGGGAGACCTTACATGGGTCTCTGTGTCACTTAGGCTTTCTGCCACCTCCAGGTAGAAGATGGAAGCCTTTGGATGAGTGCTTCAGTGCTGGTAATAGAAAGTGCTCATGCATCAATAGTTTTGTTGAGGTTAATCCTATAGGACTGGCAGGAAGTTAGGAATCAGTGTGATAATTAAGAGTTATATTCATCAGCTCTAATTTAGACTTTATAGAGGATTGTTTTTTTCTTGTGTGTTCCTTTATTAATTTGAAAGGTAGTCCAAAAAAGGGAAAATTAACAAGATTCAGCACACCTTCAGAGAGAAAAGCATTCCATCTCTGTACCACGTGTCCCTCCACACTCCAAATAGATCGTGTCATTTTCCTGAATATGTGATACTTAGAAGTATGAGACTGTCTCGGCCTTTGAGACTGGCTGTCCTTTTGTTGGGTCAGTGTGCATATTAATGTGAAGGATGGGTTTCTAACCTGACATTGTACATTTTTACTCATCTGGCTTACCTGCTTTTTTGATGTCCCTTGAACCACTTTCATATCTGGGGTCACTGTGAACTGTCACAGAATTCAAATGTCTGAGCCATGCTAATGCTTTAAGCTTGCCAAGAGCAGTGCCCAGTAAGAACCAGTTTGGAGAGTTTGCATTGCTCAAGTATGAGATAAATGAGAGAAAGCAACTGTTTTCTTGCTGCTGGTATGTGAAGCCTCCTGAGTTCATATGCTCTGTTTTTGTTCTTGAAGTTAATTTAACTTAAGAGGTATAGCACAAACGATCTTTTTTCTTTTCTCTTTTTTTTTTTTTTTAAGGTAAGTGCAGTTAAGTGTAATCCTTCATCTTCTTTCCTCTCTCTGCCACCTGGACTATTAGTCTTAATTAGTGCCCGTTTAGCAAATAGCTAATACAAGTGTCGCTTAGTACACTACCACAAGATATGGCAACCAAATAGGGCCAAGAAAAGATGAGCAAAAAACTGTATCATCTGAAAGTGTAATGGAATGCTCTTAACTGTTTGTAAAGATGCAACTAGTTATAGGGGCTTGAGAGTGAGGAAGGGGAGAGGAAGAGATTTTCAGTTTAGATCTCAGGGCAGAGGAAAGTGATGGTTCAGCTAATCTCTCTTCTGCAAATGGGATTTTTCTCCCACAGCCACACAGTTTCTGTATTTGATACAAAGGAAGGCAGTAATTCTTTAATGATAGAAAAACAAATGTGCTTTTTTTCTTTCCTCTGTTTTACTACCCACTCTGGGAAACAGAAGTCAACTGACACCTCTTCGTATTAACCCCAAAGTATAGCTGGTGGTTATGGCCTGGCGTTCCTCCTTTTCTGCTTTCCCATCCAGCTCCCTCTTTAAGTGGCTGGTGTGACTCCTGCTGACTCTGGCGGCTCATCCTGTGCTCCAGCTGCCATGCAGACAGCACATTCAGAGCGGCTGCCTCACTTAGGTATGTAGCACTTTCTCAAATTCAGGCTTGGGCCTGGTTTTTCACGAGCCGCAGGGGAGTCAATCCAATGAATGGGCAATACTGTACTAAGCTGATATTAATGACAGCTCTTCCATTTGAATGCCATGGCTGATGGTCCCACACACATATGTTTTAAGATATGCACTGCATAGTACATATATAGATCCTTAATATATGTTTTTTTTAATTTCTGAGTTGCCTCAACCATGGTTGTCTTTAGAGCCATGCATGTTATTCCTTGTTTTGGGAAGCCCTTTCTCTCTTGCCTGTATATTAGCACAATTTTTCCTTCCTCATACCTTTTGTGTTTTCAGAGGGTGGTAGAAGATGGTCTGTGCTTTCCCCTATGCCCAGCTTGTGTCACAGAGTCCACATGTTGGACTTTACTTCTTGATTTTACCCCCTCTTATGTTTTCAGCACAGTCTCTCTTCCTTTTTTTGCCAGCTGCCAGAATGTCTTCAGTGCTGTGAAGTCAGATGAAAGCAGCAGTTAAAGCTCCCTTTGCAGCAGTCCTTCCCTTGGGTGTGCTGGTAGAAATCCCTTGGATCTCTGCTGAAGTTTCATCATCCCCTTCATTCTTAGCTTCAGAAGAATTAGGATCGTTTTCTCCTGATGCCACCAAAAAAACTGAGCTGGTGGCAGTACAACTAAGAGTTATTAGTTTTCAATAGTTTTAGGTATCATGTATCATTTGTGGTTCATAATTTCTGATGATTTCATGAAGAAATTTTTCTCCGTTTGTTTTGGCCTTATAAACACCCCACATTTTTTCTCTTAAAACAAAATGCTAGTGATTTTATGAATATGTTAGGTGTAAGTTGAAGATGATAAAATGATACTGAAGATCGGTTTTATGATGTGGAAGGTATACAAGTAATGGATGAAATCAGAAAAGGCTGAAAAAATGAAACATAAAGTAGCCATATCAGTGTGAAATTTTAGATTATTTTTGAGTATGTGAAAGATGGGGAAGATACAAGACTGGAGACAGGCAAATGTTATGCCTATTTTAAAAGGGGGGAAGTGAGGAGTCAGGGAATTAGTATAATGCCAACACCGTGAAGTATACAAAGCAGCTGGACAGCTGATTTATAGGTATCTAGATTTTAAGATAATTGAAAAAAACCCAAAACAATAACACAGAAAAGCATGGAAACAAATATTTGTCCTAATAAGGTTCCATATCTTTACTTTTTTCTTACAAAGATTCAGATGGGTGGGAAGGCTAGTATTATTTCAGATTTTGAAACTGTGCAATAACATTTGTTATAGTTGATTCATATTTTAAGAGATCTAAATATGGTGAGCTGCATCCTGGTTCCCCAAATTTCAGCAGCAGTTGAACTTCCCTGTATTTAATGGCATCCAGCCTTTTTGATAATATAAGAGAAGGAGGATTGTGATGTTAAAAAGTCACAAAATGTCTTGTTCCCAGAAGTCTCTGGCATGACAGAATTTCTGTAGATTCTTGGAATCTTAGGATTTCTGAGAAATTAAATCTCTGCTGTTGATTTTTCTACCCTGTTCAGGGAAGTGGGACTTGGTGCACATTTTTTGAAACTTGCATTCGCTCCACCAGCAGAAACTACCCTGTAAAGGCCCTGGACTTTTGCGAACCACTCCAGCCGCAAGGGGAATAATAGGGAACAGTAAGTGCTAGGCTTGTTCCTTGTATGAGTGTGATGAGAGAGGTTGACACTTGGGCAATTTTCAACTGTTTCTAAGTTGAGAAGCTGATAAAAGAACCCACTGTATCTTCACCACTCCCTTCTCATGACTCTTCTTTGCACACCCTCAGAAGGGTGCTCTTCACTTTCTGTCAGTGATGCAGCTTTCTGATCAAGTTTTTGCCATGGCTGCAGCAAACTTGGTCAGTACTACAGGAAAAAAGACACTTTTGGCGTGGATAAAAATTACAGGATTTTGATGCCAAGGCAAGCAATCCCAGTTTCAGCATGCAAAGGGGAAAAATAGGCCATTGTCTTGTTTTGTGAAAGCTGTAAAACTGAAGGAAAGTAAATGTACTCTCAAATATGTAAGGAATTTGACAGCGTCTGAATCTACCCAGCATTATAAGGTATCAATGGCTCGTAGATACTGACTCTTCTTTTCAGAAGCATTTTTAATCCTTAAATGGTGCACTAAAGTCCTTTTCTTGCATTCCAGTACAAATATTTCCAGCATGTTACAAGACAGATGAATGAGTGGAAGGGAGAGAGATAAAGTGATGTTTTCTGATCAGAAGGTTTCTTCTTAAGTGGTCTAAAAGAGCTGTCTGCTATGGGCATTTTGATTCTGTTGATATAGCTGAAGGATGATTGAATGGAAATTTTAATATTAGGGTGTGACATGGGTCTCTTGGTATCAGATTTCCTCCTTGAAAAAGACTCTTTTGCTTAATGGATTGCCAGATGAAGGAGTTAACCTCTTATAATATTTGTTATATATTCAGAATTTTGAATATTTTATTCTTCTGGCTGTAGCTAGACAAACCAGAATTTCTGCTGCTTATATGGATTTTAAAGATTTGATATATTTGGCTCCTTTCTAACTGTATAATAAATTCCATCTGAAGGTGATTTAAGAGAGTTAAGAGAACAGATATCTATACACAGCAGATTTGAGAGTACAGTTACCTGTTTCTCATGATTGCAGAACATACACTGTAATTGCTTGAGAGGCCTTCAGGTGAAGAGAATTAAATCTAATCTTCAAAACAAAGGACAAGTTAGCTGAGGAGAGGCGCAGCAGGCAGTGTGATTTCTGTGTGCCTCAAATACCTGGGACAGGTTATTTTGTGTTTTGAGAAGCTTTTGTGATAAGGCAGGAGTTCTGTGGCTGATGCCAGTTCTTTCTTTGAAGTCCATGCTCTCAAACCACATTGTAAGCCTTACCTTTACCTCAGTGGGTTGGCTGGGTCTCACAGATAGATTTAATGCATTCTTGAAAGCATTTGCGCTTGTTGATCTTTCTCCCATTCCAGTTAGTTTCTGAAGAAACCACTGCAGGTGCTTGTTCCAAACTGGGGGGACTGGAGTAGGGAACACTGCTGTGTTTCCATTGAGAAGAAGCAATACAGACATCATGCTTGTAGCATTTCCTTGTGTGAATGTTAGGTATGTCTTTTCAGTGTCTGTTTTGCCCCAACATGGAGTCTTTGGCATTGTTCTTCATCCTCCCTGTGAATGTAGAACGAATGTTCCATCTGGTTTTATAAAGGTGTAGGTTTGCACATGAGCAGCCACACTTCCCTATTGTTCAAGGAGGCCCTGACCTCCCTGCAAGCTTACATCGCAACCAGTGACCCCAGTGATTGCAGTTCTGGGGCTGCATTACTTAGGTGAACCTAAAAGGAATGGTGCTCAAAAAGGAATGGTGCTGTTTCTTCCTCTATTTCTGTATTCCTCCAGAGCTTGTTAAAGTCAGTATACACCATTTGGGATTATTGTCTTTGTATTGCCAGTGCTTCAGTCTTTCATAAAAACTTAACACTATCTTTCCCACCTCATCCTGGCTCCAAATGGTTATTAAATTCAGTGTGTTGATCCCCTGTGACATTTCTCTCCTTGTTATCAGAGTAGCTGAGACCCTTTGGCTGCCTTTGCTTTTCCCTTCCTGAACTTTGTCTTGCTTCCTTTTAAACCACCCAAAGACTGTCTCTGAAATTGTCTTATAATTATTTTCATCTGTTTACTTTCTTTGAATTTTTCTCCTGCTGTATTCTTGCCTTCTGAAACTATTTTTTGCTCTATTTTCTGCCAGCTGTGCTTTTGCTTGGCTTATGCTCTTGGCACCATTGCTGCCTTGCAGGGTTTCTATAGAGAGAGATGCGGCCTGCAGATGGCCTGTGGGCAAGCTGCTGTGGCCAGGGGTGTCAGTTCAACACGTGTCCCTAAAACCAGCACCCAGATGGAAGGGCTGGTGAGGCAGAGCCAGGTATTTCTTGTTAAATGAGGAATGCTTTGTGCAGCTGTGCGTGTGTGTGCCAGGGAGGATTTTACACCCAAGTTCTTTGGGAACAGTGAAGCTTCCAGATAGTTTCCCCTGTTTTCTTGTTGAAACCATTTCAGCGGAGAAATTCCTCATTGAAAGTCGTTCTCTATCACAAGACCATAAAATACTGTGCCTTGTATTCTGTCTGTCTTTGAAGTATCTGGTGCCAAAATGTGTGTGTAAAGCACTCTGTAATGCCATTAGAAGGCACCTACTTTTATAGCTGCAATTTGGTTTCTAAAAATGTTGACTTTTTTATTAAAAAGAATTTATTTGGGTGTGTGGCTTAAAACAGCAGTAAAGCCGTATCCTGTCTCTAAAAGGTGTTATTGAATGTTCAGGAATGTGTTCAATATACAGATATAAATTAAAAATTCAATCTCTTAGTGCTGTAATAAAAGAGGTTAGGACTAAAATAGTGATAGGCCTGTGAGTTTTATTATGTCATTGCAGGAATTTCTGTGAACAGTGCATAGAAGACCTGGATTATGTGAAACTGGCTGCCCCAGCCAGCCAGGGCTCCTGCTCCATAGTCCCTAGGAGCCAGGGAAGTGAGGATCAGTTCCCTCTGCTGGCTCAAGCACTGCTTGCTGAAGGAACTCCCAAAACTGAGTGAAGCTCCAACATAGCTGCTCTAGCAAGGTGCCTTACAGCTGTGTGATTTCACTTTTATTGGTCCTATCTGTTTTATTTCTGATGTCCATCTTCCTTCTCCTTTAAATTACAATTATTTTCCCGCTGAAGGCTGTGTTGAAAAAGTGACAATATTTTAGTTTGCACAGGATCTCTTGTGACCTTTGGACACTTGTATGTGAAATACAAGTTTGAGACCCTGACAGCCAGCGAAGAAAACAACTTGCAGAGCAGCTTGGATGCCTTTCTGCCAGTCCCTTGCCCTAGGCTGTGCCCACCTGAGCAGTGGTGCTGCATCCTGGACTGCTTGTGAGCACCTTGGTCCAAACTGTTCCATGGAATAACCTGTGCCTTTAGCATTTGCCGTTCTGAGATTTCTGAGACCAGCTGGCCTGGCACGCTATCAGAGGATGCAGAGGCTCCTTTTTATTTGGAGGAACAAGTTATGGGGAATATTGATCTCCTGAAAGACATTAATTACGCCTTGTCTTTGATTCCTGTTTCACATTTCAAGGTGAAGGTGACATGGCAGGGCAAAGTAATGGCTTGGTGGGCTCTCTGGGGCTTGTGGGGCCATCTGTTTTGCAGGCCTGGTATAAACTCCCTGCATATGTGTTGTTGCTCTACAATCTGTTTATACAGTATGTGCAGGTTCAGAAGAAATGTGCAGCAAGCAGAAGAAATGCATTTATCTTCTGCTGGCAGAGACAGCAGCCCTGCAGAACTAACTTAAAATATAGTTGTTTGCTTGTGAGATAAGTAGAAATATCTCTTCTCTGGTTGTTAAGCAGTTTCTTTGAATGTCACTTGCTTTTTACAATTAACCTCTCCCAAAATACCTTAATGAAACCTGTCTGGCATTTTTAACCCCCAGCACAGCTTACTGGGTTTATGTTAGTTGTCTGTAACCATAATGGCAAATGTTATTGTTATTCAGGAACTACTTTTTAGATGTGCAGACATAAAAGGTTGGCTCCAGCAAAATTTATGGGCATTTTGTCATTACCTTGAGCAGGCTAGCATTTCCCCCTTGGATGTTGGCTCCTGATCCTGGGAATGCTCAAGAGACAGCCTTGTTTGCATTTCATATGTGTCTGTTGGCATGAGCTCCTGGGGCTAGAATCACTGTGCTGGTGGAGCATCTCTTGGAGGTTTCATACTGAAGTATTAAATCCAGATGAGTAACTTAATGCAGATTGTATTTAGGATTTTGGAAGATCACCCCTAATTTCTAACTTTGTCTTTAATTTAGGTGTTAATGTTGGGATTACTGAAATAGCCTGTTAAAATTGACTGTGTCTTGAGCTTGCATGGTGACAGCCCAGACAGATCTTGGTCTTGCTTTTAACTTAATGCCTGGTAATTTCCTTATATTAACAAAGCATGCTGGAGGAAGCACCCTGGTGCTGGAAGCTGGCCATAATGAGGCACCTTGGAGAAGGTGGAAAAGGTTTGACAAAGGGTGGGCGTTTGGAGTTCACCTTCTGAAAAGCCCAGGGTGCCTTTTAGGATAGGCATCAGTAATTCTTTTGCTTGGTGAGTAGTACTGAGAACAGATAGGGAAATGAGCTGGGTAGAGAGTGGTGCTGTAGTGACACATAAAACATTGCTTTGCTTTTCGGCTGGCTCCTCCTGGGATGCCCCTCTTAGGTGCTTCACTGCAGTGGCTGTCCTTGGCCTCCACCCCTAAGTGGGCACGTGGTGACAGGCGTGACCAAGTACCCTGGCTGTGGCATTGGCTCTGTCCCATGACCAGCCTCAGCTGTGACCCTGCTGTAGTGGCTGCCGTGCTGTGGGACGTTCAGGAGATGGCCCTGCTCTCAGGGGTGTCTGGTACCTGCTGAAGGCACCCTGCCAGAGGCAGGCTTTGGCACAACTCACAGGTACAGCCTTGCTGTGTTCCCCCATGCCTACTTTCCAGTAGGTTGTCTCTCCTTCCCAAGCCACAGGTGTTTTGCTCTCTGTGCACCAGGTATTTGCACTCTGGTGCCATGGCTGTGATCAAGGTGTCCCCCACCGCTGAGCCAAACAGCTCCTGCTAGGTCACTGCACCAGCTTTTACCCTTGCCAGAAGGAAAAAATAAACTCTGAACACAATCTTTCACTTGTGGTTGAGGCTGTCTTTTTTTGTGGCTACTGAAACAGCCTGCAACTGGAGTGGTTTTCAGGATGTTGCTGGAAGGAATGGAATGGAAAGTCATGGGGGTGTATCACATGGCACAGGTTCAGGAATTGTCTGGCACGTCTTGCTTTAATGTGATGAGCTTTGCTGCATTTGTTATCCTCCTGGTGACTCCATGCATTGGGCATTTGGGAGGACACGAGGAAAGGGTGTTCCTTTGGTAAATGTTGTGTGTGTGAAATATCCTTCTTTTCTGTCTAATCTTTTGGTGGGGATGGCAGTGCTGTTAGTTTCTGACTAAGTACTTCTTGATACTTGCTTTCTGTCCCGACCTTGTCAATTATGTTTTCAATGTTACACAGTTGTCTTTTTGCACCCAACCATGTTTAGAATAATTTATATCCCTTTAAAATCCCTGTGATTAGCTTTATTCTTGTACCAATATGTTTGACAGCTGTCACAAACAAATGCCAGTCCTTCCTGAAGGACAGGACTAGAACTGACATAAATTGTTGTTCCTATTTTGTATACCTGGGTAAAAGCTAGGAAATGTTCCTTTCTGTATCTGGTAATAAGATTTAGTTTAACTTGTTATTGACAAAGTTCAGGGATTTCTTTTCCTCCCAACAAGACTTGTACCTACAAGAATCTGCTCTGGTAATCTGAAGATGAAATTATTTAAGTCTAAACATTAATAGAAAGGGGAGAACATGATATAGCTGCCAACTAGTTATTTGTTAACTGTATTATTTCAGACACTAAGGAGAGCTTTACTGATTTTGTAATTAGTAAAAATACAATATCTTCATGTCATGCTCATGATGTTAGCTGCAAGTTTAAATGAATCTGCTGTCTTCAATTACATGTAAGCTGCATATCAGTTTGCTGCACTTAATAGCAAGGACATTCTGTAATTGAGGTATTCTGCACTGTGATAGACAATTTTTTATAAGTAGATTTTTTCCAACATAATTTCTAGTATCAAAGCATCAATGGTCCATGAAATCAGATCTACCTGACTATTCCTGATGTATTAGCATTACCTAATTTTCTGTGCCAAACTTGGGGAATACAATATGGTGGGGGGTTTTGGTTGCCTTTGTTCATCTGGAAATGACCTTAGTTATATGTTAACTTGGCACTCTGCATGACATTCTGTCCTGGTTGCCTAGATGTACAAATAGAGTTGATAAAGTGACAGCTGCCTGTTTTTCTAGATGGAGAGGTACTATTTCAGAAGGACAATGAGAAGCCCAGTGTTCAGCAGGGACAGTGAAAATTCCTGTCTGCTTGCTTTCTCATTATATAAGTGAAAAGGTACATGTATAGGTTGTGTGGTTTTAGCAAGGTAGTTTTAAAAGAACTGTAAGCAGATTTGTTCATATACTGAGCAGTAGTAATTTTATGTTTTGTAGTACTCTGTACAAAATTAAAATATGGCACATGAGCACCTCGTGACAGCTAATGTTATCTTTAAGTATGAGGAGTATTGTAAGCAGCATGTGCACCTCCATGAAATATTATTAAGCTGGGAGTAAACTTTTTCCAAACCGATCCAGTTTCAGAGGTACAGCTCTCAGGGGTAATGCTGTGTTGTGCTTCTGCTGCAAATGGAAAGATTTTGAAGCTGCTTTCAAAGTGTGGTGTTTAATATGACACTATGTATGTCAAAATACAGGTGGAGTAATGCCAGGACTAGTACAACAAAAGACAGAACAGAAACAGAGCCTGGAAATGTTCTACTGAGAACAATAGTGTGAGCAAGTTGTCACACATCAAAGTATGAATAGAAGCTTAAGCTTGCCTTCTTTCGAAGGTTGTATTGTATTTCTGATTTGGAAAACAATATTACAACATCTTTAATCAACTTTTACATGAGCTGTCTCACTAGTTCTTGTTGCTTCTGTGCCTGTTGGTATAACCCTTGTTCCTTCCCTAAACCGTAACATTGAGAAGGTTTTACTGCTTTCTTTAGGTCCAGGCAAAACACAGCAGAAGGTCTTTCACATGGTGGAAAGTGTTCATCACTAAACTGCTGATCAGGAATGGGTCCAGGCCCTGCTTCCCTACCCACTGCCACCAATTCTCTCTGCCCTCTCTTCAGAAGAAACATGCCATTATTTCTAGTCAGTGGGACATTCCCCCCAGCAGTCCAAGAACCTCAGGAGTGGAACAGACCTTGATGGTCACACATTGAAATAACTACGCATGAAGTTAGGAGCTACAAGTGTTTATTCTCAAATATGTCGTTAGTTCAAAGCAAACAGTGTTGAGAAGACAGAAAGAGATTGTGTTCAAGGAGCAAGGTTGACTTTGTGCTTTCTCACAAGCTAGCTTATGTGGGTAGGTTTTGGAAATTTTCCATACAAAGGCAAACAAACCACGTGGGCAGCAGTCAGGGCCCCAAAGATAAGGTAGCATAGCAGTATTTGTGCTATGATTTCTTTTGCTGTGCTTCATTAATAATGAAAGAACTGAATAATATAATGTGGGCTCAGTCTGGCAGGAGAAGCAGTGGCCTGGATTTGACATTAAGCTGGTGAAAGTGAGCGAGACTCTCTGCTTCACCCCACTCATTGTTATTCCAGTTGAATTGAAAACTACTTTTACTGTCTCCTGCTGTCTCCTCTTCTGTCAATCAAATGGGAGTCACAAACTAAGCTGCACAAGCTGAGGCTTTTTACCTGGAAAATTCATAGCAATTCATAAAATTCATGAATGCTCTGTTCAAGTGTTGAGCTTTTTTGTTGTGTTCTTCTGTCTTTCCTGTTCTAAAGTGCTGTGAGATTCCACCTCTGATCTGACTAATCTCTGAGAATGTGATTCATTTTGGCAGGTAGAAACTGACCTCTGTCTTCTGGATTAAGGATGTAAGTCACTCTAGGTTTCAGGCATTGTTATAGAATTGTGATGGTATAACATAGCTTTCAAATACTGCAGTTGTTTTCTGTTGAGATAAATTCTTGAAATATTCCTTTAGCCTGTAAATAATTTCAGATGTGTTCAGAGTATGAATTCTCCCTGCTAAAACTTCTCAGCTTTCTGTTCTATTCCTTGTTCTCTAGCATGTTCAGAGGATGCTTACAAGATGAGGTTTGGAAAATGAGTGATGCTTTTAAACTATGCAGAGACTTTTCAGAGAAAATGTTTGCATTTTCTGCGTGCTCTTGCAGATTGAATTTTTCAAGGTTTGCCAGGTGATGAAGTCTCTACTCTCAGGTAAAATGAATTGGATGCTATAAACATCCTACTTCCCTCCTTCCATGCCTTAATGATGACCTCATTCCTCTAGGCAGTGAAATTTAGGATTGTTGTAAACAGGAAACATTATCAAAACAGATTGGCTGCATCCACCCCTAGAACTTCAATTATATTTCAAGATCTTGCTTGAACAAAATAGACTGGTTTTGTGCAGAAGCATGGCGCTCTGATTATATCGCTGTATTAAAGAAAAGGATTGTAATAATATGGGAGAAAATCGCGACTTTCACAAGAAAAATTGGAAGACATCTAGTTCTAAACTTGGCAGGGTTAGTTGGATAATTGAAGGTCTGGCAGGTCAATCTGTTCCATGTTACAGTCTAACAATTATATAATTAAAGCTGCTTCTGCCTTCTTTCTCTCAAATAAATTTGGCAAAATGGTGTTCTCTCTCTTGCATGGGGAATAATGAAAGTTATTGACTGTGACTATGAAGAAGTAAGGGAGATACTGTCTTGGTGAGTCTCTTCTCCAGATTTATTAGGGCTCATTACATAACAGTGATACTGCCCAACTATTGTTTATACTGAAGTGTGCTTGTGGGTTGATTTTTCACAAGAAACAGAGATTGAAAAAAAAAACCCACATCAAAAAAAACCTGCCAAACAAACAAAAATCCCCCAGAAAATCCCCAACCAAGTTCTGGTAGTTTTTTAAAAGAGAAATTTAGGCTAAGTTGTAGCTGCAAATGTATGTTAATTTTCAAAAGCAGTTAGCATGTCTGCAGATTGCTCCTACTTGGGGACAGTGACTCCAGCTGGCTCCTTCACTTCCTGACTCCAGCCCTTCTGTACCAGGATGGGCTGAATGCCTGCATCACCTCTGCCTTCAGTGGGCTCATGGAGGTGGTGGTTTAGGTTCTTATACCTTGGCATCCTTTTTTATTTTGTGCTTGTGCTGTAGGTCATGGGGAAACCTTTTTGTTGTTCTTTCTGCCTGTTTTATATGATATTTCACTGATGCACTTCTGCACAAACCTATTTGTCTGGTCCTTTTCCAGCCAAGCAAAAGCACTACTCGTACAAGCAGGTAATTTGCAGTTTGGAAGCTTGGGAGCAGTGAGAGGTGATAATGCAGAAAAGAGATGATGAGTCAGGACAGGGAAAGGTGGAGGCTGCTGACCAAAAGTGTGGGCAGGGTCTGCTGCAGACATCAAAGCTGTAAATTTGATTTTACCTTGCTTGTTTGGGGGTTGCTATTGTTAAGCTGCTTGGCTGTTGTGGCTGGAAGCTCTGCTGGTTTCTGTTCTTGAAGGATGAGCAAGAAGCCTGTAGGTTAACCCAAAAGCTCAATGAGATGATCTTGTTTTGCTCCACTTTCCAGTAACTTCTTTTTCCTTAGCTTGGTCTTGTGCTAAAGAGACTTCTGGGGTTACTTGAGGGGAAAGGTGGAAGAGCAGGATTGGTCTGGAGTGGCTAATGGATGCACGCAGGGTAAGTGGTGCTGAACACAGGGCGCTGGTGTGCCCTGCCCTGCTGCTCGCCTCAGCTGTAATTACAGCAGGAGATGTCTCAGCAGAGGAAGTTGTTTGTAACCCCAGTGCTGTGTGTCAGTGCTGCTGGGTTGTTACTCATCCAGGCTGTTGTTGGAGATCCAGTATGGCAGGGACCTCAGGAAGTCCTGGGGTCAAGTGCCCTGCAATGCAGGCATCCAGCCAAACCAGGTGGTTTGCATTTCTGTCGCTGCTTTTCAGAGCAAGCTGGTTATTAAAGTTATCCCAGACAAAATAGCACAGTTCCTCTTTCTCTCCTGGTGCATCCCAATGAATGTATTCACTCATGTTAGTCATGCCAATCTCTTAAATTTTTATATGTGCATAAGCAAGGCTTGACTTGTCACTGAAGTTCAGCAGGTGCATGTTAAAAGCACTGTGTCTTCTGTAACTTTTTCCTGATGTAGCAATTTGGCCTTAACCAATAGCCTTAGGTTTAAACAGCACATGATATAAAATGAGTTAGTTATGCTGCTATGCTTGTTCTAAGAATAATTGTAAAAAGTGCCTTTGGGTTTCCAGGAACACGTATTACCAGAAGTTGCATTTCAGTGGCTTTGCATGTTACCTGACTTTTACAGTGGTTTAGCTGCTGTTCTCAGGAAAAAAACAACTAAAAAACCACCTTCGAGGGAGATTTGTGGAAATGCAGTGGATTTTGCTAGTGTTTGGATTTCCCTGCATCAGCCTCAGGAGAATCTGATGCTGTGCGTCTACAGAAGGAATACTGGACAGGGAGCTTTGACATCTTTAAAAAGGCACATAAAACCTGAGTCTGCCTTTAGGGGAGGGCAGCCCTAAGGACCAGTCTGTGGATGTTGCCCTGTAGCCAGTGAGGACTGGGAGTGTCTGGTGCAGAACTGGCTGCTCTGTGACCAAGGAGGGAGCCTGAGTGCCCAGGGCATCCGCAGAGCTGCTCCTCCCTGCCTGTTTAACAGCAGCACTGGTACCCACTTGGAGCAGCCCAAGCTAGTTTTTCTGGCATAGTCATGATATGTTGTGCCAGTGATGTAGTGAAACTATAATATATAATTTTCTCTTGAATTCTGTGTACTATATATATCCTGTACTCTAGTGTCTTTGCTCTGTTGTGATGCAATAGCCGTGCAGAATGATGAGATCCCCAATCCACTGCTGGATATTATGGCAGAATGGAATCTGTTACTTCAAATACTTGTTGCAAAACAGTACTTTTTATACAGGAAAAGGGTGTATGTGGTTGTATTTTACAATAAGGTAGTTATTTGTAATAGTTGACTGCAGCTATCTTTTCCAATTATCTTTGCAGTTTAAATATCAGAAGCATAAGATACTCAGCTGAAATGTATCTCACCTACTGACTGATCAAATTTGAATACCAGACAGTGTTAATAAAGTCTTAACAATGCCATATGTATGGTAAACACAGTTTGCTTGTTTTAACAGAATTACAGTTCTCTGGTCGGAAACCCACAGTTTTCTGGATTAATTGCCTTTTTCTACCACTCAGGACATGACAGTGCTTTATACCTCAGACACTCCCTTCAGCCATCTTTCCACTTTCTGTGTGACACCAAGTCCCAGAAGACACTTGGCAGAAGAAGCCCTGAACAGCCTGTCCCCAGCTAACTGCCCCTGCTCTTCTAACCCATTGTCCCACTCCTCATAGTGGTCAAGTTCAGAAACTGTCAGGAAGGTGCAAGGTTGCTGAAGGAACATGGAGGATAATTTTCCCATCCACAAAGGTTTTCTCATATGCTCCAGTTGTTTGAGTTGGATTAAGGCCTGACATCTAACTTTGGAGATAGTTTTCAAAATATGTTTGTGGTATATGTATAAGACATATATGTGTGTATATAAAATATATGTACATGTATAAAATGTGGCACATTTTTGATAAAGTTTTTACTTCTAGATACAACAAATTTCTTGACCTAAGGAAGTGCAGTGAAAGGATCTCAGTAATTGCTGACCATTTTCAAAACTGTTTGCCTCTGTCCATGTTGAAAGAGAAGCTGAGTCGTCCACCCCAGCAGAAAGTTACAGGGTAAATTCTGCTTGGCATAATTTCTGAGTGACTAAGAAACTCATAATTGGCTCTGTGTGGGCAGAGGATCTGTCTGTGGTGAGGCGAGAGCTGCACAGCAGACATGGAAAGTGTATGGGAGTGATTAGGTGGGATATGGCATTTGTACAGATGCTCTGTGCTCTGCTAATTGTTGCTTTTCAGAAGCTCTGTCCAGTTTTTTGATCCCCCTTCACTGTGCCAGGAGGAGGAGAAGGGTCATACTGTGGATGTTAAAGGTTAACATACTTCCTGAGAGACAGATACTTCATTGTTTCCTTCCTATATGAGTTCAATTGACAATGAGCTCTCAGCAGCATTCGGTAGAATTGGCTAATTTCAAATGCCCTCAAAATAATTAGTTAAAGGTGAAATAAATAATAATAATAATTTTAAATCCCCAAACAGTAAGTAATGCAACTTCAGATTTTGCAGTTCAATCTTCTTAGTCATGATTACGTGATGATGTCATTCTTGAGGCTACTTTGTTGTTAATGACTACTTTGATATTGTTTTACTTCTGTATTTTAAGACTGATGCTGCCCTCGTAGCTATTTGGTTTAAATACAAGAAAATGACAAACGATTTCTACCAGTTCTTGTTTAAATGCCAACTCCATTAATGTTGTTGTTATTGTTGTTGTGATCCTAGTATTTCAGGCCTTATGTGAACATTTATTAGTATTTTAAAAATATTGATCCTTTTTTAGTTGCAAAATGGAAAAGGCATGACTTCCAGAAAAAAAGTTGACATCATGTATGTTTACTTTCCTTTAACTCTGGAAAACTCAAGCCTTTCATTTGAGACTTTGAAGATGTTTTCCGTCTGCCTTGTAAACTCAGTGCTTGCTTCAAAGCACACATGCAATTTGTAGGCTTGTATTGCCTTGGGAATTGTTGGGACTCCATGCTTGCTGTGTGGAGATGAATGCACACAGAAGTTCAAATAACTCCTCTAATATTTTTCTTTCACCAGAACAGAGTTGTGTGGTGTGGGGCTTTTCTTCTGCAAAAAGACCCGAGCTCCTACTTCTCCATCCCTTCCATTCTTCTCTCCCCCCTTCTTGATTCCTATTTCTCTTTAAAATGCTAGTGAATAAAAACACAGGGGTAAATGGCCACGACAGTTGCAATAGCATTAATTTTTCATCAGGTAAAAACTTCCTCATCCCGGTTGTCATGGTGAACATGCCGCTGCTCTCCCCAGGCTGTGGTGCCGATGCTCCATCTCTCCTGCTCTCTGAAGGTCACTGGTGGCAGAGGTGGCCTCTGCGGGTGCCCAGGGCTGTTGATAATCCTCCCCTGCTCTCCATACAGAGCTGCACACAGCCTGCACAGAAACAGGCAAAAATGCCAAGCTGCTACCAAGCCTTTCTTCCAGATGTTAACAAAAACTAGCTCAACCAGCAAGGTATTAGATACGTAATTCATTTTATAAGTATTTCCATCTTCAGCTTAACAGGCAAGTGCTTATTTGTTAAAAAGTTGGCTAGTGCCTGAAGGAGCAGTCTGAGCAAGCTGATTTTAAGGTGTTGAGTGAAGCCCAGTTCCCAGGAATCAACTAAATGAAGCTGCCTAAGGACTAGAGGTGAAGGAAGAGGGCTGGGGGGAGGAATTTCTTTCAACAAGCAAGGGATAAAACCCAGAACTGTGCCATATTTTGGGTTCTGCCTACCTCCTGGAGAGGGAGAGTCTTCTGGTCTTTGTTTTGCCCTCCTGTGTTTTTTTGACATCATTTGGGAGAGCTGAAACCAAGACCATGACCTTTGGATCCCTGTGAACCCATGGCCATTCAGCTGTGACATGGGAGCTCAGCAGACCTGCCAGGCTGGCACAGTGTGTCCTGGCATTGCTTCTCAAGCCAGGCTTCTTCTGGGGTGCTCTGTGTAGTGTGCACACATACTTCCCACAGCCACTCTCAGCCACAGTGAAAGGGGGAGGAAGTGGAAAAAACCAAGCCAGCAGTGTGTTTGCAATCCCCAGTTTGAAATACTGACCCTGTTAGATAACACTGCATTACTTGCAGGGGAGTCGGGTGCTCTCTCTTCTCATGGTGAAGTCTCAGTGAAATGCAGAATTATTTTTGGCTCTGCCATATAATGGATAACAGCCTCACAGTTCAGCTCTTCACAGTCCTCCTGTGACATGCAGTTGTCCTTCAGGTCCTTGGTTTCCCTGCTGTGCAGTAGGGATAGATAGGAATGAGTGAGTGTTAGATGTCATCGAGAGAGTCTGTGGACAGTGTTTGGAACAGGAACTGATGGAAACTTTATGTAGCATGAGATTTTGCTATGGAAAAGCTGAGCTTTATGTGAAATATAGTAAACATGGTTACACCTTGAGACATCATTTGTTACTATATTGAAACTTTTCCATTTTCCCCAGAACACATTGCAACACAGGGAGATGCTGTTTGCAAGACTTATTTAAAATTATTGCTGGGATGTAAAAGCTCATATGTATGTTGGGAGAGGGGAAAGACCCAAGCAAATGCATCTGCAATGAAACTTGTTTAACTTGAAACACTGATTAATGCTTATCATTTAACACAGGAATTTAAGGACTTACAAACTTTAGAGCCTGATTTTTTTCCTCAGATTTTATCTTGAAAAATATGAAATAGATGTTTATTATGTGAAGAATTCATAGAAGACTTTGGGATTTGCTCTAAAGAAAATTAGTCTTTCTGCAGACAGCTTCATACTGTCAAATAGCCTCTCCGTGTAGGCTGTGATAGTATCAAAGAGCGCTTTATTTTTGCCTGCTTCGTGACCTCCAAAGGCAAGAAACAGAAGAACATTAACCTTTTCATATGTACATGTTTTGAAGTTATAAACTTAAAAATCCATGAATATGCTTCTGTAAAAATCTCTTCCCAGCTGGGTTCCGGGAGTCCAACTCATTTCACTGTTGTCTTTTGGTAGTGAAAAATGCTCTTCCTATTTACAATGCGTTTTTTGGCTACCTGCCATTGCTTGCTGTTTATCAGAATGCCTGATGTTTTTGGCAGAGGAAATACCCATGCTTTTTTGCTGCATATAATCAAGTTAAGCATAGCTTAATTTACTACTTTTTTGCTTTGTTTTGTTTTGTTTTTGTTGGTGGAGACCTGCAGACATTTGTTTGGCATGCTGGATCTGCCGAGGGAATTTGTGACCATGTCTATTGTATTCCCTGGTTACTGTTTACTGAGCTGGCATTACTCAATGAAATTTTAAAATTTAACAGCAGCTCTTTTTTTTTTTTAAATTGATGTATGAAAACTAAAAGAGGGACAGAGACTGAAATTCTCCTATGCCTTCAGTTTCTGAAGGAAAAAATAAATGTATGTGATCGAGTGATGAAGTGGTAGGCCTCAATTTATTAAAAAATTGATTTAGCAAGATTTCAGGTATAGGTTACTTTGTGTATAACATAATCTATATGCTCAAAATAGTTTTTCCTAAATAGTGATTGTTAACTTCTTTAAAGAAACTACTTCATCTGGAAGAGTGAAGGATAGTTTTTCACATGTCTGAAGTAGTTTAGAGATCCAGACAGCAAAGGGTGGCCTCTGTAAAGTAGACTCTCTGACTTAACTCTCTTAAGTCTCTTGATGAACGTCAGTGTCTTTCATCCTTAAATATTTTATGGTTATCTAATCGATGAGTCAAATAATTTATTTGTTCTAGACCTTCTTACAACTGTGAGGGTTTTTAATAGGGCATCTGCTAGAGTAAAAAAATACTTGAAAAACTACTTCGTATCTTTTCCTTGTCTGTTTCTATAGTTGGAACTGAAAGTAAGAAAGCTTATGGTGTATGAAAATACTTATTGAAGACTTTTCCAATGTCTGAAGAAAGCTCTGATCTAAAGCTCTGTTCAAGCTGGACTGAAATACAAGGGTCACTTTTAAGGATTTTAGGAGTTGATGGTGTTCATGCAGGTTTTGGATGTGAGCCTGTCTTAAAATAATGTGAATGTTACTCTTGCAATTAGACACACACAGACCATGAGCTTTCTTTTCTCACATCCCAGTATAGCAGCATGACGTTTTTGGGGTGGGACTACCTAACAAGTAGTTTGTAATGGAAATTCTCATCCTCCTCTCGCCACCCCGAGATGATTTGTCACCTCCTTCCTCCACCCAAGATGTTTTGCTAATATTTTGAAGCAAACAGATAATTGCAAGTAGATGTGACTATATTGCAGCATATCCTTCCTTTTATGCCAGCCAAGCTGTGCTGGAAGGAAGCAACTTGAAGACCTTCAGAAGAAAGTGAAAATCCTGGTTACAGCAGATCTAATTTTGTTTCAGGTCTGAAATGGCCACCTGTGAAAAGTGATTCTATGCTGTTAAGCAAGAAGTGGTGGAAAAACATTTAGAAATTACTATGTCTTTCCTACTGCTGTTTTCCAGCGTAATGAAGTGATGGAGCTGCCTCACACATCTGACTTTGAAAATTGATGTGTTTTGTTTATCTTGAACATTTTCTTCATGCAGCTGAAGCTTACTGACCAATTGAACTTCTGGAGACCCATATTCCCCTTGAGATTTGTTGCTTGAATTCTTACCTGACGCTAACATATTGCTCTTCCCTGTGGCCTTTCACAAAAAATTTCTCTTGTCCTCGAAGTCCTCTCTCTATCACCTCAGAATCAACAAGAAATTTTGTACTTCAACAAGAGCTTTTGTTGTGTTTTTGGTTTATTTAGAAAGAAATAAGGGAAACAGTTGTCAAATAAGGGTCTACATCAAGGATTTTGTCTTTCTTTTGAAATAATGTCCTACCTAGTTGTTCCTGCAAAAAAGTCTGTGTAAACATAGTTTGCCTGATTTTTTCATTTTATTTTGTAGAGAAAGCAATAGATTTCTTTCTTTTTAGGGAAAACAGACAAACAAACATGGGGAGGGTTTGTTATATTGGGCCCTTATCATGAATTAGGCTGTTACTGTGCCAGCTGGCATTCAAACACAAAACACCACAAGAGCTTCTCCCAGCAGGACATGCTTGTTATTCGCTGGAGAAGAGTGTGTGTTGTGGGACAGGCAGGGTGGCAGGTAGCTCTCGCTCTGCTGTCTGCTGTGCAAGGGCTTCTGTCCTCATGCGAGTCCCTGAGGGTGCCATAAACATCCCTGACAGCACTGCTCCTCTTGGCCATGTCTGAGGAAGCAATTAACTTGGTTCCGGGCTGGGCTGGATCTGACTACACAGTGTCCCTGTAGCTGAAATCATATGAGCGTGGCGGGGCTGAAATTGCTCGCCTGTGGAATGGGAAACGTTTTCCTTTTCTCCTTTTTATGTGATGGAAACCATGATTCATTCAGATGCTGATCTCCATGTCCTGGAAGCGCTGCCTGAGATAACCCTGGGTTGTACAAGCAGTGCTGTCTGTGGATCCTGCAGTAGGTGGTGGGCTCTGCCTTTGCTCTTCCTGGGACAGTGTCCCACCCTCACCTCTGTGTTTCCCTGCCTGCAGAAAGGGGACAAGGCTCTCAGACCTTTGGTATTTGTGAAGGCTGTAGAGAATGGCAGCGCTGCGGTTT
Source organism: Grantiella picta (assembly GCA_013397955.1). Lineage (NCBI taxonomy): Eukaryota > Metazoa > Chordata > Aves > Passeriformes > Meliphagidae > Grantiella > Grantiella picta. The sequence continues at coordinate 358,420 of VZRM01009052.1, read as the reverse complement.
GGTCTCCGTTTCCCTTCTCCTTACCCATTGTTTACGCTGAGCCTTAGATAAGATGAGTATCTTTTGTTTTTCCTGTAGATAATAATAACAGCCTGTCTCTACCAATACGGGATTAGGTTCTTCTTTCAGGAAGACGTGGGAAGAGTAAAATGAATGTGGACTTGGTGAAGCATGTGTGACAGAAAAGGTCTGAGGGCAGGGAAACAGCAGGCTGCACTCTAGATGGGAATACAAGGTGGCTTTGCTGAGCACCGTGCCCTTGGAGAACCTCTGCCTCAGCCATGTCAGCCACAGCTTCCTTGTTCATCACCCAGCAAGATCTCCTCAGTATCAGCATTTTCCCTTCATGAAATACTGTCTTTCCGCTTAATGGCAAAGAGCAATTGTCAAGGTGTCTGAAAACTGTGACAAATGACAAATACAAGTGTTGCTGTATGGGTTGGTGGCTTTGCATCTCTGATCTGATCAATCTTTGGCATCTTGTTGCCTTTCTTTAAATTTTTTTTGTTTTTCTCTTTCTTATACCTGTTAAGATTTTTGTGCGTCTGTCAACATGGAAAACTGATCTGCTTGTTCTGGTAATGACAGCAGCCTGGATTCAGTTTCAGGTCTAACAGTGGGATGCTCCGCTAACATCATCTTGGCCAAAGCTAACAAGGCGAAAGTTTTCATTTTGACACAGTGTTTATGGGAGTGTTCAGATGCCAGTCTGATGCTCTGGATGTTCTTGGATATTCGTAGGAATGCAGGTGGGTGGATTCACGGATGAACACCTGAAAGGAATTTGGAATCTTCAGACTTGTCATGTGTTAATAGGAATGTAAGCTGGGACAGAGCCCTCTTGTCCTTTACTCCTCTATGCTTAAATGTGAATGCTGTAAAGTAATAGGGAAGTGTGTGCAAAGTGGAAATTCCCTGGAGGGTATTCATAGTTTTTGATGTTAATTTGACTGTTGCAGGGGGACCCATGATTTGTGTCTCCCTCTCACTAATTCATTCACCAGCTCGAGCTAAATAGGTCCTGTAGGTGTGATTTTGTCAGCAGATACTGTAGAATTGGTCTATTTGCTGTTTACATGATTCCTCTCTGCAACGTCCTCATCTTACAGCTTTGCTTAATGCAGAATTCCGGGAGTGTGAGGATGTTTTGGTTCCGTTCTGCCACAGCCTGTGTCCATGCTGTTTGGAAACAAGACCAGTACTTCCTGTGGCCTCCTTTATCTCTTGTTTTTCTGTCTCATGAAGAAATCATGCCTTTTTTTTTTTTGGGTATATATTTTGACTGTCTTATCCCATGAAATGTCCTGGCATTTAGCTTTAGCCCACAGTTACTCAGACGATTTATTCCCTCCCTGTCTTCAGAGTTTAGTCTTGCTTCAAATGGGACTTATTTGGATAGCAGCCTCTTGCACTGCAATTCCCCTCCAAAAGGCCCTTTGGGGCCTGTTGCAGTAGGACAGAGGATAATGGTTTTAAACTAAAAGAGGTAAATTTAGATACGGTATAAGGAAGGAGTTTTTTTGTAATGGGTTGGTGAAACACTGTCATGGGTTGCTTGGAAAGGTGGTACACACCTGATCTGTGATAACATAAGGTTATCCGTGATAACATAAGGTTGGGTTGGACAGGGCTCTGAGCAACCTGATGTAGTTGAGGATGCCCTGTTCATTACAGGAGGGTTGTACTGGAGACTTTTAACAGTCCCTTCCAGCTCAAACTGTTCATGAAATAAATTGCTGGAGGTTATACTTACCCGTCAAAACAGGAATTTGGAGCAAAGTGGATGAGTTGTGCCTTAGTACTTCTTTCTGTCTTTTGATATGGTTTATGTTCGTTTGTTGTGTTCGCTGCTTTCTTTGATTCATTGCTTTATCAAAACATTCTGAGATGTCACCTTTTGCAGTTCGTCTTGCCACTCTAAAGGAAGCATTAAACTGAGCAGTGCATGCATTTTCATTACCTTGTCAACAACATGCTGGGGAGAAACTTTGGGCTGGAGTAGCACAAACTGTCTGTTACAGCAAGTGTAATTTACAGCAGGAATTTTCTACTGACAAACTGTCAAAATCAAGGGATTAATTTTACTGCCTTCTGGGAGGGGCACCTGTATGAGTGGAGAATCTCGATGGTGTTGCACAAAAAATTAAATTGCTGATGATTATGAGACATGGTTCAAGGCTCAGAATGTCTTTTCTAATAACTTATTAATGAAATATAGGATGTGGGCCAAACTTGTAAGCTGAGGTTTACCTTACTATTCTTCAGATGGTGCATTTTAATAATTTCTTATTCTTCTGATTTGCAGTTGTGGCCTGTTGTATATCCATATGCTCTCGGCAGCACTCTTACACAGGGGTGAAGTTTTCCGAACTCTGTGTGTGGGTTTCTGGTTGTATCCTGACCCTACAAACACGCCTGCCCTGGTTATGCTGTTTATCTTGGCTGAAAGGTTATCTGGTGCAAAGGATACTCGCTGGATGGGCTGTAACAGATACCTGCCGTCAGTAATACACCTATCCCTATTTTTTTTTTTTTTGTTCTAGTGTCATCTGAGACATTGTGATCCTGTGTTTGAAACAGGGGAGGAAATAAACCTCCTCCTCAGACCTCTTAGATAGACATAAGGAAAAGCTGTGGGAGACCTCATGGCTTTAAGATCTGAATGCTGTTACCTAGAAGTTAGCTGTCTCTTTAAGAAAAAACCGGGTATTTATATTTGATGTCTATCTGAAATCATGTTCACCCTACAGTGTTTATTAAACCTGAGTTAATTTTCCTCCTGTCTTTCTCTGGCTGCAGGAGCTTTGCCAGTAATGCATTATAATAGCTGGTAGTGAAGGCGGTGCAGGCCATGTGCCAGGTTCCCTTCGCCGCTCCGTGGGCTGGCCTGGAGACTCGCTGCCTGGCAGAGCCACGCTGCTCTTGCCCACGCTGCTCTGGAGCTGTGGCCAGCTGAGCCCCAGCTCCAGTGATCCCTGCTGAGGAGCCCCTGCTGCCCTGCCGAGGCTCAGCCCTGCAACAGAGCGCTCTTTTGGTTAAAAATAATTACAAATGCTTAATTACTCTCTGTCTCTCTCCTGTCTCCCTTCTGTCCATTACTCTGAAGGGTTCTTGAAACAGAGTAATTAGCATCACACTTTCACATGGCAGTCTCGTGCTCTTTTTAAAAATATAAGATCTCGATGTCTGTTATCTTTTATTTTGTGTGATGACAGACAATTCCTTGCTCTTTCTGCTCCTGTGATGTTTTTGTCAGGACTCTCTTGGCTGAGGTGAGAGTTATGAGTCACAGCTCTGTCGGCATTGGCTTTTCATCTGATCTTCCTCAGTTAACCAACACTTGCAGCCTGAGGCCCAGAAGCTGATGGGTTTATTGTCACAATGCTTACAGGGGCAGTATTTGCTGTTGGTTCAGGTCTGAAATTTTTCTTGGCTTGGGTACTCACAAATATAATTTGCAGAGAAGCTTCTATATCTGACATGCATGTCCTCAGCAAGTTTGGAAAAAGTTGTTGCAATCTGAGCTGTCTGCAGAGGTGGATTACCTGAGGGAGACTCAAGGGGATGGATGGATGGATGGATGCCTGACATACCCAGGACATGCAAACAATACAAAGGTGCTGGCTAAGTGTGTGAGACTGTCTGAACAGCAGAGATCTCTGTATTGATGTAGTTGGCTGCTATCGCACACCCGCTGGTACCCTTGCATTTTGCTGGCGTTCCTGGGCACAGTTCCTTTGTCTCAGTTGGTTCTTCTACTAGTTATCCCAGGGGTTTTCCTCCAGCTCTGAAAAGCATCCAAATAAAACATTAAAGACCTGAGGGTCTGGTGAGTACAAGAGTTGTTCTTGGCCCAGCAGTAAATCACAGATCTCAGCTGTGAAGTGTAAGTCTTTGAGGAGGAATAACATATTTCTGTAAAAGCAAAAGCAAATATTTTTCCTGTAGGTTAATCCTACTCCATCAGTGTCTTTAGCTTGGCTGTCTGGTCTAGGATGCCCCTGTGGAATGGGGTGAAGGTACACAGTGCATATCCACATATGCATATATCCACATCTGAATCACATGTGTGATTATGTGATATCCTGCTTACATGAGAAATTTCTGTTAACATCTCAGCCCAAGGCATGTGGAGGTTTTCAGATTTTAAACTTTCTTTTTTTGCCTCCCACATTTAGTGCTGCTGTATTTTACTTTGTTCCATGAACGGCACAGACTAAAATCAAAAGTAACCCCCAACAAAACCATTTAAAATTCTTCAACTCCTTCTAGTCTTTACTAGGATGTTTTTGTTTATGCAGTCTCATCAGCAAAACTAAATGTGGAATATAATTTTCTTTCTCCCTCCGCTGAATGGTTCATACATGAGAGATGATTGTCTTCAGTGCTTTACAGCATTTTAATGCTCAGCAGAACATTTTCTTGGAGTGTTTGTAAGAGATGGGTAAATAAGAACCATATTTTCTGTAGATAAAAACTTACTTTTTTCTCATTCTACTGCTCTCTTCTTTGCTGCTTTACTTATTTAGCTATTTCATATTGGGAAAATCTGGTTAAATTTAGTTACCACCTAAGAGAATTGCACTCATGTGTAGCAGTAATTGTCATTTCTTGAAAATGAGATTAGTGCTTGGGACCAATGCCAGCTGTGTGGTCTTGGACTGTAAAGTCACCTTAACATAAGATGCTTGCATCTAGACATGGTTTATATTGGTCATAGGCATGCAGAGACAGCACCACAGTTGTTTTTCGTTCTCCATGTTTTGCTTTTCTAATAAATTAAGCTCTGTTTTGGCTTGAATTTTCTATGAAGAGATCTTCTTTTAGGAGTAAGGATGCTGATCCAGGTCACTGGGTAACACTTAAGTGATAGATTAGTCTGTCATTTATATGGGCTGGATGCAAGCTGGATGTTCTGATAGGGAAGAGCTGAATGTTCTTTAACATCTGTCTTGTGCCTTCCTAGTTACTTTATGAAAATTAATTTTTACCACTTACAAAAATGCACTTCATGTGGTTTATTTTGTCCAGACTTTATGCCTGTATGGGGAAGAGAACGCAAACTGCCTCTCAGAGTTGTTTGTTGCCTTCCATGTACATGTTAGATCTTTTCCCTTTGGGGTTAAACTGTGAAGCCTGTTGAAACTAAAATTTACTGGGCCAGGGCTTTTACTTTCATGATATGTGTGTTCTTTGCAGGTACTGCTGCTGTTTGGTTTTTTGAAGGCTGCTTTCTTTTTTTCCCTGTTTACGTATCTTTCCCTCAACCTCTTTCCCTTGAACCTTTTTGGAGATCTCAAGAGAAGCTGAGGGAGTTGCTGACATGGAAGAAAATGAAATAATCATGGAAAAGAAATGTTGTCCCAAAGTTGTCCCAGACAGCCCTGAGCTAGGTCAGCAGTCATCCTTAAGGCTTTAACTCCTCCAGGTACTTGAGGCTGTCTTTACAAGAAGCCTGCATATAATTTGCATCCATATATGGCAGGGTTTTTTGTAAGCAATCAAAGTAACAAAATATTGTCGTTTAAGTGTTTTTTAAGAAAGCAGAGCTCTTAAACCTGCTTTCTGTTGGATCTTAGTCCTTGAAAATATTTTAGGTTAGTGGCCAAAGCATTCCCCCTTTTCCAAAGCTACACTCGGAATGCCAAGTTGCGTCAGTGAAGCTCGGTGTTGATTTTGAAAGCGTTAACAGCAATCCAGCACAGGGCATTTATTCAATTTTTCTCAATACTCATTTTAACTGGGTTGAACCCTTGCAAGAAAGTAATCTTTTTTGCCCCATGTAAAGGCTCTGATGGACAAGTTCTGGCAGATTTGATTGTAGTGTAAGGAATTCCTCCCTTTCAGCTACAGATTCGTGGCTTGCCTTAAACATTGTTCTGGTGGATTTTGCCCCAAGACTGGTAAGAACAGAAGGGATGGCTTGCCAGTGCTGTTGACACTATAGCAAAAGCTTGTCCCTTCTGGCACAGCCCGACTGAAGTGCCAGTAAGGTTTCACATTAGCAGTGAGCTGAGGTGCTGGCTGGCTGGAAGGGATGGGCCTGGGCCCTTGGCTTGCTCTTTGCCCTGCATTCCACCCTCATCCTGCACACTAGTGCTAGCATGTGCTGGCTGCTCATTGAGCTGCCCAGACTCAAACCTGCAGAAAAATACTCGCTGCGTCCTGGATAGTAGGATGCGGCTCCCCGGAATTGTTTTCCATAACCCTCATGGGTGCCAGAGGAGTCTGTCAGGGAGCTGCTGGCTATAGAGCAGGTATGGGGGGAGGTGGGACTGCCCTTCCCCCAGGACAGCTTTGCTGTGCTGCCGGTGGCTGGGAGGCTGCAGATGTGGCACGTGCCTTGTTCTGGTGTCCCTGCTCCTGAAGAGGTGCACAGTAGGTGCTTGGGGACATCACCTTAGGCTGTCACAGCTCTCTCCCACCATGGCTTGCCAGAGCCCTAAGACTCAGTGAGTTTTGGACTTGGGGAAAAAGAAATGCCGAAACACTCTGGCAGTTCAAATCTCCAGATCAGAGGCAGTTCCTAAATTGGAGGTTCCAGTCTTTTCAAGTCCATGAAAGTTAAGGTGACTGAACTTTCATAACCTGCACAGTGTGTGTGGCTGTGACCTGACGGCTCCCAATTTAGGATGGAAAGGCCCTCTGCTTTAATTTCTGGGAAGCACAGAAGACAAGGTAGAAAGAATTTGAAGCTATGCATTCTTTAGGTTTCCAAATGGAGGATGTTGATGCATAACAAAAACTTGCAGCATTTCCTAGAGAAGCCTTGTCTAAAAATGCAGTTAATGTTATATATTTTCAGAGGATTTATATGGCTGCATCAAGTTTAAATGTCCAAAAACTATTTGACAGTAAATGGAAAAAAAAATCTGAAAAATCTGAGCAATAACTCATACTTTATGAAGCAAAGCAGCTACCTCCTGCCTAGTTTAAAAAACAACTTCCTCTGTAGATAGAGTTTGATGAACAACATGCCTCTACAAGACCTACGAAAAAGAAGCTTTAGAAATTTGGGCTACTCACAATAAGCAAAGGCAGTTATAGAAGACTGAGGGTGCCCATTTAAAATGACTAATTTCTCCAGGAACAAACAGCCTCACCAGTGACTATTGCAAAGACAAGGAGGTGCAAAAACAGAACTGCAGACAAGACAAAGCTAGGGGAGAGGATATATATGTTACACAGTCATAGCCAGAAAGTGCTACCTGGAAATACATAGGAAATACAGAGTTTTTATTCTGCAGGTTTTACAGTAAATTTGCCTCTTTTCTAGTAACCAACATGTTTGGTCCATAGCAAGTTTTACTTTGAATAATTGTGGAGAACAAAGTGATTCACTGTGGGAAAAGGCAAAGTGAAAGGTGGGTAACAGTGAGAACAGCAGGAGCAGTGGTTATTATCACTCAGACATTGTCAAAACAAGTTTTAGTCCTTCCTTGCTATCTTATGGAACAGAAGAGTTTGGGGTCATGAAGAATTGTAATTTTTCTACTGGAATAACAAAGACTAGACTTCTAGTCTCTGACCTGGTGCATAAGTGCTGGGGCCAGGTAATGGTTCTGATACTGCTGACAGGTATTTCCACCTCCAATCCTGGCCCGTTTAGATAGTCACTGGTATCGTATGGGTGAAGTTGGGATGCACTGAACTTAAATTTATTATTTTGCTTTTATTGCATCTTATTGAAGCATGAATGGCTCCCTGATACTCTCTAAAAGGTATGATGGTTTCATCTTCTGGTTGTTAATTTTTACCACTATTTAGCTCATTTTCTCCTTGAGGGCTTATTATTGAGCTCTTCGTTCAGTGACATCATTGCCCTTTTTTAATCAACCTTCTAGAATTTAATATATGATGTTGCGTATAAGGATGAGAACATTACTACTTCATTTTTTTCACTCTAGTAATTTTTATATTACAGTGAACACCTTGATTAAACATTTATCTGGAAAATACCATAATGAAAAGAAAACGTAATTAAATATAGGAACTAAATATTGAACTCCTGACTTGAGGCTGAACTGATAAATGAAATTAAATTTACATGGGGGAAAAATAGCATTGTAAAACTCATCCAGTATTGCATTTTAATGTTTCATTCAACTAGATCTACAAAGCAAGCTGTATGTATCAACTACAGTAACTGCTAATTTTTGAAGGTCTTATTTAGAATCCACTTACTGTAATTGTGTAATACTAGACTTCCTTGGCCTTTGAAAAAGGAAAAAAACTGAATCATTTGCATTTAAAATTCAAGGAGCACTGATCCTGGAGAGTTGAGTATGGCATAAATTGGTTTTCCTAGACAGATTTAAAAAACAAAGCAAACAAAAACCAGTATAGGATTATACTTCATAAACAAAATTACTAAAGACAAATCAGCCTGTGTCACTCATATAAATTCAGGTGTCAGAGCAGTCTGGCTTTTGAAAGCTGTGTGTATCTGCTCTTTCTGCTTGTCTGCTCAGACTTCTGGCACTCACTATCCCTGAATCAGGAAGACAGAATTGACTTTCCTGTTGGACTAATTATAGTTTTTTAAAGAGATTAGTTAACCCTTCTTTTCCTACAGAGGAACTTTCTCAGTGAATTCCATGTCAGAGGGAGGCTGCAGAGAGTTACGTGCTGCTTGGGATGGCTTTCAGGGGTCAGCAGTGGCAGTGCACTGATGCTTACAGCCAGAGTCTCATGTTGGACATGTCCTGGTGGCCCAACTACGTGTACAATGTAGTGCTTCCAGAACTACACTCTGAGCCTGGACATACTGCTGAATCTGTGGCTCTCTGAGATACAGTTGCAAAAAATAACTTATGGTTAAAAGGTTTTGGATATTAAAATCAATATATATTTCTTCTGTTTTGTACTTTGCACACAGTGCTTTTCATCTTCTGTATCTATAGCATGATAAAATTGCCTATGCCTTACCTTCCTTCTTTCCTTCCTTGCTTCCTTCCTTCCTGTGTTTTGTGGGTCTGAAAAACGGTTGGTTATTTCTCTGACGTGGTGCTATCTGGTTAGATATGGGGTGTGTATTGTCCTCTGGGGATACTGGGCAGCTGACAGCTGTGGTGCTTGGTACCTGAGTGATGGACCCTGTAAAGTGTGGGTGTTAGGGCTGCAGACAACCTCGCCACTCTGCTGTCATTTCTGAACCAATCCCATGGGGAGAAGAGGCAGGGAGGAGGATTTTCCCCCAGCACTACATAGGTTATTGAGCTATCTCTGTGATTGAGGGCATTGGCAGGATTTTTGGTGTATTGGATTTTTTTGTGATATGAGACAGCAGTGCTAGAAAGGGAACAATTGCTGATCCAGTTTCTTTACTGGGGCTGTTTCATGCCTAATGCCAGCTGCCTAGGAAGGAAGAGAACACTAGTGCCTGGACCACTCAGCTCTCCCTCTGGCTGGGTTTTCAAAGCACAGACCAGTGTGGGAGCAAGTCCAAGGAGTCCAGATGAGGGTAACAGAAATAAAATATTATCTTGGCAATAGGAACTGTGTGTACATAAAGATTCCCTAAAGCAATTCATCCTTGTTTCCTCAGTGCCTGGGTCTTCTCTCCTGGCTTTTGATTAGCTGTGATTAACCCAGCTGGGCTTTTGATTCCCACAGGGTCCTCTGATGGAACCAGGATGCTCTGTGTCCATGTAGGATGAGGTGCCTGAACAGCTCAGTGTTCTCTGTCCCTCATCTCCTTTTCTACCCTGTCTTCAGTGCCTGAGCTGTGAAACTCCCCTATAGTGAATTCTGCTTCGATGATATGAATGTGGTTTTCAGTCACTTTTGATGCATTTTCCATTTGTAAATCTTCGTGTCCAGTTGGTGCCCTGAGGGACACAGCCTCTAAGGAGAAGTGTTTTTTGTATGTACATTTGCATCTTTGGTTTTGCAACCAGATTCAGAGTTAGGTGGCATTTTTCATATGGCCTTGACTTGATTTTGTGGCACCTACCTTGGAAAGGGACCAGGGCTGATGTTCACAGATTGAACCCTTGCTTCCATATGAGAAGACAATTGGGAGTGAGAATGAACAAGTCATCACAGAGAGCAAGCACAAACAAGGATTTTGAAATTCTTGCTTTTTGAATGAGTGGTGGGAATGCAGATGTGACCTCAGTGCTGTGATGCCATACAGGTTTATGAATGCCAGGTTCTCTATTAAGGTAAATGCCTTTTGCGGGTGGAACAGGATGATGAGGAGAGCACAAACATTTTTTTCCTTGCTTCTCATAATTCCATTTCTTAAGGTGCTAGGAGTTCATGTACAGATCTTATCGCCAATTCTTCTATAAATGCCAGTTAACTTGGGAAATTTAATAATGCTGTCACTCAACAAAAAATATTGGAGAAATATCTTCAGTGCTTTGCAAATGTTGAAAGCCTAAAATCTGAAAATACCTGAAAGGTGAATAAGTCCTACAATTTTATACATGCTTCTCTGGGCTTATTTCTTGTTCTGTGAAGTTGGGATCCACCTGTATGAAGGGCTTTGAGGGATGAAAAAATGTTGCTATCTCCAACTGCAAAGCATGGTGGTTCTGAGCCCCAGTTTGGAAAAGGGAGATGTGGCAGTTCAGGTGGCTTCTGCTGAGATGCTGAACTATTACAAGGGAGTTCTTCAGTATGCAGCAAATATTCAGACCTACTCGGTACCTCAGGCTGGTAGATCTGTGCCTGGAAAAACAAGTCATGGGTTATTTTTGGTGCTAGATGTGTTTAGAGCACCTGCAAAATTGACATACTTTGTAGATGTATTTTTTTGCTATGTGCAGTCCTGACAATCTTTTGCTGCCTGTCTAGCTTTCCCACAAAGGGCAGTGAGTGCTTTATTTAGTTTGAAGGCGGCATCACACACCTTTCCCAGACACATTTACCAGCACCAGTATGAGTTTTGTCACTTTTCAAAATAAGCAGTGGAAATAAGAGCAGTGTATGTCTGCTCCTCGATGAGCCAAGCCCTGGGGATGGACAGCTTGGGGGGAAGCACTTAAAGACTCCTCAACTGCTGTAGCACATATTGCATGTAAAACATGGTCTGAGACACCTGCAATGGCTTTGGCAGAACAAAATAGCATAAGTATAAATCTCGTTTCTTCTGATTTATAGTTTCATTGTAATTGTCAGTGTCACCTTAGTGGAAGTTTGTAAATGCAGCATTTAATTTGCTGTTGGTTTTAATCGACTTTAGGTAATACAATTCCAAGCTGCTGTAAACCTGCAAAATTACCCCTTACAGGCTTCAGGAACCTCCAGCTTGTTCAGTGGGTTTTTTTTTTTTTCCCTCATCATGCAAACAGATTTGGTATTTGTTAATTTCTCCAGAACATCTTAATTACATTTTAAACGTGAGTGGCAGAATTTGTGAGAAATGATTAGGAGAAATTAAGGTGAGAACTGGCTTTCTGACTATGAGAATAAAATTTCTTACCAAATTTTCTTAAATTTCTTTAGAAAATAGTGCAAATTAGAGTCTAAAATAAACTCCAAGCAGAGGTGTGCAGACACATCACCATCATAGGGCAAGCTTCAGGTGTTACTTGAAGGCTGTAATTCAGGGTATAACTGTTGACTTTTTGGAAGCACAGTTTTAATATCACTATGGAGTGGTTTGAAGTGAAGTGATGATTCTGGGTGCTGGATAACATTGTTTTTGTAAATCCATCCTTGATAGCTCTTAAGAGTTTGCTTCTGTTTTAAAGCTGTGTGATCTTTAATAAATAAATTTCTTAATCTCCTTTTCATTAGGTTGTTTCTGAATTTCCAGTTGAGGCATGTGGGCACAGCACTGGGAATTGTTCTTATGCTAGGAAAACTGCTTAACCTTTTTGACAGGCCATGAATTATTTTTTTTAAGCTGAGGTATGTGACAGCTCTTCATGAAGGCATGAAAACTGAGTTATGTTTCATGATAACAGCAAGAGAGCATCTCACTGTCAGCTCCGAGTCAGAGTGCATTGGTGCTGCTGGCACAAATAATAATTAATGGGTACCCATTTGGTAACAGGACAGGTGTGAGTTCAGTATGTAGACATGGTGAGCTTTCCTTATGCTCTGCGCTTCAGGACTTGTTTTCAGTAGCCCAACACCTGGCTATTCTTGTTTCGTCCTTTTTAAAAACAAATATGATTCATCATAATTAAAAAACCCTTACTTGTTGCAGTGAGCAAGTAGTCTGTCCTTTATTTTTCTAGTTAAAATGCTGCTGTGTCATATGCAAAGGATGAATGCTTTTCAAGTGACATTGCTCTGGAAAGGTGGGATCTGTGTCTCTCGTGTTGTAGCCAGGAGGGAAGCTGCAGAGGACACAGGTCAGAGAGCTTGTGTGTTTGGATAGCTATAAGCACTCATGCTTGTAGCAAATGAGAGAGGACACAGTATTTATTCCTCCTTACTTTCCAATGTCTGTAGCTGACTTATCTTTAGCAACATTGATATTTTTTTTCCCACAAAATCATAGCTTCCTGGGCCTCTTCCCATCCTGTGCTGTCCTAGCCTTCAGGAAGCTTAGCAGGAAGGATCTGTTTGACATCCAGTAAAGTAATTCTGGAGGGTGCTGAGGTGCTGGAACAGGCTGCCCAGAGAAGTTGTGGATGCTTCATCTCAGGAAGTATTCAGGGCCAGGTTGGATGGGGCTCTGAGCAACCTGGTCTGGTGAAAGGTGTCCCTGCCATGGCAGGGTGTTGGAATGAGATGATCTTTAAGGTCCCTTCCAATCCAAACCGTTCCATGATTCTGTATTAATTGCCAGGAGAGAAAGAGAAATCTGGTCAAAAAGAAAGGCATAGCAGTTTATGGAGATGGAAAAACATGGGATTTGCACAGCAAAGGATGTGTTGACTTGGGATTGAAGGTTACTGCACATACCCAGCCTGAGTCGAGTGTGGCTGGAGGCTGGTGAGTGACGTCCCCCTGTGATTTACTTCGCCCCTTATCTCTGTTAAACACTGCTTAGCAAACTCAGAGTGCACTGCAGCCAACTTATGCTCTCTTAATACAGAAAGCTGAATGAAAGCTGGAGTCATAGCACTCCCCTAAAAAAACTGCAAAAAGGCTGGCATGTTATCTGTTGTTACTTCCTACAAGAGCAAGCTGTGTTGTGTGGTTCCATTATCTGAAACTGAGCGGGCTGGTGGGGCTGGGTGCAGCCATTTGAAAGTGTGATTTGTGTTTTTCTTTCTTTGCAGAAATCAGCCTAAAATATTTCCTGGGGCTTTTCTCAGAATCTGTGTCAGTGCAGTGAGTTAACTAGTGGCAGCTCTGTCTCAGGAGAATAGAAATTTAGCATGGTGACACTAATGTCTTTATAAGATGACCTAGATTAGAAATGTCTTGTTCTTGGTTTGCAGAATTCTGTTCAAATATTTAATATGACTTAGAGTTGGGTTTTTTTTTTCTTCCTGTAGAGACAGAAATAAAATTACTTAGGTGCTTTTAGGACCCAAACAGTTTCAGGGATGAGAATTCTAGTTCAGGAACTAGAATTAGAATATATCAGACACATGCAGTCTGCCCCCCTGGTCTACATACTGCTATGGTATGAATAGGGATGAGAGATTTCCTGTGTTTGTCTGCTGCTTATGCCTGTATGAATTTCACCTTCTGAATTTTACAAGGTATCCAGCTTACAAGTTAGAAGTTGGAATTAGGTTGTAAATGAGACTGCTGAAAATACTCAAAGCATGTAGGTAACTTCTTGTTGAAGCCTGGAGGGGCAGGAGCAGTGCAGTCCCAGTTTTAGTCCAGTCAGATCTGAAGTCCAGACCACAGAGCTGGCTAATTCAAAGCAGGAGGGCAGGGGCCATAGGTGGCTTGTCCTTACTAGGAAGAACTTGCTGCTTTTCCCTCCCCTCTCTGGTGACTTCCTCAAGATCCCTCCTGTGTTTAAAGAACCTGAAACAATCTGTGCAGGCATATGACTGGGATGGAGAAAGGTGTATCCACCTTTTTTGTTAACATCACCATTTCCCTCATGGCTTAAAGCTCTCTGCCATCCATCATTTTAGCTTGGTGCACTGGGACTGAATTCCCTTTGGGCAGGTCCCATTTACTGTGTAGTTTCAGCTGGTCTGTGAGACGTTGCAGATAATGTAGATAAACTGTCATCTTACCCCAGAGGAGGAGGGATTCTGGACTCTTCATAAAGTGCTGCAAGCAGAAGAGTCCTGGTCTTCCCCATGCAAAACTCTCACTGAAAGCAGCATGGCAGGCTTTTGGGAACAGCCTGCTTCCTTTTTTAGTTTCCTTTTTTTCAGGTTTTTTGGTTTTTTTTAGACTCCTTGTAATCATGATGAATTAAGATTAACCTTTCCCACCCCTATGAAAACTTTTCCACCCCTTGTAAAGATCATGCAGCTTCATATGTTTGGAGTTTTTAAAAGCACCAGACATTGCTCTCAGTCTCTTAGCTTAGTTTGAAAGTTTCTGCCATCAACTTAAATGTGAACGGTGTTAGGTGGCCCTTAAATGCGTTTTGTTTATGTAAAATCCGAGGTCTGTGACACAGCAAGACTGTGCTTTTCTATATTTTCTTCTGAAGTGTTGGAGTGAGCTACAGCCACCAGTGAAACAAGACATCAGAGAAGGAGACCTACACGTCTTGAATTACAATCGTCGCCTTAAAAACCAGGCAAGAGCTTCTCAAGGACTAGGAGGAGGAGAAGGCTGTAAGACACAGAGAGGTTTGCTTTGTTTAGCAGATCAGAGGGGCAGGGTAGCCTGAGAATGGTTAAACCATACAGCAAAATAGGACAGTGGTTTACCAAACCAGTTCCTTGAAAAAAGGTTGAGTATGTAAAGGGCTAAGTCTGGGCTTAGATTAAATGCTCTCAGATCTCACTAGATTCTGATGCATTACTTGAGTCACTTGTAAAAATCTATGAAAATGAGTGGAGAGAGTTACTAATTTAGTTCTGCAGGCTCTGTTTTGTAATGCACATGGGACTTAGAAGGAAAACTGTAAGGTCTATACCTGCTTCTCCTTCAGTTCGTGTATGGGGTTCATATTCAGTAGCATGATCCCAGAAGACATCCCCTTTTCAAAGAAACCATCTGGCGTATCTAGTGGCAGTATAGATATGTTCCCTGCGCTCTTCCTCAAACATCCTTCTCTCTGATGGGCAAAACAACTTGACGAGTTCCCTGTCCAAAGGAGGTGTTCAAATACCACAGGCATCCACAGTGGTGTGGCCAAAGTGGGTGGCCAAGGAATCGTAAAAGAATGGTAAAGTCAGATTGGGAAATCCTCTGGTTTGTTTTGGCTTTATCATTGAGCTAGGTTACTGTAATTCAGCTTTCTGGATCTCATTAGGCAGTTGATCAAGCTGTCACCAGCTCTTTCTGCTGTTGTTATTAGAGAGGTGGAAAATAATGCCCTGCTTAACAGCACTGACAAAAATGAATGTTAAGCACATTGCCACTGCCCTGACAAGCAGCAGTTACGTGTGTTAGCTGATTAAGGGGTGTTTTGTAGTAAGGTTGCATATTTACTGGGCTAAATTTGACAAGACTAATACATGAATATTCATGAAAGAGCTGAGTGGCTGTGTTTAGGGACTCAAGATGGAGATCTTTTTGTTTTTAATATAAAAACAACTGTTTAGAAAAGCTCCAACTAATTATTTTTTAGCAAGCTTTAAGGTGGTTTTTTTTTTTTTTTGCAAAGAAGAATTTTGGTATCAGACTCATGATGCATGCCAACAACACAGAATAGTAAGCTTTTCACTATTGAAGTGAAATAATTGAAGTTTCAGTATTGAAGTGAAATAGTTCAGAAATAATAAATGAGAGGCTGAAGTGTTATGCTATACAAGTCTAATTAACTTTCAGCCTTAATAAGATATGGTCTCTCTCTAGCAAAATTAAAAATGGGGTTTGGATTACAGATGGTAGCTACAGTTTGTGCTTGACAAGGCATTTGTAAAAACTGCCTTTTTCCCCCCTCTCTGACATTTCTGAGCACTTTGTTTTGCAGAGGGCCATCTGAAGTGGACTGCCCTCTTTCCCTCTCGTGTTCCCTTTTGTTTGCTGGATGATCCTTTGCCCTTCTCTGTTGCAAAGAGGCTCTAATGAGATGCTTAGGAATGAGGGGAGCTTGCCTTGACTTTGCCAGGACCCTCACTCTGTGGCTGAGCAGCCCGCAGGCTGAGCCTTTTTCCCTGGAAAAGGGAGCCCTGTTTGGGTAGTGGTTATCCCAGGCCAGAGGGAGATCGATGTGTCTAGATGTGACGTGGACAGAGAGAGGGTCTCTAACATAGCTGGGCTGTGTCTGACTGCCAACTTCACCACTTGATTTGAATGACAGGAACTGGAAGTAAGCATGGAGAGACAGCTGTGGGTACAAAATTAGTTAGTGCTGGGAGCTGGGATGCTGAGCCCTGTACTTGTTTTCCTTCTCAATGCTGATGGGTTTCAGCAAGAGATTGTGACCATGACTGGAAGGTACTTGAGAAGAAATGGAGTGAGGAAGATTTGTATCCTACTGTCTCAGCTGATGAGAATGCACAGGCTTACCCTTCTGGCTTGTGCTTCACATGCAAGGTTAGCTTTTCTCAGATATGGAGATGTACCTGATGCATGGGATTGGGTGTGATGAAGGGAAGGCTCACACTGAGTCTCAGAACTGTGCCAGTAGTCTCAGAGACATCTTGCAGGCTTTTCAGAGGGTGTGCAGACAAAGCTATTCATAACTTGAAATGGTAACTTCTTGGAAAAAAGCTTAATAGCTCATTATAACTCTCCAGCTCATCTTTCTGTTTAATTTGTGTCTGTAAAACGTAATTTTGACACTGCAGGATTTGTCACAATCAGATGCATCATGCTCTGAAGATACCGAATTGTTTTCTGAAGTGAAGACAATTTTGAAACCTTTTTTAATTTCCATTTAATTTCTTTGGCCTGGCTGTCTGCCATTGCACTCATCAGCAAAGCATAATATTTTTTTTCTCTTTTTATTTTTTTTCTGTCAGCTTCAATAATTTGGTTGAGGTTGAGAACAAGGATATTATCAGGATATGTTGAATCAAGCTAACTTTGCTAATCTGTTCCAGATTCAAAGTAGAGGTAAAACATCTGCTTTGGCTGTTGAACAGAGCTCCATGCCAACTGTAGCATGCCTAATGTAAAGAAAGAGACGAAGTGGTGTTATGAATTGATCTTCATGTTCACACATAGTTACTCTATTATTAATGCAAATAACTCTGTCATCAGCCTCAGTAGTTAAACATTTTTAATCTGAATTTTATACCAGCTATGCAAAAAGCAAGTATCAGTGACTAAAATCTGCAAAGGATTTTGGTATTTGATGAGAACAGTAATAACTGACTGTGGTGCTCTTCAAGAGCTCTCCGTGACCTCTAAGAGAAATCAGGAAACATCAACGTTAGTCCATTAGTCTTTAATGTCTTTTAAAGTATATTTGCCAGTGGCTGTGTAAGAGGAGGTGAGTTGGGGGATTTTCTGAGGTTTTCCGGAGCTGGCAGGAGGGTGGCTGGGAGGGTGGCAGTTGCTGACCAGAGGAATGAGCTGTATTGTAGTGCGTAGGAGACAGGCAGTGCTGAGGCTGTGTATGTGATGCGCAACATAGGGGGAACCCAAGCAAGATCCACCTCTAATAAAATGGTAAGACTGAGCAACTCAGATGTTTCAGGTTTTGTTCAAGTCTTTAAAATGTCTTGTGCCTCCTTTATGTTGTTTTCATGACCCTGGAGGTTTGCTATTGTCTGAGGCTTGGTTTAGATACCCATGACAGCAGGACCTTGGAAGTGTTGCAGGTCACTGCTAAGAGGAAGATGAGGTTCAGGAACATGCGAGATTGTGACTGTAAAATGTATCTGTCCTTAACAGAAACTCTGTGTGTGAGCTCATGTGAAGAAAACACCATAGCTGTAATTACCTTCTGACGAGTGAATGAGATGGGATCTGAAATTCTGCTGGAGTCCTGCCACATGTTAGTGTGCTTCTACCCAAAGGCACTATACTCCCCTTGAACTTTTGGAAATATATGTATTTTTATTAATTTCTGCTGAAGCTTATCCTTTTTGCATTAACCTTTATATAAGCGTGGTGTGAATTTTGTTTGGACTCCTTTGCTTTCGTATATTCAATCCTTTGCCTACTGAAGCCTGCAGAAAAGAACACCTGTGATTTTCAGTGATTGTTGGACTAGATTTATTTTTGAAATACAGTCTTCTGCAGTTCACAGTTTGTAACTCAGCCAAATTGGTAACCAGTGTCCTGGTTTGTGTTGCCCTTAATGGGGTAGAAATGCATCCTCCTTGCGTGCAGCCATTCAAGCTCTGGATGTCTTGGATGTAGAAAACAGACGATTTCTTTCAGTAACAGCCTTTTATGTATTGCGTATAGTTCTCATGTTTCCTTTAAATTGTCTTCTGTGTATGCTGACCAGCTCTGATCTGTTTAGATTTTCTCTGTAAATGATGTTTTAGAGCCCTGTTTTGGTCTTCAAGTCAAGTGGTGCCCTAAACTACGTCTCACGCCAGCCACAGCGTAAGCTGTACTGAGCAGAGTGGAAGGACTGCTGTGTGTTTTGCAAGTCATAATCCTGTTTTAAGTCTCTTCCTCTTTCAGAATGTTGTTCAGTTACATTCAGTTAGTAAACTGCAGTCCCAAATTCCTTCTTACACAGAACTGCTGTGTAACGGCCCTGGATTTCTCAGTAACAGGCATGCTGTGTTCTCCTCCATACTGAACTGTGTCCTACTCTTCCTCCAGCCTAGTTGTTTGCATAATTTGTCAAGGTGGTTATAAATTCTGATCTTGCTGTCCAATGTCCTTGTGTAGTCTTGTGTAGTCCCGAAGTATCTGCAAATTTATTATGGCACTCTGTTTCACAGCTGCCCTCTTTGAGTGTACAGTAATATAAAACAGACCCTGCTCGCCAGCGGAAATCCTAATCTTGCCAAGTGAGATATTACAGGATCAGATGCCACTTTATAGTTCTTTAACTCGGGACTAATTTTCTAAAAATGAAAAGGTTTTTATTAGAATATGTGATGAGTATCAATGCATGCTGCATATATCAGATAGAGCACTTAATTACAGTTGGAGTGGACTATTATTCTGTCTTGCTGAGTGTCCAGGCTGCCAGATGAAAGGCAGGTCTTGCTGTGTTGCTGCACTGAAGGAAGACTATGAAAAGCTTTTTTAATCCAGCTGCAGTGTGTGTAGCAGCCTTGCACATGCTTGCCTTGGCAAGGAAGAGGGGTAAGTCATGGTTTCATAAGTGATAAACTGAAGGAAGATAAACTTGCAGCATTTCCGTTTCTTTTTTTCTTTTTCTACTTGGTTGCCATTGCTGCTGGTAGAGTTGGGTGAGGGCAGGATATCAGCGGTCTCCAGAGGATGTGGGGCCTCTGAACAGAGGAGATGTCTCAGGTTAAGCTGACCAGCTGCATGAACCCCTTCAGCCCTCAGGGCATTCCCCCCTGCACACAGATTTAGTTTTAACTGTCTTTTTTTTTTTTTTTTCCTCTTGTGGAATTTACCACCTAAGCAATTGGTTAAAAAAGAAAAAAAAATAGTTTGAAATTTATTTGAAGACAACTGAGCAGGAAATGAAGCTTTTGGCAGGGTTGATGTTTTTCAAGTGAGTTTCTCCCCCTAACTGCTTTATTCTGAAATGTCTAGCGAGGAGCAGGCATGTCACTGGGGTTGCTGTTGCTCTGTTCTGCTGCCGGCGGTTTCATTTCTCTTGAGGTTCATAACCTCATGCTGCCTTGGCCACCTCTCAGCTGTGCTTCTGGTGGGGACAATGTGCATGGCCCTTGGGAAAGCAGGTGGTGTAACATGGCACGGCGCCTCTCACTTGGGAGTTTGCTTCAGCTGATTTACACCAGCTGGAATTTATACCCCCAGAGATTTTACTCTCTGTTATGTTCTTGTTCAGAAACACTGCCTTGGTGCCAGAACTCCTTCCTCGCTTCTGACTAAATGATTGATGGATTATGGGGGAGGGAAAAAAAACCAAAAGTGCTGGGAAACAAAATACAGATATGACAAGAAGTACTCAAATGGATAAGTAGTGCAGCAAAGGCTGCTGAGAATGTATAAAAGGAATTGGATCTTTTTTTTGGTACTGCCATTACAATCCCATGACTGTTACTTAATGGTGTCACCGATATGTCTGTTGTGACATGTTACACAACACACAGTTTGTATCAAGACAAAATCCCAAGAAACTTTGAACAAACAAATTCAGGAGGACAAGAAAAATTCAGGGTACTGTTAGATTGATTATCCTCAATCTCTGTAGGTATTCCAACAAATCTTACTATGCTGTCTGTGACAGACTTTTTTCTACTAAAATGGGTAACACGTGCTGGTGAATATAACGAATGTTATGCTACCATATTTATTTTTGTCTCCTTTACAAAAACTTTCTTATTTTAACTAGTCTGCATCATGCTGAGTCTTTGTCTCCACTTGATTAATGTAACTTCAGCATAGTATTTGTTCACTAATTTTCTGATCTGATCTGATCTGGAGGCATTTAAAAAAAAACCTACCAACCCTCAATCCCAAATGCCAAAACTAAAACCAAACCCTAGCACTTAAGTCAGGTGGACAGCCTCCAGTAATGACAAAAGGATACTGGACAAGCTGAATTAAACAGTCTTAGCTCTTTTCCTTTTTGGAAGTGATCTAAATTAATGGGCCAAGAACTATTTTGGTGCCTTTAACTGATAAGTTCAATGAAACACGGGCAACTTGCAGCACTTTCAGTATGTAGAGGAATTTCAGGATTCCAGGAACGGCAGGATGTAACCTTCACTTCACCTGGAAACATAAGTAATTCTTGGGGCAGTTGATAGGCTTCCTAATGAAAAATGGGAGGCAGCCAAAATCCGGAGCCAAGCTAACAGCCAGAAATAGATCTGCCAGAGGCTTGTTTTGCACTGTCTAGAACGGCATATCACAAATTGTGCAAACAGAAATACCGGGCTGGGTCCAGCATTGCACAAGCAGGGCAATCCTGACTGTTTCCTTTTTAAGTATCATGAAAGCTTCACTAAATGAACGTTGTGTTAAACTTTTAGCTGTCGCAATATGTTGTTTTCTTTCTTTCTCACTTGCTCATAATACAAGTGTTTGTTTAATAGAGTGTATTTACAATTAAAAGTGTTCAAGTATGCATCACCCAAGAACTCCAGCTCTCCTGCTCCAGCAGCATGGAAATGGGACAGCAGAAAAAGAAAGAGAGAGTGAGGTTTAAATCTGTAGGAGAGGGAAAAGGGCTGAGCACAGAGAGGACCATGCAGGGTGTGGTGAAGAGGCAGGGGTTTGGCTGGTTTGTTCGTTTTACTTCACAAGGCGTGTGCTTCTGGGGAAGTGTAGTGAAGTATAGTCTGGTTTGCACATCACTGACTAAATAATTATTTGTGAATATGTTTAATTATAGAATCAGATCTATTGTCTTTGTCTGGCTGGAGACAGGGAGTTTTGTGGGTGGGGTGTGAGCAAAAGCCATCAGGGCCTTGCTGAGTGGGAGCAGAGAGCCAGAAGTCTGTGGGAGCATGGCCTGGGTTTCCAGTCCCAAGCCCAGTTTGTTTTTGCAAAGGTTTAGCTGTATTGGAGGGTAAATCATTTAAAAGCAGGTGATGCAGGATGTGTTGTGACAGCCCTGCTCCCTTTTCAGGGCTGAGCCATGCTCTAAACAGTTCAGGTTGTTCTTTTCTAAATCTAGTGTAAGCAATGTTCAAAACAAGATCCTTAGTGGAAGGTGTTTGTCAGCTTCTCATCAGACAATCTTGTTTCAGACATCGCTACTGCTACTACTTCAACCCTTTTCCAGTGATTGTACTTTTCCCTTCCTCCTTCATCACAGCTATTGTACATCGTTAGGGAACTTGGAGTTTTGGAAAATATACTTGTTCACCTAAAGCTGATGATGTGATTTTTCCCACCCAGAAGATGCAGAAGGGTGTTTTGGTAGGCTGTAATTCCAGCCTCTGAACCTGATCAGTGCTGGATATCAGGCACCCAGATGAATCCAGCTGGAGGCATGGGTGTAGGTCCTCCCCTGGGCTGTGCTGCCCCGAGGCTTTCCAGTCTGCACAAGCTGCCTGATCGTTCAGCAAAGTAAGGTTGGAGCTGCTCTGTTTCTTTAGCTGTTTGTGATTGTCGTGTGGTTAGCAATGTACACCAGCAATTAAACTCAGGTTTTCATAATGTTACCAGCAGTGGCAATATCTGATGATCATGTTAGAATCACTGTGCTCCAACTAATTCTGCACCAAATATTTCTGTAAATGTTCAAGTCTTCTTTTGGGAGGCCACTGTGGGAAAGGCTGAGTGCATGCCTAAGTGGGAACTACTTATGGACCATGTTAGCATTGCATAAATTATTCAGACATTTGTGAACAATTGCTTAGGAACCACTTCTGCCTTCCTGAGCGTTTGGCTTTGGAGAGGGGAAAAAGCACCAAGCACAGTGAGCATTGTTTGTACCACACTGATTGTCTTTGCAGACATCCTCTCCTGATGCCCTGGGTGTCATTCAGCGTGTGTCCCTTAGGGTTAGACCATGCTGGGAGCCACAGGTGTGCTCTGAGGTATTTTCCTTTTGGTCACTGAGCATTTTTGTGTGTCTTGATGAAGTTGCCATTCAGCATTTGAATGAAAACATTGGAGGGATAGGCCTTCAGCTGTTGTTGTCTTATGTTGTCCAGGCAAATGTAGACACGCCCCTCCAGCTCCTCTTTCTTAAAAAAATTATGTACAAAGTTGCTATTGAAGCTAAACATATGGTCTAGTTAGAGTTATATATAATTTTTTACATAATCTCGGGAGAGCATAACAGCAAATGAAGCAGTGATCAATTCTCCACTGCTCCTGTGTGCCCTGTGCCGTCAATGTGAAGTCCTTTTTATGGTCTGAAGGATGAACATAGCCTGAGGCTTTGGAGAAGCTGTTATAAATAACATGGATAGAAATGGGGGCCATTACAGGAAAAACCAAGATTCTTTGCAATAAAACTTAAATGCCCATTGCATCCCTCTAAGCAAGTTAGAGCACAGCATGGCAGCAAGTTAGAAAGCCATTGGTCCAGGGAAAGTGTCAGAGCACAGTTGTGTCCTTTAAATGCTGGCCTAAAAGCATCATGAAGATCTCTCAGCTTGGAAGTGCCACTGTCACACGGAGGTTTTTTTTAGTTTTGGGAGTGTTGACTTGTGTTTTTTTTGAATACCTCTGTGTGTCATATAAATTTGTTGGTGCTTGAGCACTGAAACACAGTGGAACAAATTGAAATAAAGAGCAATGTGTAGGCATGCATACTGTCCTTGCTGCAGAGGATTGATGTGCAATCCTTAAATCACTGGGCTAGTCTGCAGTAATTGGAAGGACATAATAAGATAGAATTAAATGAATTGAAAAGGTTTTTTCTCTGCCGTGTTTGAAATGTTGCAGCCAACAGAGTATTTATTGATCTGCTTGGAATAAATGTCCTAAGTACATTTGCTCACTTAACAATGCTGTTAGTTTGTCATAGTGCTTCCAGTGAACCAGTACACCCTATTTACAGATTTGATTCTCTCCACTGGCCTTTCTGTAGCTTGGACAAGTATTCCTTAAGAGTTGCTCAGTAAAAATCTGTAATTGCTGTGGAAGACCTCTTAGCAGCCATCCAAGGGCATTCATCTCCAAAGACCAGCTCTGTGAAAGTACTTTGCTGTCAAAAGTCAGTATATAAAAATTCCCACAACAGGAATGCACCCTTTGAATTAAAAAATTAAGAGCAAAGTTCTTTTTGTATTTACCCAGCAATTCATTCCTAAAACGCAGTAAAAGGCTAACCCCTGATGCAAAGGAAATAGACTACAAGGCCTGTTAAAAATTACTAGTATTGGGTAATTTCTGTACATGCCTCTTTCTTAATACTAATCATGCATAAATACCATATAAATACTAATACTCTAAGAATCAAGAGAAATCCCATTAATGGCTGTTCACTAATACAGCCTTAAAAGTTCAAAGAGCTTTTCAGATATTTATGTGCTGTATGCTCCAAGGGAGAAAGTCCTAAACTAAAATTAGGCAGAGGAGTAGTGTTTTTCCTTTGACTGATGGAAGGAAATAGGTGTATGTGATGTAACATTGCAGACAACCTTGTAATCTTGATCAGTGGGAGTACCTTAAAAAAAAAAAAAAGGTATTTGGCAAAACACTGTCAGAATCAATACCACTTTGAAATGATTGTCTGGCTACAGTGCCTTGCTAGTTACATGAATACATGGACATATCCATGTGTTTAGTCCAGGAACTTGAGGTAATGCAATTAGAACTAATAAGGGATCAATATATAACTTCTGTTTACTCACAGTAACAAATGGTAGTATATTATATCAGATGGGCATGGGAGTTGATCATCCTTTCCCTATCTGCCTCCACCTCCTGTTAAACAAAAATCTGGTTTAAGTAAGTCCTTGTTAGTGAGTCAGGATATCCAAAATCAAGGCAAAATATTTAATACATGTCACAGTTATTCATTACTCAACAAAAATATTAAACAATTTGCTAGGGGGTTCAGCACCTGCTTTAGACATAGTAATTAAAATTATACTCTTGACAGTCCGCTTAAATACTTCATCTCATCTGGAGTCAGAGACTTGCCAATGCCCCTTGGTGATAGTCAGATCTGTGGAGGAGAATTTCCCAATGTCAGATTTTTGTTTTGGAATGGCTTGTTGGCTCTGTGGAATCCAGCTGAGCCACAGGACATTCTTCCACGTGCATTTAAGCTCTGTTGCTGAAATAATAATTTTGCCTTCAGTCCAACAAGTTAATTTTACCTGGTGGGTTGAAGTCCACCTTGTGATTGCCCTGCATTCAGTAAAGATAGCAAAATGTTGCTGCACTGGAAGGTGTCTGCAGACAATTTTATTTTTACTGAAATGCTTGTTACAGCGCAAAGTAAAGAACACTCTAATAAAACTTCTTGATAAATTCCATACTTATCATAGCAACTCTGCAGAAAAAGTAACATGGGAAGGTTTTTGTTAGCTGCTGGAGTTTATTTTCAGAAAGAAATGTGAGCACTCCCTACTGAAATTCTCCTTAAGAATTTGGAAGTTATAGAGCTGAGCTGATGAAACAGTTGTTCATCATTCCAAAACCTTGTGCCCTTGCTTAATTCTAATAATAGTTATACATAATCTGTTCTGTGCTTGTGCTTTTTCTTTTTTTTCATTGTGAGAGTTTAGCAACTTCTGAATTGGAAGAATTTTAAAGCAAAGTATTTCTGTTAATGAAATAACCCGTTGATGATGTCACAAGTTTTAGAAATTATTTCCAAAAATATACTATCCTTTGATAATTAGGAAGGATCATTATCTACCCTTCAGGAATAAAACTTAATTTTTAAAAAGTTATTTGAAGTCATTCATGCATGAATATGGTTATCACTGAAGATCAAAAAAGTAATTTGTTCAGGTCATTGGGCATCCATCATCAATGTGTACGTAACTGCACAAGCAGTTCCATCACACCCATTCCATCACTGTCAGCTGCTGAACAGAGCAATACTTTTTCCATTGTGCTGATGGGTGTGCATCGTGTTCTCAGCTCTGACCTCCAACTGCAGCAACAACGCTGAGCATAGTTCTGACATCTATTTCCTGAACAGGCCATCCTACGTGACTGCACATCTCACACAGAAACGGATCTTACTATGGAATAAAATTGCCTCAACAGTGATGCGTTTCTCATTTCAAAACTAATACCTGTGAAAATAAAGGAAAATAATGACATAGTGAATTAGAGAAAGGGCCAGCTGGAGCAGACTGCACAGCAGTGACTCGAGATGGTTATTAACCTGTACTGGTTTTATCTGTTCTTTCCAGTTTGCAGGCTCTGATCATTCTCCATGGTCTCTGTCCTTTGCTGCTACAATTAGCAGAGAAAGATTTTATCATAATTAATTTATAAAAATTAAACCTTTAAGGGGAAAAAGGTCTGAAGGATAAGGCCTTTGAAATGGGTATATGGCAACTTTCTCCTGTTAGCAAAGGTTAGGTCTATCAGTGGTGGGAGTTCTAACCTGCTTCAGATGCAAAGTAAACACTGGGGTTTGATTTAAGGAATGACAGGTAGATGTGACCATGCTATGGTCGACAAAAATTGAGATGAGGATCTTCTGTATGTTACAGGTCTAAAGAACACGATGCTATTCTCAATCTGCTTTCTGGGTTAAGTAGCTGATGCTAATTAGAAAGGTCAGGCATTTCCTGTAAAACCAAGTGTCTGATTCAGACTTCTGGCAGAGAGGAGAAAGGGTCAAAGCGTCTTATTGAAGATTTTCCTTTTTTAAAAAATGTACTGATACACAGTACTTTACTCCCTCATTTTTTAAAAGAAAAACATTGCCGGTAACAGCATTTGAACTTGTTTTTGTTGTTTTGGGGTGTTTTTTTTGTTTGTTTTTGTTTTGTTTGGTTGGTTTTTTGTGTTTTTTTTTTTTTTTTAATCCTAACACATTTGAATTTTGAGATTTTTTTCTCTTTTTCTCTTGCCTCTGTCTGAGGTCTGAGCTTAAATGTCACCAGAGCCTGGCTGATACGTATCGTTGGGTGCTGGGCATACCTGCAAATGGGTTCAGGGAATAATCTGAGCTGCTGGGACTATTTGTTTCTTGGCTACTGGGTTGTGTTGCTATTCACAATTGAATTGTTGAATTCAATTGGGGAGTTCTCTGCTTTCCTGTTATTTTTTTTTCCACATTTAAATATTATGATAAATGCACATGAAATGCAAATATTTTGGTGTGAACATCGTAATTTCATAAACATTCACTGATTCTTCATAGCTGTTAGTCTGTTCCCTTCTCTCCTAAAATTTAGGTCTGGTGTTTGCATCCTCTGCTGGGGAATATTCTCCGGACATTCTGACATGGGCTGGGAAGGAAGCATGCTAAATGGTTCAATTGAAATGCAATTTTTTTTCTTTATTTTTCAAATATCCACTACAGAATATAAGACAGACAGTTGTGATCAAAGATGCTGCATTAGTTCTTTTCACTTTTGGAGGAGTGGCAAGAATGAAATTCCAGTAGGAATGTTTCTCAAGGACATAAGGGATTAATACGTCTTAAAATAGACACCATTAACATAGAAATGTATTTTCCACGTTTGAATATGATGAATTTTGCAGTGGAAAGATAGGGAGGAAAAATGGTATTTTATTTGTTCTTTCAGCCTGTTATATGAATTTTGAGAAAGACTATTTACCAGAGAGTTAAATTCTGTAGAATCTCAAGAGCTGCTGTGGTTTTATGTACTTAAGTAGTCACGCATGCTTCCATTTACAGGATTATTTTAGATTCTGGTGATTGCATGGCACCACAAACTCTTTTTTTCTAGTAGGACCATGAAGCAACCAGGAGTGAGACTGGAGGGGCACACACTGCCTTCAGGAGGGTGCTGGTGAAAGTGGGGCCTGTTTCAACCACGTGCTTCAGGGCATAGGGAATCGTGAATTGTCCCCTTCTTTTCCTGAGTCCCCAGCACCAAGGTTTTTCATCTTTCAGTTCAGTGTGCTGCTAGCTTGGTTAATAGCTGAGATATTTGCTGCAAAGGTCGTCGGAAGGACCGAAGTCACCAGCTCTGGCCGAGTAGCGGAGCGGTGAGCGCAGGCAGAGCTCCCTCCCGCTGCCGGGCTGTGACGCCACCATGGCCAGAGAAGTGAGCATGGCACATTGTTTCTCCTGTTAGCCTGATTATTTATTTCTGCATTCCGATTCATAATAGCATAATAACAGACTTGAAACAATGAGATAATTATTTCGCTTCTTGGGTGGTTAAAACTAACTGTGCTCATTGCATATTTATTCAGTAAAAAAATGCAAGTTGTTTAGTAATTGCCCAGAAATTCATTATCTGCATAATGTTCTGTTTCTAAATGTGTATTGCATGACCATTAATCTGTGCCAAGAGCAAGCATGCAGCACTATCTGATGTAATTAGTTTTCCCCTTACATGCCAGGGAGAACATCTGGGCTAATTGCGTGTTGTTGACAAAAGTTGCCATTCTAATGGGGTCCCTGTTTGTGCACACACACGCTCATTATAGGTACAAACATGCTCATGATTTCAGTTTATCCTCAAGCAAACTGATAGCTCTTACTGATGAGATACTCTCGGTGGTTTGGTACTGGGTCATACGATGTCTGTGAGCAGCTTTGGCAAATGTTAGTAGAAGCAAAATGCTCTCAGTTTAAACAGAAAATAAACAAACCTGTAATGCTGCTGCTGTTTTCTTTTTGCAGCCGCCACTGGTCCAGGCAATTTTCAGTGGTGATCCAGAAGAGATACGGATGTTGATCTACAAAACTGAAGATGTCAACGCCTTGGTATGTAACTTGGCATGTTATGTACCATGGCAATAACAGTATTAAAAATCTCCTCAGTAATTACACATAACCGAATGGAAATGATTGGGAAGTAAGAGATTTGGGGCTTCAGTGGTCTGATAGGAGTTAGGAGTCGGATATATAATTGTCTCTAGCCGGTGACTTTAAATTCTCAAAGTGTATGGTAATTATTCCAAATGTGCAGGTCAGTCAGGGACATTGTTCTTTCTCTTACTGAGAAAATGAATGAAAACAGCTGAAAATTGCATATTTTTACTCTCTGTAGGGCTTCCTTTTATGAAGAGTCTTTGCAGATCAGGAGCTGTTATGCATTTGACTCTACTTAAACTAAAGCTTCACTATAATACTCAGCACTGAGAGTAAGGAAGCAGAATCTTGGCCACAGTTTGCTCACAAAGGGATTACTGTTTTGCAGATTGGCTTATTCTAGCCAGAATGGTAAGCAGCTGTAAACAAGTAGTAGTTGAGTGCTTTGGCAGTGAAAAAAAATCTCTATTTCAACTTGGTCTTTTTGCAGAAGTTGGGGTGTTTTTTTCCCCTCTTTGATTTTAACTAAAATCCATATTGTTAGAAATGAGTCCTGCTAGTCCTGCTATCTGTGGCCTCTCAAAGTGGTGAGAATATAAAGCAGAAGCAGAATGATGATTTCCAGGTGTTTCCTGGATTTTTGAATCAACCTTCCTTTTCTTATTCATGTCTTTCTCTGACATAAAGCCATCGGTTTATTCATTGCTAGCTCCAGCAGTTGGTCTGGTACAGTCTTGGCACTGCAGCTTTTGCAGATAGTGGGGTCCAACTGTCTGGTTCAGAGCTGCCAAAAGGAACTGGAGAGGTGATCCTACAGATCTGGGTGACTGGGGCTCCACTCTGTTTGCTATCCAGTAGAAGGAAAGGCTTGCTGCTGTTTGAAATGGGGAATCTGATCCAAGACCTTGACATTAGGCTTTCCCTGTGATTATCAGTACCTGATTGTTTTCTTGAAAGTTCCTAAAAGTGCTTCCTTAAAGAATCATCTCCCTTGAATTTCCGCCGTCTTTGTTTTTGCTGATGATCTTAATAAACCAAAGGAAAAAACCAAACCGAACCAAACAAAACCCCTTCAGCAAGCTAGATGAACACCATTGTCCTAAAATTTCCTCTGTATTTCAGGCTGGATTTTCAAAATAGCGTTTCCTGTGTGAGGTTATTGTGGCCTTCTCCAGTATTTTTCTCTGCTTTGGCAGCAGGTGTGTTAGTGATGGTTGCTAGGGAGATGCTCTCAGCTGTCAGGTGCAAGATTAGATGAAGAATGTGTGTTTTGCAGATGAGTACCGTAGTACTTAATAGAAAAAGTCATTGAATGGTTTTGCCTGGAATACTATTTACAATGCTCAAAATCCACCCAAGAATGCTTTGCCTGAACAGCTTTTTTTTTGTCAGGAGCAAAATGCAAAGCTGTTCTTCGAAGTAATTAGAAAAATACTGATCAACACAGACTCTGAAGATTGTGTTCTGAAGAGAGGCTGCAGACAAGTGTCAATTGCTTAAAATATCACTAAAGAAAGATGAAAAGATTTCCCCCTCCTTGTGCTGTGAGCTGGCAATTTGTATCGCATGCTTATGTTTCTATTTTAAGGGTGTTTTTAATTACTTCCATGTTAGTGTTTGGTTGCTCACGTGAGAGGAAACTCTTACACTGTTTGGCAGAGGTTTGTCCTTTGTTGATCATTTTGGTTGGCTGTGTTAACATTAGAATAGTTAAAATACAGGTAGGAGGGATACAAAAGAAAAGTGTGGTTTTGCAGCAAGCATTGGGTATTTTGGGGATTTTAATCTTCAGCAAGAAAAGTATTTGGAAGACAGAAGCAAAAGTGCATGAAGAAACTACACAAAAGTAGGAATGTATGTGCAGACTTCCCAAGAGAAAATTAATATCAGGAAAGAGTTTGGAAGAAATCAGAAGTTTACAAAGTTACTTTTTTTGGTCTGGTAAAATAATTAGTAAAGTCCCAAGCCGAGGATATGTTTGTTAATGGACATGGCTACATTCTGGATACTGCTGTAATTGTGACTTCTATTTTTGCAACAAAGTGAAATCTGTAACTGGATGACAAATGTAATTGTCACTTTGACCTCTCCAGTCCTTACCTGTGCTTTGGGGGCACCTAATGCTACTTGTGCACCCTGAGGGCATGGTCCCTGTTATGCTTAGGTGGCAATGAGCAATCCCCTACCCCTGCTTACTGAATATGCACTTTTTCCATGGGAAATGTGGTCTGCCTTTGGGCAGTGTTCAGCAACCTGTTTTCTCAGGGCATTTGTGATATCCCTTGGACAATCCAGACTGCCAGATTAGTTTCAGGTAGACATCTTCTGCACTTGCTGTTTGGTACATTCCGAACTAGCAGGGTGCTCATGCTGTGTGTATGTAGATGGGGGTTTTCTGGGGTGAAGTTTTTACTTAGAAAAGAGTGGGAGAGAATGACTCCCAGAATCCATGGACTAATCTGGATCCAGTTGTAACCCCTTCTTATTTGGGATTCATAATACATGCAGCCGTGCAGCACATTACATCTGCAAATTCCAGTTCTTATGTGGGATGTTATAAACCAAAATCCTTCCTGTGAAATTTCCTTTTTCTTCTTAGTCTTCCAGTTTAGTTTCCCTTCAAAATACCCAAAGTCAAACAAAAATGTCAATAAACCTTCCAGTATTCTTCCCCATAACTGATGTGTTGTTTGCAAGTAATTTCATTGTCTCTGTTTTTATTTTTTATCCTGTGTTTTCCTTTGGATGGAACCTTGTTTCTAGCTGCAGAGTCTGCAGGGGAACAGGCACAAACACAGACTGCAAGGCCATACATGCAGGACCATGTGTTTAGAGGGTAGTTTATTGTGAGATAAGGAGGGCAGGAAGGAAGTCATTATGGAGACACATGTATGTGTGCTGTTTCTTACTTTTTTTTCTCTTTGTCCTGCTTGGAAAGGCACAGATTTGCAGGACTGCCTTTGTCAGGAGGATTCAGGCTTCATCCAGGTCTTCACACACACGCATATGAGTTCTGTATATTCCTGTGCTATTTCTAAGCATGTTTTTGGAGGTGCTGTGAGTGCTTGAGGGTACAAGTGTGCACATGTTCAGGACTGTGAGTCTGAAAGGCTTTGCATGTTTGGGGTAGCTGAAGTGGAAACCAGCTTGTTGATCAGTTTAGAGTGACATGCCTGGCCTGGGACTAGGAGAGACTGTAATGATGATATTTCAGGAATCCTGGAATACCAGACCCTCACCTCTGCTCATCCAAGGCACGGTGATTATCATTTTGGAAAGTGGAGCCTTGCAGGAGAATAAAGCTATCCTGGAAGTAAATGCTTCTCTTACAGTTTTGCTGTGCTGGAAAGTCTTCTGGAGGATTTAGTCAGGAACTTTGGAAGGCTTCTGCTTTGACACAGACTGACAGTTTGGTGCTGGGTAATAGCTGGCTTCCACTGGGTATTTAGCCTCTCGTAGTGCTGTTTAATATGCTGTTTATTTAAGGGGAAGTGATGGAGAATTTTTTTTTTCTACAGAAATTATGAACAATTCTCAGTTATGTAAGAAAATTGAATATGAAATTACATTGATGTTTGCAATGCAAGGTAACAAGCATGACTTTTATTTAAATTAAGTAATTGTTTTGGCCTTAGATTCCTTTTCGAAATATTGTATAAAGAAGATTTATGAACTGTGAAGAAGATTCTGCTGGAGAGTCTGAAAATCTAAAATATTCTGGGTTGCTTTGCAACAGCATGCTAGTGTAGTAATGGTTACTATGTTATATATATCTCTGTGTTGGTGACTCATGTTACCAGTTGGAGACAGAGAAGGATGTACAGACCATTAAAGTCTCATGGCAGGGTTTGGCTGTAACTGCATTATTTTCTTCAAAGGCAGCAATACTGAAATACTTGAATTTTCTAAATCTTTTCCCATCCTGAGTGATGTATGCTCCCATTCCTTAACACCCTCCGTCCAAAGTCCATATTATATTTATAAAAATGGAGGAGTTATTTTAGTCTGTCTTTTGAGTCTTACACTGAATACCCATAAGCATAAAAATATTTCTGCTCTTTAGGGTAACAGTTTCTACGGTCTCAATCTGGAATTAGTAATTAATTTTTTTAAGTCATGCTTTTCTAGCATAGAAGTCACTGTCAGTCTCATGGAAGGCAAGCATTAGATGAGGGGGGAGAGAGAAGATAATTTTTCTTATTCTAGATGATCAAAGTATTTGCCTCTTCTACTTCATGAGCACTTGGCAATTTAGGAGTCAGTTCAGAAAAATCTTTGTTTCTGAGGCTAAACTGAAGCCTGTGGGATGAGAGGTGCTGGAGCCAGTATCTGCATTTTCAGATGGGAATTTCTATGCTTGGTTGTTACCCCGCAGAAGAAAGAACACAAGGCATGAGTTACACAGCTTGACTTTCACCATCACCTGTGATGTTCACAAACACTTCGATTTGCTCTGTTAATTGCAGGCTTTAATAAAGGAATGTATGAGGAGGAGGAAATGCTTGAAGCCACATAGACTTTCTTGGTACACCATCAGCTTTTGGCTCTGAATGGTTGTAAAGAGCCCAAGAAGGAGGTGCTCATATGCTTTTAGCCTCTTCAGTAGTTCCTAACCATTTCCAATATTTAATTGTTCTGAAGTCAAGTTCTATCTGAAAATTTGATTTTTAATGGTTGTGCTATTTAAATGAGGTGTACTCAGATGTAACAGCTGTAAATAGAGTGAAAGAGCAGCCGGTTTGTTTCTGTCATTATTTTGGTTAGACTTGATCAGTGAAAGTTATAACTACTCATGTGCCTTATTCTGCCACCCAGGCACATTTTGAAGGTGGCGGGAATCCAAAGGCTTCAGTAACTCAGTTTCTCTGGGGCATTAAACTCCTTCTGTAAACTCTAACTATTCCTGTTAGCTGCTTAGTCAGTTTGGTGACAAAGAAAGGATACATACGTTTATTTTCTGCAGCAGTTGCACTTACATTTTAATAGTAAATAACTCTGTCCTAACCATCACCTGATCTGAGCAGTTGCGCTTCATATCAAAATTCAAATCCGTTATCTCTTTTGAGATGTAGGCTGTGTGGAGGAGAAAATGTAGGCCCTTTTTAAAATGTGCCTGAATATTTTACAGGTGCTGATATGATTCATTCAGCTCACTGTTCTGCTAATCTTCATGTACCCCGAGGCTCTGATCCAATAAAGCACTTGAGGACTAGTCTAACTTTAAGCCTGTGAGGGCCTTATCAGTGCCACTGTGAGCACTTGAACAGTTTAAGCATGTGTTGAGTGTTTTTCTTGCTGAGGCCTTCTGGTCCTGATTGCCTGGCTGTTACAGTCTTAGTTTCTTTTATCTGTATTAGAAAAAGAATTGTATTTTTTTATCAAAAAATTGAAAGTGGCATCTTTCCTGGGAACTAATATGGGCTACCATACAGTTTTCTTAAATCACAGAATGCTTTGTGTTGGAAGTGATCTTAAAGATCATCTCCTTCTAGCCCCTTGCCATGGGCAGGGACACCTTCCACTAGACCAGGTTGCTCAAATCTCCATCCAACTTCGTTTTTCCAGGTGCCCTTTCAGGGATGGGGCACCCACAGCTTCTCTGGGCAGCCTGTGCCAGTACCTCAGCACTCTCACAGTAAAGAATTTATTCTCAGTATCTAATCTAAAACTGCCCTCTCTCAGCTTGAAGCCATTCCCCATTGTTCTATCACTACACTCTCTTGTAAAAGGTTCCTCTCCAGCTCTCTTGTAGGTCCCCTTTAGGTCCTGGAAAGAGAGTTTATCTCATCTCAGCATGATTTTCTAGTCATTGTTTATAGCTTATCTACTGTCTTTTGCTGACCTTTAGTTCCTCTGAGAAGTGCACTTGAAGCAGGTCTGATTATTTGTCCTAATGCTTTTTGTAATCCTGTTATCATCTCTTCCCCCCACTTACTTTCCTTGCCTTGATAATGTATGTTGAGATTTGGGGTTCTGCCAAGCCTTTCCTTGTGACAAATTTTCTCCCTCTCTCTCTGTGTAGCTTCCAGTCTTTAGACTATTATTGATTTACTTTTGTGCTCCTGTTACCAGCACCATGAGATGAGGATGTCTGGAGCTGAATGGCTGTTGGGGCATAGGCTGGGCGCCAAGCCAGCGAGCCATGGAGGTGTGGCTGTGAGGGGACACAGTGGCTGTGGTGGGGCAGATGGGCAGAAACCTCAGTTCCTCTGTTTTGGTATCAGTCCTGTGCACAGTCTAAACAGGAACTCGAGGATGTTCCTCTATTGAGTTGCTGAACCGCACGCTCGGCTGTGGGAGTAGCGTGTGGACTTCACCCTGACAAACTGCTGAAAATGTTGCCTGTAGGGCTCTGTGTGCAAGTAAACTCTGATTTGTGCCTGGTTGTGATAAATGGAGAAATTTAGGGTTTTTCCCTCTTGGAGAAATAAAGCTTAAATTCAGTTTTGTGACTAAACCCATCTTCCTCTGAAAACTTGATTCACTCTCAATATGATAAGATTTTGTATTGATTTTAAGAACTGAAAACTTGAAAAGCTTACAGAGAGTTATTCCTGTTAGGAATAAGGATAAAATTTTCTGTTTCATGTCCTTTCTTCCCTCAGTTATCAAACTTGCATCAGATGTACAGTTTAGTACAAATTGCTTATAGTCACCAAAGCACTGAGTAGCCTTAGTTCCTTGATATAGCAAATTGCTTGGTCTTGTATCATTAATGTTCAACTTCTAACTGCTCTGCTCTTGCCAAACTTGGTTGTGTTGCACTGACAGGTACAATGGCCATTACAAATACTGTGTTGTACGAAAGAGAGCTTCATGCATTAATATGAACAAACTGAAAAAAAGTCTGATATCAAGAAGCATCTGAATTATGTTGCTGTGATACTTAGGAGTGAAGAATGTTTCTGAAAAAGACCCAGAGATGCTGTCTTTGTGCATTTTAGATTTGATTTCATCTAGCTATAAACAGGATATCAGAATATCACAGTGTCTCTCCAAGGACTGGAGGAACGAAGGCATAAAAACCAGGGGATTATTGTGTTGTTGACATCTTGAATTTTGTTCTTTCACTGGCTGAGATTGCATTTCTAATTACAAACAGAAATACACGCAGAAAAATAAATATATACAAATCCTTTGCTCTTTAACTCCAATGCTTGCACTTATTGACCATGTTTTATAACTGGACAATGTGTGGTTTTGTAGGATGCTGAGAAGAGGACCCCTCTTCACGTTGCATCATTCCTGGGGGATGCAGACATCATTGAGCTTCTCATTTTGTCAGGTAAGGTGTAGCCCCTCACTGCTATTAACTGGTGAATCAGCTAATTTTGAAGCTACAAGGAATACCCAGCAAAGCACATCTAAGTGAGTTTTGGGCTTTACCTGTTTCTGAGTTTCACAGAGCTGGTTGCATTTGTTGCAAGCTTAAAAATATATATTTAACTTTGGTGATACAGTTATAAAGCACACCCTGTGACTGAGCAGAATTAATAAACAAAGTAACCAGCTTTTAACAACTTACAAAGCATTCAAACTGACAGTATTTGTGATTCATAAACTTGCTGTAGAACATATTTGAAATATGGGTTCACATCCTGGAGTACAAGCCAAGAATTCCCGTTAAGAAAAAGTTATGGAATAATAGCAAAAAAATATAAATTAGTTTAAATTAATTGTAAGTGCTATTTACATTAGAAGCATGTTTCTAAGAGTCAGGAAGTTTATTTGGATATTAGAAACTGTGTAGTAGGAAGTATCTAAACAAAAGAAATAAAAAAACTGTTTCCCGACTGTTGTAGTGACAGAAAACATGATCAAAATATGTCAGAACAAAGCATAAAGCAGTCATCTTTCAAGAAGCAAGCATAATTCATGGCAAACTCCTGGATGTGCTTGCAGATTTCAAAGGCAGTGTTTTTCTAAACTGGAGAATTGTGAGAGTAAAGCTTATGGGGATTTAATAATGTGGGACTGAAAGGAACCTTATGGTACAAACGTCTGACCCCTTGCAAGCAACCTTGCTACATAAGTGGTTTCATGAATTTTTAAACTGCTCCTTCAAATGAATTCTGTATTTTTTCTTTAAAGTTATTTCAGAATTCTCAGCTGTGTGATTACGAGGCACCTTCTAATTTCCAGCTTTGAATCCTAGAATAATTCAGGCTGGAAGGTATTTCTAGAGATGACCTGATCCAGCCTCCTGCTTAAAGCACCATCCAATTTCAAAGTCAGATTGGGATGTTGATGGATGCACACAGACCACACAAACATATTTCTTTGGATTGCCAGTCTAGCCAGGCCTGGAGCAGGCAGGAAATGAGAACTCAGTTGGCTGTAGCTATGTGTTTCCTCTGTTCATTCTGGGGGGAATTTTGGGTTGCCTGATTGCTCAGTGAGGGTAACTAGTTGGCCATACATCGCACATCAGATCTTTCTGCTCTAACCCTGCTGGCAGCAGAATGGTTGTAATGAACAGTGCTCTGCTGGCAGGTCATGCTTGGGTGGGTTTTCAATGTGCTAAATGCTAACATGATTTTCTCCCTGGGGAGGTAGGAGTTAATACACTTCATCTGTGCATGGGTTCTTGCAGTGTGTGTTGTTTGTCACGTATGTGGTGTGAGAAGATTGCA
This sequence comes from Grantiella picta, assembly GCA_013397955.1. NCBI lineage: Eukaryota > Metazoa > Chordata > Aves > Passeriformes > Meliphagidae > Grantiella > Grantiella picta. The sequence continues at coordinate 321,376 of VZRM01009052.1, read as the reverse complement.
AGAGTAATGTATTTTTTCAAGTTTTGCAAGTAACAGCACAGGCAATGCCCTCATAAAGAGAAAGGTGAAACTGTTTTGCCCATTTTTCCCAAACAACATCGAAAATGTCCTGGTGAACACTCCCGATGAGGGAAGAAGGCTTTCTAGTGTTCTTCTGGGGCACTTAGTTCCAGCATCTCACTGCCAAAATGTCATCTATGGGCTGTAGGGTCTGTCTCATCAAGCATAAAATGTAGGTGGTGCATCTTGGAGTTTTTATATAGCAAAGTGAATATGAAAAAATTATGATGGGGGCTTTTAAAAATTTGTGTAAGTGGGACTGCTGGGGTTCAGGCTGCAGGAATTGTGTGGGTCTTTCCAAACTAGTTCAGCATGAGTCAAAATTAATTTTGTGTTGTATATTCTACTTACTTCAGATATTAAGGAACTATGAATATCATTACTCATGATGAGCATGAGTACTTGTATCCAAGAGCAGGTTTGGAGGTTTCTGAGACTTGGAGGAGCAGATTCATGAGTTGTTATAAACACCTCTTTGTAACTGTGATCTCTCCATGAACTAGGCTGCAATGACAAGTGTAGAATCTTCCTTTGCTTCACCTCTTCATTCAGTAAACGGTAGTAGTAAAAGTGTATCATAAAATATTATTTGAATGTAACATTTAGTTACATAAGCAGAAAAGAATCTTTGTCTGACGTTAAATGAGATGGTGTTTTCACAGAGAGAAAGCACACAAATGCTTGCTGTTGGTGTCAAGCAACATTCTCAGCATGAGTAGAAACTAGGAGGAGAATCAACACATTTTGTGCAGTGTTCAGGAAAGAAATTAAATTAAATATGCACATTCTGAGATTTGTGGTCTATAAACTGGTGGGGGCACAAATAGATGTCGTGTCTAATGAATAAAATTTCTGCCCAGGTGGTTGGAGACAGACCAGGAATGGCTTTCTAGGTAGCCACTGAAATGGAGTTTGTTTGGAATTGATACAGGAGAGAGAGTGCCAGATCCCTCAACTGGTGTGAGTCACCCTGGCCCATGAAATGTCAGAGCCACATAGGTTTACACCAGCTCAAAGGCCTGATCCGTAATCATATGGTTCAAGCTGGGGAAGTGTGCTGTGTGGTTTTGTTTTTCCAGGCTACACAAAAGCAGAGAGCTTTGAGCACTTCTTCACCTCCTTCCTGTAAAAAAGGAGAAGGACCAGGGTAACCATCTAACATAAGGAATCTCTGTATGATGGCACAGTTGTGGATATGCAAGAACAGCTGTCTGGGGAAATACAAGCTCCATTCCCATTAGTGCTGGTGCCTGCCCCCATCCTGGGCTTTGAGCTGGTGCCTGAGGGGTATCATGTTCGAGCTCTGCCCCTTACCCCTTGTTCCCCACCAAGGCATTTGCCATCTTGGCAATATTACCATGCTTGAACATTTCAGAAGGCTCTGAGCGTCTTGCCAAGAAGTTTTGGCAACTGTCCTTACATTTTGCTGGACCTATTGCTGTATCTTATAGGAAAAGTTGGAAAGGAGCATATAAATAATGACATTAATAGGTTAAAGAGTAGAGTTTTCTTTCTCCATTGACTATCCCTAAATATTGGAGATTTAGACTGTGGAATCTAGAGATCTGGATTTGGCAGATGTGCTGGATGGAAAACTGTACTTTGGTTATGATGAAGAGATGTTAGCTTTAATCCTGAAAGCCAGAGTCGAGTTGTTTATTTCAGATCTCAAAAGAAAAGAGGCAGTTTCAGATTTATTTCCTCTTTTGGCAGAAAAATTTGAGAGTGAAAAATGGATAAGATTACAAACCAGCCATATTAAAGAAAAGTAGAATACAGAAAGTTTCCTCTCCTGATTTTATCTGTAATATTATGTGTTATGTTGTCTACTTCAGCCTCACAAAGCAAATCCCTACAGCTAAGCCTTTCTGTCAGGCTCAGGGGTATGAGCCCTTTTAAGAGCACAGTGCAGAAGGTGAGGCTGAGAAGAGGCTTTTACTCTGAAGAGCTTTTTTTTTAAAGTGGATATTTTATGGAATGAGTGGCTGCTGAGGCTACCTGAAAGGATTTTAAGTGAAATCTTTATAGCAGCTTATACATTCAAGGAAGATTGTGCTATGAATGACAAAATATACACCAATTTGAGTGTTTATCAGCCCTCTTTGTCCTTACGGACGTACAGATTAATTTACGGGATATTGTAGGAAGTGCATTGAAACGTGCTTAAGGTACTCAGTCCAGAGTGAAGAGAGGGACACTAATCTTCTGGTTGACTTTGAGGATGTCTTGTGGGATGGTCTTGAAAATTTAAGCTTCTGGGCTTTGTAACACAGCTCATTTTAGATGTATTAGCATGTCCTAGAGCATGTAGTCTTTGAAATTGGATTTCTGTATTACTCTGCTTTCAAAATGCTGTCCTCAGGGCTGTCACAGGATGGACCCTCAAGTTCCTGGAGTGTAGAGGACACCTTTGAAAAGATGAGCATTGGTCTCCCAGTGCCTCTGCTTGATCATCCTTAAAATGACAGATATTTTCCATCCCCAAATGAGTGCACCAGTGCTGGCGAAGTTTTTTCATTGTCATTAACCATTGTCTGCTGTTGGGAATCTAGATTAACTTTGATGAAGGGAATGGACAGTACGGGGGAAATGTTTTGAAATATCTCTTCAGAAGATGTGTATCTCAGTAAATGGACAACAGCAGGTTGTGTAACAGGCAATAGCTGAATTGTGTAGCTGCTGAAAAACAGAAATCACAAACATCTTCAACTGATGCACTGAATTAGACACCTAAGAGCAATTTCACTGTTTTACATAAAGAGGCAGAAAGAAGTAAAGGGATGTGGAAAACAGCTGAGAAAGAAAAGGCTGATAGCATGCTGTATATTATTTTATTTATACTGGTCTTGTTTTCCTTTCACTATTTTCTTCAGTTGCTTTCTTGGCAACTATTTGAGTTTCTCAAAGGGTAAGTAGATCAGTTAAGGGCATGAATAGCTACTGGTAGAGATACTTTTCTAGGTTTTCTCATCATTTTTGTACTCACTCATGCTGCTGGAGTTGTTGAATACTGAGGAATAACGTACTTGTCACACTTTGCTACTCTCCACATGAGCCTTTCTGATTTGTAACCATCTGCTTGTAGGAGTTAGTGAATGGGTAGAGAAAAAACAAAAGAAACTTAAGAACGTAAGGCAAAACCCGAAGGTAAATACAAAATAAATTTCTAAATCCAAGAAGAGGTATTTGCTGTCAATCATTAGGAATTCACATAAACAGTTTGCATCTCCAAGACCCCACCAGGCCAAATCAGGATAATGGAAGGTGCCTTGAAGTCCTGTTGGTTTCCTGATATTGGAGAGATTTGTTGCTTTTTATGTCTCTAGAACCTCACATAGTGCAGGCAAAGGGCAGGATACTAACATGTCAACTGTAATGGCCTTCTCTTGGAGGCAAAAGAAGCCACAGGCTTCCTTGCATAGACAGATTAATTAGAAAACTCTTTGAAACTGTGTCTTCTCTAAAGGGTGTTTTTCCAGAGGGCAGGTTGTACCACCAGGTACCAGATTCTGAGGTGAGTTTGGAGGATTGCCTCTAATTGTTGCAGTAGTTATGGAAGTGGCTTTGTTTTTATTGCAGCCAAAAAACTGCATCCTGACTTGTGGAAATATGCAAGGACTTGTTTCTTCTCTGATTATCCAGCACACTTCCCAATAACCACTGGGATTCACAGGCAAGCATCATAATATTCCTGAGAATCAGCTCTCAGAAAGTACCGGTGATTCAGAGAGTAAGATTTATTAATTACAGCCTTTTGTATGCACTTAAGTTATGGTCCAAAATGAAGCTTAAGAATCTCTTTGTTCATGAAGTTCAGAGGCTCACCCAGGCCGTGTGCATGAACCTTGTGCTTCTCTACGTTTTTTTCTGCATGTGCTACTCTTCTCAGAGTAGTATTGCTACCTGCAAACCTGTAAGGTATAATATTTTCAGGTTAAGCCCTTTTAGAAATTAGTTTCTCTCATCCTTATCACTAGATTTCCTTTTTGAGCTATCACATCAGTGAATAGCTTTAATATTGGTTGTCAGCAAATCTTTTTGATCATACAAATGTACAGGATCCCTTTTTTAAAAAAAATTATTTTTTGCATCTGCAGTCACCCAGAACCACTGTATTTGTCAAATATTCCTCCTTTATCCTTTTTTCTGGCAAGCCAGCCCAAATTCATCCTCTTGTCCAGCTGCCTTGTCCGAGCACCCATTAGCACTGAACTGCATAGGAGGCAGATGAGTGGTCGTCCTTATCCCTGCACTTCTGTTGTTTGCTGAGTAACACCCACAGAACCTGATGTAGCAAGTGCCCAGTTTTGTCTCCAACCTGAGCATTTCCTGGTCCTGTTTTCTTGATTCCAGCAGGAGTTGCGAAGCAGGTTAAATGATCTAAAATAATGCGTATCCATAGACATACATGTACATACACACATATGTAATTCCATCCAACAAATCTTGCTTCTTTTGTGTTCTGTAAACAAAGCTATTCCTAATAATGATCCTATCTATCTGGTTCCTTTCTTTCCAAATCACACTTTATCTATCTGACATCTGGAAATGCATTTCCAAGGTGAACATGGTGCCAGGAGAGTCCCCGGGAGCATTGAGAGTACCACGTACTCAGCTCTGGTTACTAGGAAGCAGCTGGGCAAGGCTCTCAGTGTCACACTCAGGGCGTGCATGTAACCTCTGCTGTTTATTTGCAGGCGCTCGTGTTAATGCCAAGGACAATATGTGGCTGACTCCTCTCCATCGAGCAGTTGCTTCAAGAAGTGAGGTGAGTAAGATTTGATTACCCTGCTTTTACACATAAACAACCTGCTGGGGGAAAAGTGAACCCTGGAGAGCCATGGTAGGTGGCATAGGGATGCAAAGAGGGGGAGCATTTCCTGCGTGCAGGGCATTGCAGCTGGAGGCCAGCGTTTACCAGTTACCTATAGCTGCTCTTGAGCTTTCATGTGCTCGATTTCCACCTTGCTTTACATTACCATAGCAAGTCATGTGGAGTGGTGACCAGGACTCACATGGGATAGAGTCCACGGTGGTCTGCAGTTCCCCCATCATCTTCAGGTGGTGAAAAAAGAGGAATAAATCCCTGTGGATGCGTGTATGCTGTGCGTGTGCCAGAAGGGAGTGGATGTGGATGTGATCCAACACGCATTACCACATAGTTTGTTTTGGTTAATTACATTTCAAGACATCCGTTAGGTTTTCTGTTAATGCATTTGATTCATGCATTAAGAGAGGGTTTGCCCATATTTCTTCTACTTGACAAGTAGAAATCTTCTGGCACCTTGTTGCATCTCTTGCATTGGTATCTTGAAAAGGAGAAGCAATAACTACTGGGAGTGCAGCTTGGGCATGACTGTTTTCAACTGCACCATTATTCTTGGCTTTCCATTGTGGAGCTCCCTGTCTACTTTTATCCTCCTAATACTTAGTTAACAGTGTGCCCAACTGCAGACTGAATTGGCTGCTGGGGATGAGGGGAGGGGTTGTAAAAGAGACAGAGGGTGGCTGTCTTCCAGAGACTGATGGACTTGAATCACCTCCGTAACAGTCCAGCGCTTGCCAAGCCTGGAGGCAGGAATCCTGGGCTCACTTCTGAACTCGGGTATTGTTTGGCTGCTGGCTGAGCTTCCCAGCTGCTGGCATCCACTGGAACCCTCTGAAAAGAATATCTGATAGACTATGAATGCTGTAATGAGGCAAAATACAAAAAGGCATGTTGGAAAACAAAGATCAGACTTAAACTTTAAAAAATAGCCACAGTCTTTCTGATATGGGAATTGCAGCGTGCTTGGTTTCTTTTTCTGGATGTGTCAGAGTACATGATTTTTATCGTCAGTGACAGTCCTAACAGAAAATGTATGTCTTTCTGGTGCTTTGTGTCTCATCTTTAACTCTTTGTCAGCTGAAGCACAATCAGAAGGTGTGCTGGCAGTTCTGGTACCTCTCAGTGAGAACCCAGGTGCGTTAGTGAGGCAGCAGGGGAAGGCACGAGCCTTTGATCCCTCTTCATGGTCTGCAATGTATTTTATAAACACATACAGCTTTCTTCTCCTGGCCTTTTTTCTTTGCTATTTACACTATAATTGCTATGTTTGGTTACAATTTGGAAACAGGATTCATCATTTTTGAGGCTCTTTCAGTGCTGCTTTTTGCCTTCTTACACAAGTAAGCAAATGTGCAGCTTCAATAGTGATAGTAGTAGACATTAGTAGGGGAATTCAGAGTTCCCATTGACAGTAGGAGATGGATTAGTGGTCCAGAAGTTGACTAGTAGGTGTAGTTTTGGGAGTTCCTGTGAGCACAGTTGCTTTTAGAATGATCGCTGACAAATTTTTTTATCAGTCTTTTACTATGAAGCTTTCACAGGATTCAGAAGTTATCTCCTGGAACCCTTTTATATGTTGATTAAAAGAATGGACTCTTCTTTACTTCCTTAATGATTTTTTCAGGGGCTTTAGGGATTTAAATGTTCATTCACAAATCAGCAGCTCTTAGGTGTGTCTGTGTAGGATTGTTAATGGATATTTCAGCTTCCAGCCTTATACAGTTTGGAAAAGTGAGGATATTTCACTGTGATAACTTGGGATAGCTAGAGACACTGACTGCAGAAGCTTACACCATAGCTGGGCACTGTATGTGTATGGAGAAACTATATTAATAAAAGGGGAAAGGTCATGCTCTCAAAAACAATGGAATTACAAGTCTTACTTAAGGATTTTAACTTTTGATCCCATATTTGATAAAGCACCACTCTGCAGATGTAAACAAAAATGTGTAAATGCTTTTTCTTTAAAGTTTAAGTATTTTTTGCTTAGGCTATTCAGTCATGATTTACTTCTAAAAATTCTCCTTAAACTTTTTCTTTCTTTCACTAAGAGTGCATGAATTTTCCTGCTGACTTCATGTCCCAGCTGGGTAGGTCTCCAGTGAATTACATTTAAATGACTCTTAAAATAGTAGGCCTGTAATTTAAAAAAACAAAATCCTATTGAGACATCAACAGCCATACATCATTATTGGTGCTGTATGAGATTCAATGTCACTCACTGAACAAATCTGTTAGGGGACAGTTTGTGAGATGGCTGTAGAAAAAGAAATTGCTGTCATCAGTTGAGGACAAAGACATAAAACTCCTAGTAACGTATGTAGTGTTGATACAGACTGCAGGCACTCTCCCGGGCCATACTAGATATAAAACTAATACTTAAACATACTGTATGCATTTGTTATTCATTAATAAAATTTTGGCTGGGCTTAACAGAAAACTTTGCAGTTTATGGAAAAAGAATAAGGTACTACGTAGGACTAGGGCTCTCCCACATACCAGATGGGAGTTTATTTATCAGACAAGGCTGCCTGAATGCTACTGTGTCCCAGTAGTTCCTTTGTATTTTGTTTGTTTGTGGGGAGAAAGGGAAGAAGAAAAAAAATGTAATTTTGAGAAAAACTTGCATTTTTTATCTGACTTGCTTAATGGGAGATACATTAATAGAAGCAGAAATGAACTGATTGTGAATTCTCCAGCAAGAGAGACTCTCAAGAGAGAACAGTACATTTTCTCACTGGGAAATATTCACTTTTAACCAACAAAATTAACTTTAAAAGATGTTGTTTGGTCTCAGGCTGACAGAATGGATATTGCAGTGAAGACCCTTGGCCTATGCTTAGCCCTTGGGGAGGAAAGGAATGCTAATGCTAAGCTGCGGACACCAGCATTCTCATGTTCCTGCAAAGCTAAAATTTTGTTTTTCACATATTTTTTTTATTTTCTCCTTTTTCCTGTTTATAAATAAAGTGTGCAGCACTTTGCTGTTATTTTGATGTGCTTTTCATTTGGTAAATGGTTCCTGTAGCAGTGTGTGTTTGGTTTGCGTGGCTGGGCTCTTGTAGTGGCAGGCTGTAGGGGTGGCTTCTGTGAGAAGCTGCTGGAAGCTTCTCCATGTCTGACACAGCTAATGCCAGGCAGCTCCAGGATTGTCCTGCTGCTGGCCAAGGCTGAGCCCATCAGTGATGGGAGTGATGGCTCAAGTGAGTACATTCATTTCTTCACTGACAGCACAGCTATGAGGTACTGAAGGTTGTTCTCTTTGCCTCCTCCTGGCCCCTGCGCCGTGTGCGAATGTCACACAGAGTTCATATGGCTGAGCTGTCAGGAGTGGGGCTGTGTCTTTACTCAGCTGCTGGGTGATGCTGTGGCTGTGCTGCCTTTGCAGGAAGCCGTGCAGGTGCTCATCAAGCACTCGGCCGATGTCAATGCCCGGGACAAGAACTGGCAGACACCACTGCACGTGGCAGCTGCCAACAAGGCGGTGAAGTGTGCGGAGATCCTCATCCCCCTGCTGAGCAGCGTCAACGTGTCGGACCGCGGTGGGCGCACGGCGCTGCACCACGCCGCCCTCAACGGCCACATCGAGGTGAGCGCTGACAGCCCCACTCTGCACTGCTTTGCTGCTTTGCTGGCTCATTTCGTGCTCTGGACCTGCTCTGGCTGGGTTTAGACTGAGCCCTGCAGACTGTCCCCCAGGGTTCCTGTCACTCGGCTTCTTCCCAAACTGTGTGACAGGTTCCCTACCTGCAGTGGCAGGAAGGTTCCTGTGTAGAGCCAGGGTGCAACTGAGGTGTGCGTGCACCCCTGGGGAGCTGGCTGTGCCACCAGTTCCAGCAGCTCCGGGGTTCCTTGGCTCTTTGGAGCTGGACTGCCTGGGAAAAAAGAGTGGCAGAGTGGAAAGAAGGGAAAACAGGTGGATTCCTTTCATACTGAAGAAACATGCAGCTGTGTGGGATTCAGTCACTCTGCTTTTCTAGTTGGTCTTCTAGAAAATGTGCTTCTGTTTTTTCCTACTTACACAAGCAAATCCTTCTAGTATTATTATTTAACTATATGAAAATACTTATGTAAATAAAGCCCCTAGATTTTTGCCTTCTAGGATGCTAGTCTTTAGATCCAGGTACAAGGATCCTCATTTGCCCATTCCACACATGAAGATCTAGATGTGGAATAAAAGCTTAGACTGGAACAGTAAGTTTCTGTCAACAAAAGTTATCAGTTGTACTGTAATTAAAAGACATAGGAGGAATGGTAGTTCCTGTCAAATGGTGATGGTGTTTGGCCCTTAAAACACTGCGCTATAGTGTCTAAGTGTCATAATCTAAATCTTTTGGATAGAGAATGTCAGAAATGAGAACTGAATATGTGCTGGTACTTATTAGCAGCAAAAGAGTGTATGAGAGGAAGACAATTATCTAGCTTTGGAATTTAGGGTTTTAGAATATTTTGCTGAAAAATATTTTGCTGTGATTTCCTTCCCCCCCACTTATTTTCCTCGCATTTAATGTTGGATGATTGGCAAGGGGGAAAGCAGCTTTTCAGCTCTTAGCTGTGCTGTGGAAAAGGCCAGCCTTGTAGAGGAAGCAGCCTGGTGCTGTCCACACTGCTGTGGGCACATGGGAACTTAATGACAATCACCATGCTGTGGTAAGAAATAGACACTCCGTGTGGAAAGATCAAGAAGATCCTAGGGTTTGTTGTGACATGGTCTGGAGGAATCTTGTCCCAGTCCACAAAAAACAGCTTAAATGTGTCTTATCAGTAAAACTAAGAGTGGAGTTTCACTTGCAGCCCTGTTTATCTTTCAGGTAGTTTGCCAAGCTGAATTTGAAGCACACTGCAATAGCAGTACCCTGCAGGCTCTCAGCCCTCTCTGTGGACACAGAACTTGTCCTGGTTGCTTGTGACTGTCACCAGTCCATGTCATGAATGCACAGGGCTTTGAACAGTATTGGTGTCATTCACAAATTTATCATTCAAATGCAGCATTTTGTGATCCCAGCTTTATTGCAAGATTGATTTGTTATAAACCTTTGAGTGTGTGATCTGGAGGGTTGGTTTACCTGCTGTTGTTACTTCTAGATGGTGAACTTGCTATTAGCCAAGGGGGCAAACATCAATGCTTTTGACAAAAAGGACAGAAGAGCTCTTCACTGGGCAGCGTATATGGGTAAGGCTTGGGCTGCTCCTCCTTCTTTTTAATTTCCTATTCACAAATCAACAGCATGTCTGAAAATGGACAAGAACAGACCTGGCCATGGAAAGTGAGTGTTGTAATTACCTTGAAGAGGGAAGGGTTCAGCTGATCTAAATAAACACTGTCCATTTATGGGTTTGCAGCTAGGGAGATCTTGGGTGTGATTTCCTTTTGAAGACAGTTAATTGTGGGCTTTGTCTTGCTTTTTTATTTTGGTCTTTTTATACTGACACTATGTCAAGCCTGAACTATATTTGTGCTTGAAAAAAATCAGGTTATATTTGTTTCAGTTTTTGCTAAAAACTACTTTCAATGAAATAGAGGTAACTGTGATCCTGAATTTTGGTGTTTATTGAAGTTTATAAGTAGCTAAGTTATGATGTTCTCAGGAAATGCACAATAGGCACTTTCTTTCGGTTAGAAGCGAATTGCCATCTTTTATTCTAGAGTGGACAACAGCAACCAAATGCCTGTTCAAAAAACCAGTGGTGTTACCAAATCCTGTTTAATTAAATCAATTTGCCTTATCATTCCTTTGAAGTTAAAGGTAAATTTCTTACAGCAGGGCATTATAATTTAAAAATAGTAGAACAAGATTGCCTGTGATAATGGTCATGCTTGTTCAAGAGCTTCTGTTGGCCAAGCAGTATATTTCAGGTTACAGTTTGTAGGGGGTTGTGTGTCCTCAGCCAGGAACTCTTTCATATGACCTGTCAGAAATCTTGATTTTAATCCTGGCACTTTCAGAAATGAGATAATAGGAGATTTCAAACTGTGAGAAAAGCATATTGTGTGGTTTTTTGATATACACAGACAGATGGAAAGGCTCTTACCAACAACTGTGATGTGGCTTTTGAGCTAACGAGCTTTGAACGTCACTCTATTAGATTTGAAAGGCTCTTACATTGTGCTATGCCATTCCACACCTCTTTTTCACTTAAGTATTTTCAGAAATTCATTATGTACTTTTAAGAGTATTTCGATAACATCAAAGACCTAAATTAGCAATAGAATCAGTAGTGCAATTTAGACAGAAGGTAGATGATGAAACCAGAGCATCTTAACCTGTAAACCCTCACATAGTTTTTTAAATATTCAGTTCTCTTTGGACACTAATTATCTATGGACTTTGTACATATGGTTTCCTAGGTCCTGCATATGACCAGAGCTCTCCCTGTCATGAAAGTGCTGTATAACTCTGATGGAGCACCACTTTGTATGGTGTTTGATATAATAAATGTTTCATTCTAAGACAGACAGATCTGTCTCACCATGAAGCAATAAGACTATTCCTCTTCGTTTTATACTTTATTACTTTTTTTTTTAATCTCTAACAAAACCCAAGAAGTGTTAGCAGTTGTTTTTGCAGGTTGCATCAATAGGGTGCTGTTTTGGGAGACTTGTATTGCCATGCTCCTGTGCTCAATGTATCACTATCCTCTGTAAGGGGCAGAATAAAATACAAACTGTTGGCTTTAAAGAGATAAATGGAAAAGAGGTGTGGTTTTGTTCTTTCAGCAACTGGAAAATCAATTCAGTAAGGAGAAATTTGACACATCTGGGGAAGGTGAATGCATGGTTTTCTAGACGAGGTCTGGAGCTAGGATTAGAAGCATTTACGAAAATGCTTTTTCTTCGCTTGTAAAACTGGGGGAACACTTCGAAACAGCAGTGAAAGGGCAGTGTGCTAGCTAGCAAGAAAACAGTAATTTGGGAGAAGTAATGTTGTAGGATGGTATATTAATTGATAGCTATCTTTTGTCTTTTGAAGGTCACCTGGAAGTTGTTGCCTTACTGATTAATCATGGTGCAGAAGTGACATGTAAAGACAAGAAGGGTTACACCCCACTTCATGCAGCTGCATCCAATGGGCAGATTAACATTGTGAAACAGCTCCTTAACCTGGGGGTGGAGGTATGTAGTAATGTGCACTTTGTTTCTTCCTATTTAGAGATAGTCTTTTCTTCTTTCTTATGGATGCTGCTAAAGACAGTGGCTTCTAAAGAAAAGGGATCCCATTTTCCAGACTACCTCATGCTTAATGTGGTTTATTGGTTCAAGAGTCGGGAAACATTCTGTATTAAAGAAAGTCTGGTATGGACAGTAAATTCCAGGCCACCTTGCAGAAGATATCAGGAGATATATCCTGTTGCTGCAGATGAAGATGGAGTAATGAAATTTTCCTTAAGTCAGCATTTCCTTTGGTATGATGAGTGGCTGTTTTCAACATGTACACTGCATACTTCAGTAGACAGTAGTTCATGCTGTTTCAGTTTAGAGACCTGTATTTCCTCTGTAGCTGATGGATTGTTTTCAATTTGGAAAACAACTTCTTTTTCAGGGCACAGACTTCTCTTTATTGTCAACTCCTCAAAGCAGTGGTGAGATGACCAGAGGAGCCTAATCAGACAGTAAATCAGAGTTGTCAAATAAAGCCATTGCTTTTGCCATGACATTTTCAGCTGACTTGGCCTGCCAAAAAATTGTCAGAAGTTCCTGTTCACAGGCTGTTGGCTGTGAAGTTGAAGGGGAATAGCTGTTTTCTGTTATTAGCAGTGCTATGCTAGTAACTGCCTTTAACTTCCACGTTCTCCACGACTGTGGATATGATCTTTGAGATGTCTGTATTTCATGGAAGGCTGTTCATGGCATTCCTGACTCTTTTGTGCAATATGTCTTGTTCTGTTTTACAGAACAGTTGAATACTAAGTTGGTCATCTAGAAGTAACATAATCTTAATTACATCTTTATAACACTGAGCTACTGAAAGTGGTTTCTTATTGAAGTGTAAATGTCTGTGCACTTTCACATTCCCTTCACTCAGATACCATCACTCCCTATCCAAAATAAAACTGTGAAAACAGCTCTTATGCCTGGTTCTGTTCACAAAAACTCAATACTCACTGTAGTAATTTTTTTAAAGACAGTGAGCATTTTATTCATCCTGCTTTTTGACTTACAAGAAAAAGCTTTCCAGCTTGTTAGGACTTTTGTTGTCATTATCATCATTATATAGTCCTGCTTTAAGCTTCATGCTTGCCTTTAAAAATTGTCAGCAGGATAAAAAGTTAATAATAGGAAAGGTAAAGCATTCCAAGTTAAGCTGTCTGGGAGTATAATTTGCCGATGAAATGTGCTGGTGAGAACTATGTCCTATGACAGTTCAGGCCTCCAGCTATTTCCATTTGCAGTGTGTGATGCATTACGTAAAATGCTAAGCTGATATCTGTAATTTTAACTATGTCTCCTTGTCTCGTTTTAGATTGATGAGATGAACATCTATGGAAATACTGCACTCCACATTGCCTGTTACAATGGTCAAGATTCTGTCGTTAATGAGCTGATTGACTATGGTGCTAATGTAAATCAGCCTAATAATAATGGATTCACCCCCTTGCATTTTGCTGCTGCCTCCACTCATGGAGCATTGTGTCTTGAACTACTAGTGAATAATGGGGCAGATGTTAATATTCAGGTAAAACTTGAATCCCAGCTTTATAGTTTTACTTTATCCTATTTTGCATATCTCAAGAGGAAACTGTAAGAACAAGTGTGACTTTAAATCCTTGATGGAATTAGAGTGATGTTGAGAATGTTGATCATGAAAATGTTTGGGTGAGATTATGTCCCAGCAGAGGAGCTCTCAGTGCCTTGATATATACAATGACAGCTCTGAACTCTAGACCAGCCACTTTCATGAAGGCATGAATCAGTACTAAAATACAGTCCCAGGAGCTCTGTCAAATGTTATCTCAGGGAATAGTGCTAAGTCGAGGAACTATTTCTTTCATGGTGTTTTCTTTCCCCCTATAATATGGGTATAATTAAACCTGATTTCAAAAAGTTCCCTTTCCAGGGAATAAAACTGAAGGTTCCTTGTTACCTGCTTTAGAACTCAAGTTTACAAAGTCTGATTCCGCTTAGGATATCTGAGTATTCTTGAGGCAAAGTTGATACATTTTGATGAAGTTGAAAGGCACTTGCTGTTATCCAACAGAGGGCACTGGTGTAGGTATCAGAAGACTTGAGCTCTTCTGAGCTCGTGTAAGATTTTGACTACTTTAGTTTAAACTGTGTGTTTCAGTTTCCCATCTGAGAAACAGGCATTTAACTTCCGGCATTTAACACCTCTGGCAAGTCCCTTGAGATCAGTGAATAGTCAGTGCACTGTTTAAACTCAGAATTATTGAAAATAAGCTAGGGACTGTGCTTGCCAATGAAGCTGAAACCCCATGCCAATAAACATGAAATGATGTGAGTAGAGAGGCTGGTACCACTCCTGTGCTATTTTCTCATTGCTTGGCTTTCCTGGTCTCAGTTGCTTTCTCTAAAACCCAAAACATTGTCCAATTCTCACTGTACCTTTGCTTTCATAGCCGTTCAGATGCTAACGCGCTGGTCTGTTTCATTTCTGTCAGAGTAAGGATGGGAAGAGCCCCCTGCACATGACAGCTGTCCACGGGAGGTTCACGCGGTCGCAGACCCTCATCCAGAACGGTGAGTTTGTGTGCCTCTGCAATGGCTCTCCGAGAGATCAGGCATGTCCAGTGTTGCAATTTTCAGTTGCTCTGACCCAGAGGGCAGCTCCATGAACTTCTAACTTTGAGCTGCACTGACAGTTCTCATTCCATCATCTCATCACAAGCTGAGATTTTGGTTAACAAAATTCCATAATCATCCAGCTGAAAGTGGTCCAGATGATCTCCTCAGATTCTTAACCTGAATACAAGAGTTCAGAGGAGTATTTAGGTCTTTTTTCTGCTGAGAGTGATGCCCAATTTTTTAGTTGTCCTCCTTTGGTAGCCCTGGTGTTCTTAGAGCTCAAATTGTTTTTTCTACTCTGCACTCCACAGCTGTGCTTTTCTCACCTCTCTTAGCTCATCCCTCACCACTGTCTTCAGGAAATGTTGATTAAACACTCAAGAGGGAGGAGCAGCAGTACCTTGTTTGTTCTGGTACAGCAAAGATTCCTGATTATCAGTCATTTTTCAGGCACGTTTTTTGTCCAAGAATACCATAGATTATAGCAGTTATTGTTGGAGATCTGGCAGAGGCCTGTTTCTGAATTACAGAGGTTAATATTGCTGATTCTTTAATTAAGCTTCCCAGTTTGGGCCACTACATGAGACAGGATGGTCTGGGCTTTGTTCATTGGTCTTTTCTTTTGTTTTCCAAAATCCCAGACTTGGAACTGAAGTGTGAAATGTTGACAATGGCTGAACAATTGTGCTTTAAAAGTAATGACACATTTAAACAAGGTTGTGTTTTAAAATAGAGGTCTCCAGTACATCATGCTTCTTTCAGGTCATCATGCAAATTATTGTTGTCTCTCCTGGGATAAATAGAATAGTAATAATAAAAGTGAGTTGGGCAAAAATTAAGAAACTGTGCTTTGCTGCAGTTTTTAGTTGTTTAGTCTGATATGCTCAGACTTAGAGCCATTGTTTGCTCGCTGTTGGATTTGTGTGTGAAAGGACTGGCAGTTCTTCATCTGCCCTTCATGCTTCTCTACTCTTCTTACAGTTACTTCGGTTTCACTTCTTTCTTTCTTTGTTTTCTGCCCCTCTAATTTTAGGATTGTGCACAGATCCCATTGCAAGTGACTTTATGCCTCATTGCCATGGGATCTTCTGGAAGAGAGAAATGTCAGTGATTTAAAGAAATGGAGTTTCATTCTGCAGTACTTAATGAGTTGGCTAATGATGTCTCACTTTGTGGTTACTGTCTCTAGCAACTTACAGAGGAAGAATGGATTACCTTAAAACTGGAAAACTGCAAATGTGATACCTTTCTTTTAAAAATGGGGAATAAGAAATGCTGGAGAATGTTACATAGGTCAGCCAAAGTGGGCAATATAGGTTTCTCAAGAGTAAAAGAAGCTGGAACATCACAGTTCTCTTCTACAGCAGTTTAATAGGCTTTGTGAACGCAGCACAGTCCTCTGACTTTTCTGTGGGCAGGTTCTGTTTGTGGAGACCTCCACTGGTGGATGCTCTGCCCCAGGGAACCTGTTCAAGCATTTCACTGACTTTGTTTACCATTAAACAATTAGAAATTACAAATGTTGGAAGGGACCTTAAGTATCATCTAGTTCTAACCCCTCTGCCATGAGCAGGGATGCCTTGCACTAGACCAGGTTGTTCTGAGCCTCATCCAGCCAGGCCTTGAACACTTCCAGGGATGGGGCATCCACAGCTTCTCTGGGCATGTTGTATAGTGCTTTACTAGAACTCTTCTTGTTGCAGTTAAGCCCTGTTATCTCCTGTGAGTAGTGAATATGCAGTAAATATTACCATATCCTGATGTCAGCAAGACTTTTTACGTGCTTTCAAAAAGTTTTCTCACAGCAAGCTATCAGACTATTAAAATATTAGTGTTGGTGCATAAGTGGTTGTAAAACTACACTCAGAGATTGGAAATAAATGAATTGTTGTTGAATGGAAGGTGTAGTGAGGGAGTTTTCAGTTTCCCTTCTGGGTCTGGAACTATCCAGTATTTTCATTAAAAGCTTGGATAGCGGAATAGAAAATGTGCTTTTAACATTTGGTGAAAAAGAATGTAGTTGGGAGAGACTGTTTGGCAGAAGGTGGAGTCAGAATGAAAAATGATCCTGTAGAACTGGAGACAGAAGTAATAATGCAAGCAAAGCAAAAGAGAAATCACACACAGAGGCAGGAGTATCAGTTGGACAAGTTCAGAATGGCAACAGCCAGCTGGGTGGCAGTCCCTCAAGAAGACATCTGGGGCTTGTAGAGGATCAAAACGTTGTGGACCACAAGTCAACAGTGTTGTGGTGTTTAAAGAAATGGGTCATGGATATACATGGTGCTGTGCAGTGTCCAGGAGTGCACAGACAGGAGAGTATCCAGCAGGCATGAAGTAATCCTGTTTGCTCAGCTCTGCACTGGGAGATGTCAGCTGTAGCACTGGTTTTCGCTTTTGACATTTTGCTTCCAGAAGGATGCAGGCCAGCTGGAGAGGACTGGGGGAAGGAGAGAATAGTTGGAGTGCAGTAAACCTGACCAGCAAGAAGAGACTGAAAAAGCTACAGTTCTTGGTCCAAAAAAACTCAGGGACTTCTTTGTAATCTGTCTAAAATAATCAATTTTTCTTGCTTATGTGAATAAAACACAAGATGCCAGGCTTAAATTGCAAAAGGAAAAGTTCCACTTTAAGCACTGTTTGGTTGTTCTTTGGTAGGACACACAAAAACCACACAACACGTTTGTTTGCAGTGTGTTCCTGATGGCCTCCTGAATGAACTCTATTTAACATTTTTGTTTTACAGATAAGGCTGAATGGCAATGCCTTCACAAATCAGGGTACAGTTTCAGCAGGTTATTTTGTAGTTTAATTCAGGGGGTCCATTTGTACCTTCAGATAGGCAGCAAATCCAAACTGTGTACTTGACCCCTGCACATAATTCCATTCCCACCGCTCTTCCCCACCACTGCAGGTGCAGAGGGAGGTGCAAATGCTGCTGCCAGGCCATGTTCAGTACCAGTGGCTGACAGCTGACAGATTGCTGTGTGCTGGTCCTTGGTCTGGGAAATTTAGTGTCTCTGTGGCTGGGCTGCTCATGATGCATTCGCTAGAGACAAATAGCACTTGTGGTCACTGGGTCACGCTGAATTTTTCAGTGTTAAACTCTGTGAAAATGTCTTTTGCAGGAGGGGAAATTGACTGTGTTGATAAGGATGGTAACACCCCTCTGCACGTGGCTGCAAGATACGGACACGAGCTTTTGATTAACACCCTCATAACCAGCGGAGCCGATACTGCCAAGTAGGTGCCTCAAGTGGAGCTGTTTCCAAGGATCATTGTTATGTCCGATGCCTGGAAACACAGCTGCTCCTGCCTTTCTGAAGTGGGAAGGTTAAAATGGACAAGCATAATTGTACTGTATGTCAGTGAGTGACATGGGACTAAAATATGATCAGCTGGGAAGTGTGGAGGGAAAGCAAACTCTGCTAAGTTCCTGTTGTGCCCACTTGCATGATTGCAAGTGCTACAATTACCGCTTCTTTTCCCTGAAGCGTTGATGTGCGACACTGGCATTAATGTACATGAAGTGAGTGTGTATATTTATATATAAGTATATATAGAGAGAGTACTTGAGTAGTGTTTAGTTATGGTCAGGTTCTTAGGGTCTGTCAAAAGGAAATAGCAAACCTGAACATAAACAGAGGGGTATGCGATCAGGGTAATGCAGTGCCATGAGGGATATCTGTACCAGGTGCTTAAGAGCAGCATCTGATTTCCTAAATGTAAGGTTTTGGCAATTCCCTCCTCATGTCTCCGAAATATAATTTGTCTTCTACCTAGAACCTGCCGTAAAAATCAGTGACTTCTCTTAACTTACCTAGTTAGGAAGCCCTGCTTTCAAATGCAAATAACTGGTTTGAATTTGGAATATACTTGCAGCTCTCAGTATTTTGTTTATTTGCTTGATGATGTTTACGCAAGTGACACTTTTGCCCGGTCTCCTTTGTCAAGTAAAACTGTTACCCTAAAAAGTCAGAAGATGGAACAGATCTTCAGTTGGCATGGATAATGCAATTCCACAGGCTTCGACTAACATCACTGGATTTTATTAATGCAGCCAGCATGAAGATCTTGGTGTCTTAATAGAGGTGTATGTTTTTCCTCTCCCCTTCTCCAGTACAGTCAGTCTCTGACTGTTATGTTGAGGTTTTAAAGGAAAATGAGTTGCACTTGGATAGCCCACTCTTGGAGTCAGGGTTATCCAGTAAGAAATTTCTATTTCACAGTTGGGTAACCAGAACATTGATCAAATAAAATACTTTTTCCAGCAGCAGAAATAAGTGAAATAAGAAGTTGGCTCAGAGATACCAGGCAGATGGAAATGATGCTACTGCCTGTGCTAAATGTGCTTTCAATATGTGCTGCATGTAAATAACTCTGGGTGAGCTCCCCAAACAGGTTTTGAAAAGAAAACTCTGCAGCACCATTAGCAACAACTGCAGGCAGCTCAGCCAGGCTTGGAGGCAACTGTGTTGGAAGGGAAAGTGTGCAAGCGATGGGAGGAACCGGTGTGAACAGCACTGTAGAAGTGGGACACTGGCTGGCAAATGTGCAGATAGTGGATTTCGGTGGAGACCAGCCAAAACATCTGCTGGGTGGAAATCTTGACCAAAAAGATGAATAATATTGCAGTATATAACTAAGTGGAGGAGGGAGACAGAGGGAAATGGGTGTAGGGAGATGCACAGCAATACAGTATGTCCAATATTACCATAAATAAATGAATCCATGGCTAGAAAATGCAACCTGTTTGTACAGGTGTAGCAGCTCAGTGGGACTTGCACTGTTTTCTTCAAAAAACAGGCTGTCAGATCGTCTCTTAATAGATTTACTCTAAGATGTAGATGCTGCTAATACCAAAATTAAAATTTGTGCATCAGCACAAGTCACTTCTCAGTGTAGCGAAGCTGCAAGGAGGACACATTTAATGTGAAGACAGAGGAAGGATGGGCCTGTGGATTCTGGAAAGAATAAGCTTTTGGAAAACAAACTGAAATTAGTTAAATGCATTTATGTATATAATGTTGGAGAGAGCGAGATATCTTTATAAACATCCACATTAATTTTGTCTTAAGCTTCGGAAATAATTATGATCTATGGTGGCTCTGGCAGAAAGACAAGATCCTTTGTCTATGAGTCCCTATCTGAAATCCTCTTCCATGAGGCGATCATACTCTCCCATCCACCAATTGTCTTGCAGAAATTAAGGACTGATATGAATCCATCTACTATTGTTCCAGAGTTTATAATTTAAAAAAAAAAAATCTGCTGGAGCAGCAGTAGATGATAATCTTGTCAAGCTAGCTGGTTCAGAGGCTCCGTGTTTATGTGCACTTGGAAAACTGCCAGTAGGAAAATATTTCTAGAATAACAAGATGCTTTACACAAAACAATGCTGAATGACAGACACCAGGATGTCCAGACCCAAAAGTATTCTAAGGCAGTAAGCAGTGGCATCTGTAGGGACAGAACTGGGATGATTTCCTTTAATTAAAGTTGCTGAATGCTCAGCTTGTTTAAAAACTACATGGTTGCCTGATACAGATTTAGACTAATGATTGATAGGCTAAATCTAATGCCTACCTTTCTTTTTTTACCCATCATGTCTGCTCTGAGAAATTTGTTGTGTAATTGAAAAGAGGGTCATGTGTTAAAGTGAGGAAAAAGTGAAAGGGAAGGTGAGGAGAGTAGCTGGAGCAAGTAGGAAAATTATATTATTAGTTCTTAGAATGTGGAAGAAAACTGTGACATGGCAGCCTAAAGGAAAGTGTGAAGAGTCATCTGCAAAAAAAATAAAAAAGGGTTTCAGAAATAATATGGAGAAGATTTTGGCATTTACATTTCCCTCAGAATGGCAGTTGCCATGTGCGTAACTGGTGCAGAAATTTGTGGCTCACTGGGCAATTGACTCCAAGCAGTATCTGCTCTCTTACTTCCTCCCTTACCGTGGCTTTGCCTTGAATTTTTGGAAGCCTTCCTGCCACATTCTGTTCAAAGCATAATGCCAAGATTTTGCTGCATCAGAATATTTTTAACTCTCGAGAAGGCTGTTAAGGAAATACAGATAAAAATAATGGCAGGCACCAAGAAAGAATCTTCCTAGAAAAGCATGAGAAAATGTTGCCTTTCTGGAAGGAACTTTTGATGTGCTGTGTATGTATGTAACCTGCATTTTCTCATGAGGCTGTTGTCCCTTCCAGGTGTGGGATCCACAACATGTTCCCATTACACTTAGCAGCACTGAATGCCCACTCAGACTGCTGCAGGAAATTGTTGTCATCGGGTAAGTAAATCCCCCAGTGCCCCTGGAACTTGAGTAGTGTTTGTCTCTGCTGCTTGCAGCCCCTTTCTACCCTTTTTTGTGACTTATTCAAATGAAAGGCTTCCTGTGCTGCTCTGTTGGGCTGTGTGGGGCAGAGCACCAGAGCATGCGAGGCTTTCCAAAAGCCTTGCTGGTACTTCCTCGCATCCTGTGTTGTTCGTGCCCAAAGTTCTTCTCTCCTGGCAGCTTCAGAGAGTTTAGATTAATTCACTGGGGGGAGAGGGAACTTAGAACCCCTTTCCAAACTGTAGGAATGTGAGATACTGTTTTGTTTTGGGGATTCTCCCTGCTGTCCCACAAAGGAGTAATTCTGAAATTACCTCCTTGGGGTCTGCACTGGCACAGGTATTTACATCTCACTGATGATGATATTGTATTTTACTTGCAGCTAAAGTGTTTACAGTTTCTGAATCTGTAGTTAAGGAGTTAGGCTGGCCAAAGCTCTGTGGGCATGAAAGGGAAAATGAGTGAAAGTGTAATGTCAAGAGAACAGCCTTGGGATCCTCACCAGACCCCAAAGCAGAAGAAGCCAGAGCTTGCTGATTCAACCATTTGAAAAGAGGCAGTAATCAGGGGCCAAATACCAAATTCTGCTTTTTCCAGGCAAGAGTTCCTATGAGCTAAAGAATCCTGACCCAGGTCGTATGAGTTTTCTAGAAAACTCCTTACTTAACAATGTCCTACAACTACTTTTCCCCCAAACTTGGGTTCTGTAGGAAATAAAAGAAATGTGGTAAATGGTAATTACATACCCCATTATATTAAGACTTGGTATGCTCTGGCCTTGACCACTAGATGAGGGAGGAAAATGCTCTGGTTGACCAGAGTTAGCACTACCAGGCTGATATCTTTGGCCTTGTGCATCTTGATGACTATCCCCATGTGTTCCTGGAAGCCTCTTCCCAATCTGACAACCACATGCACTAAAAGCGGCCCCAGTTCATGTTTAGGCTGCCTCTGTGATTCTTCCTCATGTCTTCATGTCTTCCTGTCCTGCTGTCACAGTCCTCTTGCTAAGTCTCTGCCTCCGAAGAGCCTGTCCATGGCTGTAAACAGGGATGTGGAGGAGCTGGATGCGGAAATAGACGCTCGTCAACTTTGCATCTCTTTTTATAGAGCTGCCAAAGTGGAGCAGCTGCTCGCCGTTCCCGTGACAACCTCTCTCTCTGACTGTAGTTGCTTGTGTTCTGTTTTTTTCCCAACTAACTGATTTTTCTGTCTCTGCGATGTTTCTTGTGGTTTAACTAGGACAAAAGTATAGCATAGTGTCCTTGTTTAGTAATGAGCACGTGCTGTCTGCAGGCTTTGACATAGACACCCCTGACAGCTTCGGAAGAACGTGCCTGCACGCGGCCGCTGCCGGAGGGTGAGTACCTGCCGTGGGGCTGCTCCGAGGGATCTTGGGGCACATGAGGTGCCAGCCAGCTTGGCCATGACATCCACAGAGGAATTTATTGCCAGGCAAGGGAAGCAAAGCAGCCTGATGTCAAATTTGGGTCACTTGAGGCTGTCCTTAGCCGCTGCCCTCGTGTAGGGTGAGCTGGGTTGTGATTTGAAGCATGGGTTTCAGGCAGAGGGGAAAGCTCTTCTTTTCATGCCCCTGAGAAGACTGTTTCAGCTTTCAGAGGAGTACTGTGCAGGAAAGCATCAGTCCCTAGGGAACATCCGGTGAGGAGCAGGAGCTGTAGCTCCTAGGATGCTGCTGGCAAGGGAGTTATTCCTGGCCTCCATCTTTGGACTGTGTCCTTGCATGAAAGTGCAGCTATGCAACAGTGCCCATCAGATTGCAGCCTTGGAGTCCAAATGTAGTTCATCTCCCTCCTTCCCATTTTTCAGGTGCAAGTTTAAAGTTTCTAAAAGAAAAAAGAACAAACCAAAGCAACCACGAAAAAACAGCCAAAACCAAATCCCTGGCCTCCAAATTAGAAAGTGAGAAGGCTCTCCCTCTCTTAGGGTGATGCATTCCTGAGAAATGGTGGGAGGGCAGAACTGTAAATTGAAGTGAAAATGCTTCAATTTAAGATGTAAATGTAGCATCCAGTTAGGTTAAATATTTCCAAATAATTGTCAGTGAAGTGCTGTGAAGTTAATCTAGCAAAAGGACACAATGTTTGGCAAGCACTGAGTTTTGACTCTTCTGTTTGAGTACTTTATGGCTCAGAAAACAGCTGAAATAGAGCCTTGGCTACAGCCCTTGGATTCTCTGTGGTTATAGCAAGCAGAAATGCTCATCCACAGCATATACTTGGCAGTCATTCTGGAAGTTGCTTTTTCTTCTCAGTGGACCAAAATTTGTATCACAAAGTTTTTGTTCTTGGGCTAAAAAAACCCAACAACCTAATAAAATTGATCCAAATACCGGTTTATTATTCTTTTGGTATTATTCATCTTGATAGTTCTCTCACATGAATAGAGGAGGTATGACAGTTGCTTGGATGGAGATTAATATAATATAGTTCAGATGCCACCTCTTTGATAAGGATACACCCCAAAAGGATAATAAAAGCATCCTGGAAGTGCTAAAGAGAAGGAGAGGCTTCAATAAGAAGCAAAAGTGACTAATGAAAATAAGCCATATTTTCCCAGTGGTTTACTATGATTGTCATCATTAGCAAGTGTTTTTTATTTTTAGTGCATTGTGGTGAGTGTTCTGTAGCTATTTTATGCAAGAGCAATTTAGAATTGGGATCAACATTCACCAAAATATTGCATTATTGCATCCAGTCCCTTTTTTTTTTCCTGTTGCTGGAGATCTACAAAAGCCATTACCTTGTTTCCTGACACAGGCCTGTTACTGCCATTACATTAATGGGAATTGCATGGGTGCTAGGAAAAGAATTTCAAGGGTCTGCTCATCTGATTGTGAGCACAAGTGATTGATTTATTGCCCCTGTGAATGACAAGTGGTCTTGGAAAGTGCTGCACTTCTTTATATCATTTTTTTGCTTCCTACGTTTATTTGCTTGAATTACAAAAGTTGTCAGAATTCAGCTGGTTTGTTTGCTGTTAAAAATTACCTGGCTTTAAAGAAGATGAAGAAACAGCTGTGATGTGGTGAATTCTCCCGCACTTCTATAAATGCAATGTTGATGTGACAATCACTGTAATGGCTACACCCATTTTTCAACAAAGCACTTGGAGATGTGCTTAAATCTATCAATAGTCAACAAATCATATGAGAATAAACCTAAAAGTGACTCTTGCGATTTTATTTCATTAAATAAACAGGATTTGAGCAAAGTGCTTACTGTTGAATGCTTTGCTGAATGGGGGTGGATTTCGTTAAATGTCACCTCTTCGTTATTAGACTGGCATTTTATAAACTAGCAACAACTTTCTTTTGAAGTTCCTTTATAAAGTATCAGGTCAGAATGGGAAGCACTAGAGTACAGCTGCCATTGAAAATCTCCAAACCCACTGATCACATTTACTGTGCTCTCTTTGGAAAATTATTTTTTTTTCCTTCTGCAGAAGAGAAGTTTGAGGTTTTCTAGAGAAATAAAAAAGAAAATAATTTTTTCTTAAAGCTTCACTTTCTGTTTGATTTGAATTTCATGTTATGGCTGGCTGTACCGACAGGAAATAATACAAAATTAATTAGAATAACTTTTTCCTTTGGGGGACAGGGGGCAATGCAGATATAAGCTTCTGTTTTATTCATGATTTGTTTTCTTTACTTCTCTTTCCAGTAATGTAGAATGTATAAAACTCTTGCAAAGCAGTGGAGCAGATTTTAATAAGAAGGACAAATGTGGAAGGTAGGTAAATTATGAAGCTCTTTTGAAAAGGAAAGAATCAATCAGGCAAGGAAGAAAGGCCACCTCAGACTGGAAATCGCATGTCCTATGAAAAACGGCAGTAAAATCAAATAATTTGGCTTTTTCTGCAGAACCCTTGCTGCTGCAGTTACATGCCAGCCAGACAGGTGCAGGCTTCGTTAAATACATTAAAGCCATCCCACCCTCTTGAATTTTCTGTTTTAAAAATATCAAGACAGTTTGATGATCTGTATCCTATTAGGTTTTGTAGTAGCACCAGAACTTCCTCTTAACGCAATATTTTGTTAAATTTCCATAAATTTAGGTGCTGATATTGACTGCTGGAAATCTGTAGGAATGCAGCAATTAAGATTTATCTTTGTCCTCCATGCAGTGCATGTTGGGATATGAGGTAACAAATTGCCACTTATGTTCCAGGACACCTTTGCACTATGCAGCTGCGAATTGTCATTTCCACTGTATTGAGACGCTGGTGACAACAGGAGCCAATATTAACGAAACAGACGACTGGGGACGCACCCCTTTGCACTATGCTGCTGCTTCTGACATGGACCGAAAGTAAGAGAGCCTCACAGTAATCCCTGCTTCAAGTGTTTTGCTAAATTGCTGTCACTTTGGTCTCTTCATGATGCTATGTCATTTGAGCCAAAAAAATGATCCCACTAGCACAGGAATTTCTCTCAGATGTATGCACAGCTCTACACTGAGCTGCTCTGACTAGAAGCCAGGTCCCCAGATGATGATGTGGCATTTCAGCTCAATGGTTTACCTCTGAAGGAACGTGCAGTTTTGCAGCCACCCTGTCCTATGGAACTATTTTCATGGTGTTATGTCTTCTGTTTTCCTTTGTGTGGTTTCCTCACAAGATTAAGCTCAGAGAATTTTCTACATTTGCTTTATGAGTCCATCAGAAGGGATGCAAGAGACAGAAGGAGAGGTTTTCTGAGGTGGACTGCAGTGACAGACAGACATTTGGCAATTTTGACAGATTTGTGGGAAAGGTGGGATAAATCTAACCATCAGTCTCACTCCACTGTCAGAGCAGATAAAAATGCTCAACCTGTCCCAACGGGTTGCCTTTTTAGAGAGAGGTCTGAAGAATATCCTTGGCCAGAATGGAGAGTTGTTCTTGTGAGAAAGGGGGAAAACAGCTGCAAAACTTTAAAATGCTGTGGTTACTGACCGCAATTTTAATTCCCAGATAGTTGAACATTCTGCCAATCTCTTCCTTATAACATACCGTATAAACCAGACTCAATTATCCTGTTAGTTCTCTCTTAAAACTGTTAGCAACCTGTATTTATTTTAGGTCATCCTACGCTTTTCTGTCTCACAGTGTCTCTAGACATTAAGGAACTAGTTTTTGGTTTCTTGTATGGTGAGGTCTGGTAAAAGTACAGCTGCATCACTCCCAGCAGAACACCACCTCAAAGCCACAGCAGGGAAAGTTTGGTTTAACTTTTTGGTAGAGTTCTGAATGCCACATCAGAGCCTTGAGAGCTTCTTCATCATTTGCTGTGATAGTACTGATATAAAAAATGTCTTCCCTGTCACCCTCAAACCTGAACAGTGCTGGGAAGAAGGAGGCAGGGTCGTCAGAGGTCTGTGCTTGGCAAGAAAATCAGTGTAGGCTTGTAGGAAAGCTTTCACCACTGGCTGTTTCTAATTCTGTCTTACTGGGGTGAGGTGTTGCTTGGGGGGTTGAGAATGATGATTCAGTGTGTGTTTTTCAGCTTTTGGTTCTTGGTAGGTGAAGTTCCTGTATTTAAACAAGCTCTTGGTTAACTTCAGGATATATCTACTTTTATCCCTCATTTAAAAAAAAAAAAAAAAATTACTTCAGTCACATCCTGAACTTTGGCAGAAGTATATGGGTGTTATTTGTTCTCCCAGTCCAAACCTAAATTGATTCTCATGTGGTGATGCTGTATTCTCATTAAAATTTTTAGTTTGAGATGTTCTGGAAGAAGCCTTATTACATGTATGAAATGCTATTTGCAGTCCATGATTTTATAGGTCAGCAGATTTTTTTTTCCCTGCTGAATGTCAAAAAACTTCCAAGGTCAGGCAATCTCATTCCAACGAATATTCATCATTAACTCTGGATGTGGGTAGTTAATGAGCAGGGAGAAGAACCTGACTGGGAGATCACACAGTGTTGCCAAGATATTTGGCAGAAAGTGAGAAGAGTCAGCTAATGCAGAGACAGACTGATTTAGTATCAGTGATAAAAGTTGCTCTAAATCCTAAATGCTAGAGAAGAACCAGCAGCTTACTGCAGGAGGAAGCAAGGTGTGGTAATCCTGAGTTACTCTCCAGAAAGGAAAAAAGTGCACAACATTGCTGTGGGAGAAACAGAAGGATTCTAGAAAGTGATGGTCAAACTGTATCTGATAGAAACCAGAATTTTTAAATTTTTTTTCTTCTGGCATTGACTTGCAGGACAATAAACTACCACACTATGGTTGCCTCCATAGCATTCAAAACTTACTAACTGCAGAGCCATGCAATACACTCAGTTAACTCGTATAATTCTCATTGTTGGCTGGAGGAAGTCAGCTCCTTGAAGAGGAGATCGGGGATGGGTGGCAGACTGCATCAAAATCACCAGTGTGGTATTTTGAGAATAAGTTGCATTTTTCTGTCCTCTGTGCTAAGAAGAAAGAATATTTTAGGTAACTCCCATGAAAATGCTGAAGAACTTGAAAGAACCACTGAGATGAAGGAAAAAGAAGCTGCATTGTAAGTTTGGTGTCACAAAAGCAGTTAGACTTCATTTCTGGAGAATGCCACGGCTTTGGCTTGCAGTTTTACACTCTGCTCTTGTTTGTTCTTTGCTCTGCTAAACACAATGCTTGGCTTCAATGAGGGCTAACCTAAAGAAAAAGGCTCCACGCTCTTCTCTGTGCACATATTCCCTAATATTTCTGTTTCTGTGCTTGTTGCTGTTTCTTAATGAAAAATGTACAGCTTCAGTAATTTTATAGTTCTTTAATATCATGAACCATGCAGTGTCTGTAGTGTCATGCACACATAGTATGTATGTTGCAAAAAGAAGTAGCCAATGGCTTTCTCAATGCTTTCACTTGAATTAACATTTTCATCTATCTGCCTAATGATTTTTTTTTTAAAATCCCCTTTTTCATATAATGGCCTTACATTCACTACAGATTACAGGCTAGGGAAGAGAGTACTAATAACAAAATGATGGTATCTTGATGGTATAAGAGAAAGTGGCAAGAGCTAGAAAGAGCCAAAGGGATCTTTTGAAAAACATGATTGAAAAAAAGCCATCAGAGAAGAGAATAGATGGATGTAACTCAGTTAAATCTTTGTTCTCCGGTCTGCCCTAGTGCATGTTTGGAGGCTGATGGTTTGATATCTGAGTTTTTATGTGAGGAGTAGCAGTTCTAGGCTGTTTATCTCATGTGTACAGAGTCTTTCAGGCTTTGTAATAGAAAATCAATTTTGTAATCTAGAGTAGCCACAAGAGTTAGGCTGAAGATTTTTTAAATGAAGTTGATCTTCAAAGATGAGTGGGGATTTTCTGTTTAAAAACGTGGTGAATGTGAGGAGCTATTGGTGAAATGTGGTTTGAGGTGCTGCTTGAAATACAGGATTCACTGCCAGTTTTCAGTGCCACTTCCAGCTGCAGGTAGGGATGAGCCTGTTAAATATTTTGAGCCCACATTTACACCAGTGAATTGTCCACAGGTGTCTAGAGTTCCTTCTCCAGAACGATGCCAACCCATCCATCCAGGACAAGGAGGGCTACAACACTGTGCATTACGCTGCTGCCTATGGGCACCGGCAGTGTTTGGAACTGGTGAGTGCTTCTTGCTTTTGGAAGTCTCTGTCTGCTGAGATACACAATGTGCATGTGCCAGAATTATCAACTCTCCTCATGGCTACTATTGGAGTTCTTTGGATAATCAGATATCTGTGACAACCTGCAATATGGTGCAGTAAACTCAAATATTTGCACCCAGATATATCTTAAAAATGTGTTAGTCTTGATAATCAAGTCCTTATTCAACAACCTGGTGCTTAAGAGTTGTCTTTGAGTGGAGTTTATGTATGCACAAATTAATTTTAACAGTGATCAAAATATTCCCAGTGTATGCCTATGTGCCAGGGGTAAAGGACAGGTCCTGGTAAATGACAGTGAATGTGCCTGATCCACCTGGCATTTTACCTGGCTTGCATGTGGAGGGAGTAAATAACTTTTGCCAGCTGCATAACTGCAGTTTCTGTGTTTTTCTTTGGTGAAGTACTAGTAACATTAATGAAGTTACCATAATCAAGATGAACCATATATGCAATGTAGATTTGGGGTTTTTTTTGGTAGTTGTTTTTTTAATATTCTGGGTCTGAGTGATTAGAAATTGCATTTTATAAGAAGCTAAACTTTTTTAGCCAAACATTGGATTTGGGAGATGTATAGAATGGATTTATAGATGTTTGTGACTTGTGAAAATGTCATAAAGGTGGGTGTTAACTGCTTGATATACAGGATGATCCAAAATTATGTATATAATACATATGTATTATTACTATATACATTATATATACTATATAATATATATATAGTATATATTACATATAAATTGACTTTTATTGCTTCCAGAAATAAGCTTCAATTAGAAAATTGTATAGACATTCATGCTTTTGTCAGAACACTGTGTGCTGTTTAGTGTTACATGTTGTTTGGTTCTTTCTTTCTATGTTGAAGAGTCAAGTATTTAATTATTGACAAGGAGCTCTGTGCAGCACATGCTGCTTTCACACCACATGTGTCACAACAGGAAAATGCTGCAGCTGGCCTGCAGCTGGTCCCAGCAGCTTGGAGACCTGGGGCAGTAACTCCACCAGGGCAGGCCTGGGGCAGAATTTCAGGTGGGATGCTAAGCCTTTTTAGCTCCCACCTACATGTTTATTTAGGACACTTCTTGTACTTGTTGCTGTGCACATTTTCTGCACACACCAGTTGCAGGCAATGACCTGATATCGAATCCTGGTGTTGCTTAAGCTTGGCAGATAAAAGGAAGAGCTGGGAATGCAGTGCATGTCAGAGGTATTGGGTTTGCTTTTCATTTTGGAGGGGTGAAATGCAAACTGTGGGCCAGAGACATCTGTGCAGCAAGTGTTCTATATTTGGCCAGGAAAACTCCATGTTCTTCCCTGCCAGTCTTCCCGTATTTGTGACTATAGCTGCAGTATGGAAACCCAAGGTCAAGCATCATTTACAGAGTTAGTCACACAGCTGTTCTGTGCACAATGGTGAAAAAAACTGCCATGAATTTTAGTCTTCTGCATGCACAGGACCACTGTTCTGTGCTAGGGTGTCAGCCTGAAAGTTCTGTGGGGATCAGGTGCCATTGGTGTTTAGAGGCATTTCATTTTTTCTCTGAAATACAAAGGCCAAATGTGTCAGAAAGCATTTGTGCTCATCCAACAGTAGGACCAGGATCTGTCATCTTTGCACCCGCTGTCAGAAGAAGCTGGCGCAGTTTTTTTGTCATGAGTTACCAAGTCCTGAGTTTAATAACTTTACATTTGATAACTCTGACTGACTAGTTGATACAGGCACCATTAAAGTCTCGAGTAGCTGAAAGGTAATTGTGCTGTGGGCATGAAATGTGAAAGAATCCTCATGACTAAGTTTCTTCACTTATTGCAATGGGAGACATCCAGGTGTTAAGCCAATTGTTGACTCCTGTGCTGCATCTCATCAAGCAGTGTTGTGTACAGACCTTGCCATCCCGTAGACAGTCCAATTGGATTTGACAGAGTTCTGGCTATTCCTGGCTCTTTGCAGGCTGTCTGAAAGCTGCAGCAAATGTTCACTGGGTGCAGATGGAAAGGAGCCTTGCTGTCTTGCGAGGCTGCTTGTTGGCTTGATCACCGCTTGTTTTGCTCTGTGGCAGACCTATGACAAGGGCTCCATCATGAACCATTATCTTGATTTCTGGTACCTATTAACCACAGTGCATTGACTGCTCTCCTTATTCAGAACTGAATGAAGCACACAGTAAAGTTCAATTGCTTCTAGGCAAAACTTAGAGCTAGAGGTCCCTTCTTTTTCACACAGCAGAAAGGACAGATCATCATGAAATGCCATCTTAGTCTCCAAGCTTTCTGTTTATCTGTTTTGAAAACCAAGCCAACAGAGATCTGGAAAGTGGGCAACACACTGTGCCTTGTTTCTCTCTCCTGGGACACACGAGACTCTCCTCAGTAATGGTGCAGGCAGCTGCTAGTTCCAGGGAACTGCAGGCTGAGGTGATGGGATAGTGGGGAGAGGAGGTGCACAAGGGCAGCTGGGTCTGGCTGAGGGGTACTTGGCTGGTTTTATTGCTATAGCTTGGAAATACTTTCTTTTTCCTTGTTGTTTTTCTTCAGTGACAATGAAAAGAAAAATTAGAATCACAATATTTTTAGTAGGTCTTACTCAAGGAACAGTGGGAACCCAGCAACACTAATTCCTTGTGTAAATATATCTGTAGATAGGGAGGGAAATTTATTTTGTTTTCATGCATCCACTAACAGAGAGAAACTGATGGCTCAAATGCACCAACTTTGAACCACTGTCTGTATAACAGCAGCTCTGACACATGGAATACATAGTAAAACACTTCCACTCCTTTCCATCCTGAAGAAAACATTTTCAGACAGGATTATGGAAATAAAACCACTATTTTTCAGTGCCACATTAGCTGTTATTTTACTGTTTTATTCCATAGGTAAATATTTTTTGTTTATTATTGATAGCTCTTAAATGAAAATATCTAGTAATTACCTTCCTTAGAACAAGACAGTTCTTTATGGGCCTAAAACTTGTTAGAGGAAAGAATTCATATGGAAGCTTAAATTCTGGTAAAAACTAAGCTGCGGTGGGTGCAATAATCTTGTTTTTCTACGAATAATGATTACTAGTATTTTTCTACATGCACAATACCAAACTTCAGCAAGATGTTAGGGAGCTATTTTGGTGTTCCAGAGTATGTCAAGTTTATAAAAGACCTTGTAAAATTAATTTTTATTTACCCTCTCCCCCCGTTTGTTTTTTAACAGGCATCTAAAAGAGCTTTTTTCTAAATAAATATTCACTTTAAAAAGTAAGTCCAAAGAAGAAGCTGAAGTATCCAGTGGAATTTCTTTCACTGGGGAGTTTGCTCTGCGCTTTAAGCACCATAGCTTCTCAGCGTTATAAAATATTTACATGTTTGAATGCAGTTTAGGAAAGGCTGGTTTTATCTATGGAAAGATATTTTCATTCTTTGACTTTTGTGTTTACTGTGAGCCCAATACCTTGGCTGGAACTTAGCTACATTTCTTTGTGGGGAGGTATTAGGAGAAGTAAGGATTAAGAGTGAAAAGGTCATTTTGTTGACCCAAACAAAGTTTATGTTTGTGTGTTCAACCACAGCTCAGCTCAACAACAGAAGCTTTTTTCCTGGAGGACCTTTAGGTTGTCTGGAATATTAGTGGGGTAGTTGCCCTGCAATGAATGATTCATTGCTGCTAAAAAGAGAAGAGGGGAAGCAGATCTTCAGTTGTTTCTCCATCTGTCAGGAGCCATTCATAGAGGCATGTGTGCTTGCAAGCCACTGAAACTCCCCTCTGCCTTCCTGTTTCTAAAAATTACCTCAGGTTTGTTTAGGCTGGGGCTGACTTTGCTGTTGGGTAGTCAGTGATGTCGGTTGTGACTGCTACCTGGTATTTTAGAGCAGATCACATCACCAAACTACTTGGAAAAAAAGAGAAATATTGTGGAATTTTTACATTGAAATGATCTCTTATCACAAAATCTTTATTTGTGTGAAAAGAGTGGAATTTAAATTGTAATTTCACATTAAAATTCTATCTGGAAAGACAGTCAAGCACTTTGTGCTGATAAAAATAGGTTTCTGTGGAATGCTAGGGCAAACAGAATTAAATGCTTGTCTCCTGTAGTGAAATCGCTTCTCTGGCTGTAAAAATTGATGGATACTTTTTATTTTAATCTGCTCTTCTCTTTATTCCATCAGCAAATGAAATTCACTCTTTGACTAATAGAAATTGAATTGTCACAGGGGCTAATTCATTTGAGAATGAGAGGAGAGCATGGTCTAACCAAAAGCTGCGCCCGAAAGAAAAGGCAAATCCTTTAGTGTGTGTTGGGAAGAAGGGGCAGAGGGAGGGAGGTGTCTGGCAGCACAAGGCCATGCTGGGAATGGAGAGGCTGGGGAGCACCTTTGATCAGATCAGATCAGCTGCTGCACTGCAAGACAGATGAGCCATGCCTTCAAACACTTGGGTCCTTAACCTGTGGAGAAATGGAAAGCACAGACTCCATAAATCTTCAGTGTGGCTGCTGCTAATTATCTGTCTCCTATCAACACAGATGTGTTCATTCATCCATCTGGGAGCAGGACACTGGTAATTACTGATGAGGGAATCACAACTGTGGCTGGGATAGGTGTTAAAAATCTTTTTGCCACATGGGGATCTGGCTTGGATGCTAGTCCAATGGCAGCCCCTAGGCTTCCTTCTGACCCTGATCTCATTATTTAGGGGATACTAAACTGGGTTTTCTCCTTCATAATTGCCTGCCTGTCTCCATAACCAACACATTCTTTCTTAAAGAGAGCAGATATCTGACACTATCTGCAGGGGCAGTAGTGTCTTGTGTGATGAATTACTTTGTACCTGCGTCTGTGAGTTTTTCCCACATGGAGCAGAGAAGCGCAAAGTCATTAACTTACGTGGTTTTAAAAAGAATTTAGGAACTTAATGCTCAGAAGTAACTTTAATAAACCTAATTTATCTGTCAATCTTAGGACCCCCCAAATCATGGTAGACTGATTTAATTGGTTGATTTTTGATGTCAGCATTCATGCAATATGCAATATGTAGCTTAAATAATCATTAGGAGCCCATATATGCTAGATACACTGATATATGTTGCTTATAGAAGTGCAATATGGCTTAGATTTTATGTTTTGGAAACTACATATTTTTGCTTCTAGAAAGCTGATGCTGCTTAGGAACTCAATGAGGGTGGGAATTTACCATTTGCCCAGGTACCCTGCTGGCACTTTGGCTTGTAGGATAGAGTATTGCTTAGCATCTGACATTAATTTTCTATGTCTCTGACACGTCTTTTTTGAGCCTGTGTTTTTATTTTCTGGGGTGGAGAAGCAAGACACATCTGCTTTCTTCCGACAGAGAACAACAAGGCCACTGCAAAACTTCAGGAGACATTTTTCCTTCAGTTAGGAAAGAGGTCATGGACTTCTGCTGTTGACTTGAATACCTGTCTGTGTATCTGTGTGTGTTGTGATTAAATGTAAATGTGTGAAGAATATCTGACTCCCTCAAATCTACTGAATCCAAAGAAAAGGACATTTGATCATGGCATATTGCATTGCATTAGACCTTATAGCTCAGAAAGAGCTGTGGTCACTGGGATTTTCGGGGTGCAGTCAGGTTTATTTATGTGAGGCAAGATGTTTGCCTGCATGAGCAGACTTTCAAACAGAAACTGTCACTGGTTTATTGGTATTTATGGGTTTGCACAGCAATCTCACTTCATTAAGCAAAGCCTCCCACTGTGTGAGTGTATTTTGTATCTGTTGGTCTGTGTTTTGTCAGTTGAGGAGATTGAACTTAAACATTCTCATTATTTTCCTCTTTTCCTTCCTCCCTTAGAAATTAATGTAGCTGGTATCCATCCACAGTGGCTGTGGTGTCATTGCTTCAGGAGTACTTACTTTAGGGGTGGACAGTGTAGGGACGGGGCACAAAGGCTCAGGTCTATGATTCTGTCCATGCTTGCAATGCAGTTATTGTACGGGAAAAACAAAACAAAAACTCAAGAAATTTCAGATTACCATTACACTTGAGTGTTTCTGTCTTTAATTATTCTAATTGACATTTTTAATTAGATTGGAAGCAAAACTCCATTGGATATAGTGAGTAAATGAAAAGTGATTGCATGTTGTGTATTTTTATTTAAACTCCTTAGTATTTGCAAATCCTTGTATTCACTCTGGTAGAGCCTGAGGAAGAAGAATCACAACTCTTAACCAGCATGCCATGTACTTGAAGCAATTGCATGTGTGCTACTTCTGCTTCCATTGGATTTCCTTCTTCCTGCTGCTTGCAGGCTCCAGCTTTGCTCAAGGCTTGTTGCTTCTCCTCAGCCAGTCTTAGGAGCTGTGAGTCCCATGCACGTACCTGGCTGGCATGACACTTCCCTGGATGTTAAAGTAACTTTGCATTTGGTAATGTGAAATGGAACCAACACTTGTCTGTTTTCTGGACGTTTGTGGCCAATTTTAAAGTGTTTTGGAGAAGAAATGTAAATTATGTGGCTTCAAGTGAGCTTGAACTTAAAAACTACTTGTGTGTGTTTCAGAGTAGAGGCTCAAATGAGAGGAGAGTAGCAAAAATAACACTGAAATGCACATTCTAAAAAATGACTGTCACTGTATTTCACCAGTCCTCAAGTTTTGTATCCAAGAAGGAAATTTTTAAGGATAATAATTTCTCCAAATATAAGCCTTCCTATACCTTTTGTACACCTGCATGACATTTGAAAATGTTTCACTGGCTAAGAGAGTCCTTAAAGCAAAGTGTGAGGTTTTACAGAACCTCTGCGGTAGAATTTCTGGCCAGGAACAAACATGGTATATGTGATTTGAGTGTGAAAGTCCCAGGTTCAAATCTCTGCTCTGACTGACAAAGGAATTGGACTTCTACATCCCAAGGAGTAACCAACATGTTATGCTGGCTGGTACTGGGGGTGATCTCTCACTCTCATTTGGAGCTGTCCTGTATTGTATAAATATTCTCTGGGTGAATCACCTGTCTGTGACCCACTGAGTATGGCACTCCTATGGCTTAGTATGAAATGATTTTGTAAGGAGTGGAAGAGCTCCAACAGAAGCTCAGTGCCCCAGGGGAGAACAGCAAGTGGCCTGGAGGCCTGCTTGAGTTTTCAGATTTAGATATTTACAGACCTGAATTGTTCTCTTATATGCCAGGTAAGTGTCCTGTTTGCATGGTGGTGACTGTTCTGGTGGGTATTGGATACTTAAACTCTGTAATGGAGGAGTTGCATGGAACTACTAATGAGGCTCACTCTGCCTAAGCTCTTGTTAAACTACTTCTTGCTTATGTTAATTTGACTTCACCCATATCTGCACATGTGAGGGAAGTCGATGTCAGTACTGATGAATCTGATTTTTAAAACCTAATCTTAGGAAAACATCAGTGTCTGGGTTCAGGAGGTCTCTTGGTTTTAACCTGATCAAATTAAAACAACTTGATAATTTGTATTTACGAATATGGAGAGAGCTTACAGGATTGCTTATTTCCCTGAGGATATGTTTGTACCACTTCACCTTTGAATTTTTCAATCATGAATAATTCTGATATTTTAAAATGTGCTTCCGTGATTGAAAGTAGTACAGAGCTTAATTTTACTGCTCTTTTCCATATCATCAGAAACAACTGATGAGGTTTTTCAATCTTGTGCTGGCTACTTGCTGGAAAAGCCTTTATTTAAAAGAAGCTGCTAGTGGTATGTTTTCCCGGAGCAGAGACAATTATCTGTTGCAATTTATCAGGAAATATGAGATGCAAAGTGACACCTAGCTGATATATTTTGTATTCAGTTCTGAAAGTGACACTAAAGATTGTGACTAATTGCCAGTTCTGAATGACCTTGTAAGTGATCGGCTGCATCACTGCATAATTATTGCAGAACAGCCGTGTTCAACTATTTCTTCTGCATTAATTGCGTTTTGATCAGCTCTTCACATGTGTGGACATTTCTGAACACTTAGATTAATAACCTTTCAGAGCTGAGGCCATTTTTAGAATACACACATCTAATCTAATGCTTTGCCATTTTACAATTAGCATTAAAAGCACCAAACTGCTGCAGAAGTTCACCAGCAGTACTGGCAGTGTGTGTGTTGGAATGTCGAAGCTGCCTTACTAAAAGAGTGAAACTCTCAAAGAAAAGTCCCTTTAACTTCAGTGCTAGTTAGCACAAACCTGGGACATAACTATTGGGAGTGCACTTAAATGGCTGTGCCTGGAGGTGCCTGTGCATGATGGCTTGGGCAAGATCACATGTTTCTGGGTTTTTTAGGTTTTGAGAGAGTGCCCATCATTTCACTGTCTGTGGTTTGAAGTTTCTTTTGACTCTTGCTTTTAAAAGTGTAGCTTAAACCTTTCATGCATGATGAAAGTATTATCTCTTTTTCTGCTTAATGGTAATTTTAAATTACTGATGTGCTCCATCCATGAAGGTGCTTTCTTTTTTGCCTTTTTTTTTTTTTAACCAGAGCTGAATTTTAGAATATATTATAGTCTGTAAGGACAATCATAGGAAGTATCCTGACACATTAACTGGCATATCTGAACCCCCCAAAAATTAAGGTGGGGAACCCACACCATATCCTGCTATATAGTCATTTAGTATAACCACAGAATAAAATCAAGTAGTAAATCCTCTTGTGCCTGTAAATACCCCTACTACAGAAATGAAATGGTGAGAACTGTGAAAGTTATTCATCTTCATGCTGAACTGGGGAAGAGAAGAGAGTTTATAATAGCAACATGTAATGCTGTTAGTTTGTAAAACTAGAAGTGAATAATTGATTTTTATCTTAGTCTGCATCTCCCTCCCAAAGCATCCATGTTCCTGTTTCCAAGTCTGAAGAAGCTTTCACAAAATAATTACTTACAGTATTAAATGGTGCTGCCATGGGAAGTGAAGCAGTTGTGCTGGGAATTCCCAAGAGGCAGAAAGAGAAGAAGGGTTGCCTTTAAAAAGGTTCTGACCTGACCAGAGGGAAGAGTGCCCCTCAGTGTCACGTGGAGGGTCTTTGCACAATTCTGACATCCACCTAAAATCTGCGGCAGTTGATCCAAAGAAAAGCAATCTGCTACAAGGCATAATTTCAACAGAAAATAAGAAATGCAATATGCTGGGACATTCTCCAGTCAGCCACCAGTAGCCATAAACTGTTTGTAATTCATGCTTATTTGTCTGCCTTCGGTGAAACACAGCTTCAAAGGCAGGTATGGATTGCAGCACAGCAGACACGCTGGGATTGCTCTGTGAGCTCTGTGGGATTTAAGCTTCCATGGCTGCCAAGGCAAATGATTCTGAATGATAAATTTACCTTTTTAAAAACAGATGCAACTATGGATAGCCTCTTCCAAGTATAACGGAACTAGAGTCCCCCAAGGACACACTGTTCTATGTGTTCTTATAGCAAGTGTATGTAATTTACTATAAATGCATCCACAGAACCGTAGAAACACTGGTAAAACTGGAGAATTTCTTGGTAACTTGGACCTGGTACTTTTTATCTCATTGTACATGATGTTTATCATTCAAGTGACTTAATGTTAATTGTTGGAAAACAATGCTTGACAAGGAATGCAAAAAAAAATACTAGTTCTGTGTCTTTAATCTTCCTCTTCTTGTTCTATCATTTCTCCTCTTGCACTGTATGGCTCTGTCTCTGAGAGCTACCAGGTTTGCCATCAAATTCTTGTTTACACTTGACTTTATGATGGAGACATTCAGCCTTATGACTAATAAGCTCATTACGCCTAGTCTGCACCAGCCTAAGCTGCTTTGACTCTAAGCCATGGAGGTGCCTTTTGTGAGGGGCTCTCCAATCCCACAATTTGAGTCTTTAGAGCCTTAATTTTGTCAATTTTCTGTGTGGTTTTTTTAATCTGTTGGAAAGGCAATTATCTGCCTTGTTCCAGGAGACTTTTGGAGCCATCTGACAGGTGAAGGGAAGTATTTTGTTGTTACGATTTTGATCCTGGAATTTCCACAGATGATGATAAATGTAATTAAAAATGATTAAATCAGTCTGCTGTGCTGGCCTCATGGACACAAAGTAAAGGCCAGTATCAGGTAGGTGGGGAAACAGGCTTAGTGCTTGGGTTTGTTTGGTGGGATTTTTTAGCTTGTTTACTCGCTAGGAAAAATCAGATATATTTGTGTATTCAGAGCTGGCTACTGCTTCATCCTGTTTACAGCTCTCTTATATAAGAGGAGAACAGTATTTTAACTGGAGGTGGTTCCACATGGCAACACCAAATGCATATCTTAACTCTGCCCCAAACCTACCAAGAAACTGGTAGGAGGCTTGATTTTTTTTTTCCTTCCCCTTAGCTGCAGTGAAGTGTTAAAATTTGCATTACCTGTTAATACACACACCTACTTGCTTATGACTGGTATTTTTATCAACATAGTCTTGGCATATCACTAGGCACAAAATATACAAATTAATGAAATTACTGCTTAATTTTCTAGGTTTTCCACAGGACTCAGATTACTGTCCTTGTTTAATAAGAGATTTGTAACACCTTATGCATTATTAAGGCTAACTTATATTCCAGTTTGGTTTTTGGATACATTTATCATTGTCTAATGCAGACTAAGTTATTACACCAACAGTTCAGGCCTACATTAGTGTTTAGGAATATGCCATTGTATTGCAGCATAGGCAAGCTACCCATAGTCTTTCATGGTCTCTTTGGAGAATTTTCCATGTTGTCATAGCCTAGAATTGTCCAGATTGTCACAAAAATGTACTTCCTTTCTTCTTTTTTAGTCTTTTAATTAATTCTTTACTCTGTCTTAAAAAAAGCCCAAACCAGCCAACCAACCAAACAGAAAACCTTAAAAAAGACTGAAAAATTTACTTGTAGCCTTAGAAACATTACAAGTCAGTTTTAGTTGACTGTCATGCTTTTTGTTCTTTTGTACAGTCTCTCATTGCTGATTTTCTGTAAAATGCTGATTTCCAGTCCCAAAGGCTTTTGGAGACTTAACTCTGAGTAATTATTAAGCAAAAGGCTGTGCACATGAGCAGTGCTACTCAACAAACGTTGAATTGTCAATAGTGTTGTCAACACTGTAAGATTTTCTTTGCAGCCTCAGCTGGATAAGTTGTCGGGATTCATGTCCTGTTGTGGAGTGGTGCTTTTCCATAGCTCTTCCTTCTAGATGGATGGAAATGCCCTTGTTTTTAAGCCTTAAAATGCTTTAGGATCCTTAAAATGAAGAGGGTCATACAAAACTGTGATACATGTTTGTAGATGCTTGTAAGAGTTCAGGGACATGTTGCATTTTGGAAGACTGTCATTGTAGGAGCAGACTGTTCTTTCAGTCAGTTTTATAATTTATCAATGATTCACAGCTCAGTTATAATTATTCCCAGTGCTAATTATTTGTCAGAATTACCCAAAACACTGAATCAGACATGGCTTGCATATGCTGTGTAATCATGAAACTGAGCTTTCTCCAATGTAAATTTACTGAGGGCTCTATTCCACAAATCCATTCTTTTGAGAGCTCCTTTCTCATCCAAGCAGGCCCCAGGATTTCATGGAGACTAATTAATCAGGGTAAGGATGTTAATGACAAGCTTTTAAACTGGTTTTACCCTGTGCAGAAAAGCTTGAAAATACTTAGCAATCCTTCAATACTCACTGTGGCCAAAATACATGTTTGCTGATTTAGAGATTTATAGTCCATGAAGATGTAGCCTCTCTCATGTAAAAATGTTTCAAGGCTTTTTATTATTCTCTTCTCAGCTTCTGGAAAAAACGAACAATATGTTTGAGGAATCTGATTCTGCAGCTACAAAAAGTCCTTTGCATTTAGCTGTAAGTATGAGATGTGTAAAACATTTGATCAGTATCTCCTAGAAGAATTCCTTAATCTCTTCTCTTTGAAGCAAGTTTAACTGTAGGTTTGTTTTGAAAAAGGTGGGAAGGGATGTAGGCCTGGATGTAACAAAGTCAGGTTCTGGGCAGGAATTGTTAGTTAGCTTTTCGGCAGTTGAAGCTTGTGGTTCTTATTGGAAGACTGTCATGGGTAAAAAGACACATTTGGGTAAAAGGGCACAGACACGGAAGGGAAATTAAATGGAAATTCACACTTGTATTTTGAACTAATTTATAAATATGGGGCCAGAGCTTGAGCCCATGGCTTTGCTCGTGGAATGGTCAAAGCTCTGATGTTCTGGTGGAGATGTACAGTGCAAAAAACCTATTTGCTACACAGCAGGGTGTGGGAAAGCGTGTTTTTAAACCCCAGCAGTATGCTGTGAGAATGCTATGGAGACTGGCATATCACAACACCGTCCAGCACAAGTGGCCTCAGAGGTAACAATAGCTCCCCTGTCCCAAGAGCTCAGGATTCATGATTCCTCTTCCCAGTTTTCTTGTGCAGAACCACAGAATAGTTGAGGTTGACATGGACCTCTGGAGATCGAGTCCCACCTCTGTGGTAAAAGCAGAATCAGCTAGAGCAGATTTTCTCAGGGCAGTGCCGCATCACATTTGAATATCTCCAGGCATGGAGAGTTCACAGCTTCAATGCATTTGTGTGTAAGTAGAAGGGATGCTCTCTGTGAGTCTGACAGAGAGGAGAGGAGGGCAATCCCTACCAAGCTGAACAAAACATTTCCAATTTCTGGTGCTGTCCACTGGGTGTTTGTAATGCCACCTGCGTTTGGCCTGTGTGGCTGTAGGTCTGGAAGTGCATCTACTTGTCCACTGTTGTTGTTCTATCAAATGATCCTGCTGGCAGGAATTCTCCATGAAGCATCAGCTATAAACAGCAGGTCAAGTTTGTGTTTATATTTGCACGAAAATCTGTTTTGAGAATGGCTTTTGTTTAGTTGGAGACCAGCACATGTGTTGAGTTCAGCACCAGTTAGGTGATAATCCATGTCTCTCTCTAGTGAATCTAGTTTTTGAAGCAAACATTTTCCCATCAGATACTGTTGCATGTGAAAAATAATTTCTGATTGACCTGTGCTGCATTAGCAAATTATTGCCTGAAATTTCTTCATTCTGGGTTGTAACAGAAGGTTAGAGCAATGAAGAATTGCAATTTCTTTTCCTAAACACTAGGAATTTTTAAATTTCTTGGGTACAGCATAATTTGGAAAAATCCTCTCTGGCTGAAGAGTCATAAGGAATCAAGAAAACTGTCATTTCTGTTGTGTTTAGGAGACACTGAAAGAGGTGGATTTTATCCACAATTTATGTGAATGGTCTTTGAAAGACAGGAGTTGTGCTCTTTACATGACACATTTCACATTTCTAGGCCTATAATGGTCATCATCAAGCTCTGGAGGTACTTCTCCAGTCTCTGGTGGATCTGGACATTAAGGATGAGAAGGGACGCACTGCTCTGGACTTGGCTGCATTTAAAGGACATGCAGAATGCGTGGAAGCTCTCATCAGCCAGGGTGCTTCTGTCACCGTGAAGGACAATGTCACCAAAAGGACTCCCCTCCATGCCTCAGGTGAGTGGGACCTTATGCTATAAACCCTGCCACACTGAAGCAGGTATCTTTAATGACCTACTGTTGCTATGCACATTTCTTCTGAAGGGAAGAACATTCCCACATGTACTGAGGAGTGACACTTGTTTGCTGAGGTTGTACATTTAAACCTTTTTTCTTCCATTTCATTCATATTTTTTCTCTATTACTGTGGTTCAGTCCTCCCTCACAGAGAATCCCATATTTTTCCACACCACTACTGCCCTTACCTGCTTGCCTCCACCTTCCCTCTCTGTTACCACCTACTCTTCAGGAGGTGTGATGTTTCTCCCATGACACTTGCTGGTTCTTCAGCCAAATAATCAGGGGAGGAGGGAACACTTGCCTCACTGCTTCTCCTTTGGAAGAAAAGTTGAAAAATACATGTGGGCTCTGATTGGCGATGAAATTATTCTGGTGTTCAAAACTTGCAACCATTTGCAGTGGCAACAGCACAGAAATTCACCCCCCTCTTTCAGGCCTCCTCCTCCTCCTGAGCCAGCCTGTGAACTTGCATTTGCTGGCAGCCTGCTCCATTCTTCATGTGTGGGGTGTTAATTATGTAACATGCAAAATTAGCTGGGAAATGTAGACTTTGTCATTTATTTGAAGAGTATTATTTGATATGTACCTGTCAGGTAAATATGTAGAGGTGCCAAAGGGAATGTGTCTCCTCTGCAGTTCCAGGATAGGCTCCGTACAGGATAGCAGTGGCCTCTAGTGGGAAGGAAAATTAATACCACATGCATAACTAATTCAGGACCAGACTTAAATGTCTTTCTGCTTATCTTTTAATCTTGCTTAGGTTGAACTATGTATCTATTCTATAGTATCAATTTATTCTGTGTGTGTGATCTTGTAAGTGTAACCTAGAAACATGAGGTCAAATAGACTAATCAATTTTGTCTGCAGTTCTGAAAGAAATGCTCATAATAGATCCACACTGCATACTAAAAATGCTTTCTGGCTTCTTTAATTTTGCATCAGAACGGAGTACGTTTCTCCCCATGATAAATACTGATGGTTTAATTAATTGAAATCAATGTTAGTGCTGCCACAAAACTGAGCTGTGTTGGTCAAGAGCTTTTCTCTAGTTACTTCAAACATATCTTGGGATCTCATGCAAATAAGGTGTGACTGTCTGGTATGATGTCACTATAGCAAAGATTTGCATTTATTTAAAATGTTGTGGTAGTGACAAAAGTTTCTAGTTGTCACAACTGAACTGTAAGGGTTCTTCAGTACTGAGAAAAGTAAATGGTAACAAAGCTGTATTTTTGTTAGCAGCTCTGACTTAAAATATGAATCTGTTGACTAAATTGAGTAAATTTGTTGGATAGAAGGTGTTATTTTAATACATACCTTTCTTACCTTCATATAAATTCAGACTGTGTTCTCCCCCCCACCTTTTCTAAATTTCTTTTTTAACCACCTCCATCACTGTAGAATTTATTGGCTGCCTTCCATGTAAAACCAGTAGGAAGAGTCATTGTAGAATTTTCTGGTCCATTATGCTTTTTGCTTCTCAGATTATAAAACGTTCCCAGGCATACAAGTAAACTGTTCTTTAAATCTGCAGTGAGGCAAAGTAAGTCAGATATGTATTAAAAACAAACAAACAAAAAACTGCACATACAAAAAGCCCAACCAAGAAAAAATGCAAAAAAAATCCTACACCTGGGAATGAGACCCAAAAGAGAACATGTACTTTGAGCAGAAGGGAAAGTAATGCACAGGCAGGTTGAGTATTTGAGCTTTTAGTAAAGGAAATTCATGACTGTCATGAATTTGAAAGCTTTCCAATGTGAGTTAGATATCCATTAAGACAACGTTTAGATCCTTTCACTTAAGAGCTCTGCAGAGTTCTGTGCAAATTATCTCTGGAGTAAAGCTCCTACCATCACCTACTCTAGAAAGGCCCTTGCAATGTGCCGATTTCCGTGGTGCTGTTCCATAAGGAAGCTCTTTGGTGAGGAGTGTTTCAGCAATGCTGGTGCCACCTGCTGGGAACTCAGCCTGCAGCTGCTGCACATTCAGTGTCTGCGCTGCAAGTGTGGGAGGTCAAGTGGTGTATTTTGAAAAATCAAACAGAATTCTTGCTGAATTAATCCCTTGATTGCCAGTGTGCATTTGCACACACAGAAGTGAGTACTTGCACAGGCAACACTGTGCACTGGGAAGAAACAAGAAGGCATGTGTGCCCATCCCTTCAAACTTGTTTGCCCTCATTCCTTCTAATTACACCAGCACAATTGCTGAGCACAGAGCTCAGGAGGCCTCAAGTGGTGGATTGGATGACAGAATTCTGCAGATTTGTGTCAGTAGAGGGATTTGTGACTTTAGTAGAGAATTCACCTAATGAAGTGTTTCTTTTTTGTGTCTGTCCCTGGGAGGGAATAGACTTCCTCTGACCTCATAACGTGGAGAATTTCCTTCGCCTAAATTATACATTCCCTGTATAATTTTATTACCTCCAGCCTCTCCTCTGGCTAGCCTGGGGAATCCATTGCAAATGTTCCCCTAGTGTTAGCG
The DNA here is from genome assembly GCA_013397955.1 of Grantiella picta. NCBI lineage: Eukaryota > Metazoa > Chordata > Aves > Passeriformes > Meliphagidae > Grantiella > Grantiella picta. The sequence goes on along the minus strand of VZRM01009052.1, from coordinate 276,744 downwards.
TTGTAGCTCTGTTGGCAAAACTAACATTCCCTGCAGGGTTTGTAATGCTTAGCAATCACTGGGTCAGCTCCTCGGAGTTTCTGGGAGTAGTTGTTCTAAAAGTTGTTTACCAAAATCATTTTCACACATCTTTGTGAAAAAGTTATGATTTCTCTTCCTCCTGCTGGGAGAAAGAACAGACCTTTTCCCCCCCCTCCCCAAGCCAGTGACTCATCAGCCCTGCGGATGAACTGTTTACATGTTATGTATACGTCATTGCTTAGTGGTAAATAACTAAAAATGCCTTTTATTTTTCTGGGTAAAGCAACTAAGATTATTTATGGATGAGTAATTTAAATGTGATGATGTGCACCCGTTTTTCTGCCAGCATGGTGTGACATAGGTGGTGTCCAAGGGTTTTGCCTCAGCCCACAGGGAGTAGGCAGTGTGAATGCATGACTTACTGTAATAAGAACACAACGTGCATCTTCTGAGCACAGGAATTGTTTTTCAAAGAAGAAAATATTTGTCTCTTCATCCCATGAAAGTCTGAAGCCTTAAAGCTAGCAGACACACAGATGGGGTTCAGTGTCAGGCTCTGCAGAATATAGTAACTCAGAGCTGTTTCCTAGCAGCAATAGGTTACATAAAAAAACCCAAAACAACAAAACCCAAAAAACCACAAAATAACACCCCCCCAGCAAAAACCAAACCAAAAACCCACAACACCACCAAACCCAAATGTTTTTGATATGCATTATTTTTGATGAAATGGACAAACTTGAAGGGAATTTCAGTCTCTGTTGTTATGTGCTTTTATGAATATGACATTTGTATCATCGGTCATTCTTTGCAGAGTTGTTTTTGTGTCATAGCAGCACTGAAGTACTTACTTGTACAATGCACAGAAAATTAAGGAGCCTTGACAATGTACTTCCTACTCTGTTCCAAACCTGAGCACAGAAAGCTTTGTCTGCCTGCTCAATCGGAGGGATTTTGAAATGCTGTCTGCTTTAGTAGAAATCTTCTCAGTAGTGAAAATCACAAGTTCTGTTTTACTCATTTGGGATTTTTGTATCTAAGAGAACTAATCCTCATCTTACTGAGGTCAAGGAAAAAACGGCTCACCATTTCACTGTCACAAGATAAATGAAAACTGGGGGAATATCAATCTCTTACATTGTGGAGTATTTTGCTTATTTATAAGGACATTTCTTATCTGTAAGCATTCCAGTGGAAAAGTATCTGAAATGAAACATACTTTTTTTCCTTTATAGTCATTAATGGCCATACACCTTGTTTACGGTTGTTGCTGGAAGTTGCAGACAACCCTGATGTGACAGACGCCAAAGGACAGTAAGTTTTCTTTGTGAGGGTTTTTTTCAGCTTTGTAATTCAAATAGCATCTCATATTTCTCACAAAAAAGGTACATATTTGGAATACTGTATTTCCTGCACTTCTCCTCGTGGAATTTGGCAGAGATTACAAAGTACACATTCAGTTGATGTAAGCCATGTGGAGAGGACTAAGCATTAATCTTAGCCTCTGCTTCATACTTTAAACAATCTTTTATAGATGTTGAGGTCCAGATTCAATAAAAAATGAACAAGCTCCTGAGATGTTTCTACAGAGTCTTTTTCTTTCTAAAACATTGCTATTCCAGGGTTTACTTGGTACATTAGACTGGTGTAGTAGGACACAGTGTTTATTTAAGTTGACACATGCATCTGAGATGCTCCTGCAAAAAGTTTACTGCTTGTTAAATGGCAGTTATAGAGGGAGAATAAAATATATTTTTTAAGTGAAAATGTGAATGGTTTAAGAAACACCTTTGGGTTGTTTGGAACACACAATGTTGTACATATAATTTTAAATGGTATTAGTCTTGCCTAAAAATAGACGGAGAATAGATCTCTTTCAGAAAAAAATGAAAGATATGTTAGTCCAAATTTTAGCTTGTCCTATATTCTCCTCATGTCCCTTCATCCCCTTTAAGCGACTGTGCAGCATTTGCAAAAGTAATGCTTTGGGTCATTGTCATCTTGATAACTGGCAGGGACATGCATTCAGAAGTCCTGATATTATAAAGCTCATGTGTCACTGGAGGTGACAGTAATTGTAGGTTATTGAGAGAACACATTGTCTTGGATGATGTTGCTCTGTAAACTGCTTACAAGTGGGTTTGTTACTATTTCAGCCATGGCAGTTGGTTGTTAAACATCTTAACAATTTCATACAAAAGGTCTTCACTTGGGTGTCGTGTAAGTATGGTGAAAAAAACCAGGGTCACGGGTAGGACTGGCAAGAAATGCAGGGCTTCCTGATTTCTCTCTCTGTAAGTTAGCAGGGACAAATAGTATGTCATGTATAGCTATGACTGCTCTGCCTTTGTTTTGTTTTTTTTTTTTCCTAGAACTCCTCTAATGCTTGCAGTGGCATATGGGCACATTGATGCTGTTTCTTTATTACTTGAAAAAGAAGCATCTGTAGATGCAGCTGATCTCCTGGGATGTACAGCTTTACATCGAGGGGTGACTTAATTTTTATAATCATTTACTATTTGTTTTACTGTGACTACAATTCACTTATAAGTGCAGGGATATTTACATCCAGAGAACGCTGTAAATTATTGGAAATACGACCAAGCATACTTGTCAATATCAATGATATACAAAGCAAGACAGATCTGCTCTCAGTAATGCTTTGCTTTTATTTCACATTTGCATTAATTAATTTGCCAAAATAATGATGAGACCATGGGCTTTTTGGCTCTAGACACTTTATAGTTGCAGTCATTATTCTTATAACTGAGCAGCTTAAGAATTCTGAAAATAATTTCTTTAAAAGAACTGGCCGATAGTTACTTCCATTTTTCTTGGAATGGTGCGAGTCCTATAAGATTTTTCTAGAGGTGGTGAAACTTGAGGCAGATCTAATATTTTCTAGTCCAGCTCAACTAAGCTAGACTTTCCTAGCTTCATACCCAATGTGGAGCTGATGCAAGAGATGATATTTATACAGAACTTTATGATAACTGCAGTGAGGAGTTCAGCAAGTGAGTAAAGGAGCTTTCATCTCTGCCTGCTGAATCCCATCCAGACCATTTCATGTTCACAGGCATCAATCATATTCCATATTTCCTGGGCAACAATCTGTGTTATGTCAACCTCTTCACGCATTTCTTTGTTATCAGATTATGACTGGGCATGAAGAATGTGTTCAGATGCTGTTAGAGAAAGAAGTCTCTATTTTGTGTAAAGATGCCAGAGGCAGGACACCTCTGCACTTTGCAGCAGCTCGGGGCCACGCCACATGGCTGAGTGACTTACTGCAGGTGGCACTTTCCGAGGAGGACTGCAGCCTGAAAGACAACCAGGGCTACACCCCCCTGCACTGGGCTTCTTACAATGGTAAGGCTCTCCAGGGACTACTGCCCAGGCCAAGCATGGCCTCAGCTGTAGGGAAATGTGGTAACAGAGCAGCTGAATGCTTGGAAGAGCTTGAAATGCAGAGGCAAATTGTCTCTACTTGCTGTCTGGAGTTAGCATTTGCCGTGTGCACCCTTCAGTTCAGAGGCCAGGGAAATTCCAGTGAGACTTCCCAGGGACTTGCAGCTCGTTTGCTCCAAGTCACAAGAAGCCAGGGTGAAATTCTGGTTTTATTCATGTCCATGATGAAAATTCTGTGCGACCAGGAATGTTCCTTTGAGGTGTCACCTCACTTAATGGTGCAAGAGACCATGGGAATAGATGGATATTCTGAACTGAACAGATTATTCTAAACTGGATAATCTGAAATTTTTGCTTAATCTAAGGATAAAGCTTCTCAGTATTGACATTTACGCTCTGAATATCTAATGCAACATACATGACATCACATTAAAAAGAGTTTTTTTTCTTTCCCTTTTTTTCAATAAATGCTAATATTAGCCTAGATCTATCTTGCTGCTGCCATAAAATAAAAAAAATCCACTGGTTTATCACTTAAGACCTTATAAACACTTTATGTTCAACTTTGAACTTAAAAGTGTTCAATTCTAACCTGTGTAAACCTAATATGAATTAAGTGAACTACCTGTTTTATGCAACGCTGTGAAATATCTGTTCTCTCGCAGGTCATGAAAACTGCATAGAGGTACTATTGGAACAGAAACTTTTCCACAAGTTCTATGGTAATAGCTTCTCTCCATTGCACTGTGCTGTGTAAGTAGAAATCTCCAGTGACAAATGCATGTTGCTTTGGGATATGTCTGCAAAAACTAGCAGGATAAGAATAATGGGAGCTTTTTGTGGGATTATTTGCATGAGCAAATAATTTTAAAGCTGATCACTTGAAATAAAATTCTTTGTGGCTGAAACATCCTATTTTAAATCAGAATTTCTAGTGATGGCTTTGAAAAAAAATTTAAAGTTTCTATTATTTTAAACAAATATGCAATTCCCAAGCCTATTAAAATGCATGCAATTTAAACATGTATGCAAATTTTAAATGAAAATAACTACTAATCCGATATGGAAGTGTGTTAGCTATACTGTGTATCCAATACTCCTAATAAATACTGTTCATTTTCATAAAGAAATGAGACAAATTAACAAAACCCAGAAAAAGTATTAATTGAACACATCCATCAAATCAAAGTACTAAATGTGTGAGTTGGCAGAGATGTGGGTTTCAGTACCTTAAACATTAGAATAAGTCTCTCTACACGTATGTGTCTGTGACTGAGTGCTTTCCAGGTCCAGGTGTGTTTGACATATAGACCAAGGATTTTAAGATATTAAGGTTTTAATCCTAGGTTTATTCGGGACTTTGAAATTACCTTTGTTTATAGTGAATTAAGGACCAGCTTTGCATTAGAGATTGAAATCCATAGTAGATTCAAGATGCGGTTTGGTTAAACACAGAGATGATGAATATGCAGAAATGTGACTGAAGGCGTGTCAGGTTAACTTAGAAATAACCACTAAGAAATATTAACGGAAAAGGGGAAAAATATGTAGACATGACCTTTTCAAAAATGTATTGTCTTTGGCAGAATCAATGATCATGAAAACTGTGCATCACTACTCATCGGAGCCATCGACGCCAGCATTGTCAATTGTGAAGATGACAAAGGAAGGTAATAGTTCCTTGAACAAACTGCATTTCATGACTCCATTTAGTATTTTCCATAGTTCTTTCTGAACCTCTGGCACTAATCCGTTATGGCTGAGAAAAGACTCGTCATGGTGACTTTTTCAGAGAGCAGTTTATACTGCAACACCGCCAAATTGTGGCTCACTTGAAGCAAGAATATGATGAAGTATTACGTGTCAGAGTACATATGAAAAAAGTAGAAAATAAATAGTATTTTGTTTGTTTAGAACAGCTATGGCTATAGGCTGTTTCCCTGCACCTGTTTTGTTTGTTAAATGTTTTAACACATACATCTTTGCTAAGTGGAGTGATACTATGTAGATATAGAAAAGTATTTCATTCATAGTTTTTGTGGTATGTTGGCTTTCTCAGGGCACACAGCTGAAAATACCTCTGCAGCAAAATAATACTATTACAGCAAGAGATGGGCATTCAGCCAAATCCTTTGTTTGTCACATTGAGAATCTCCTCACCATATATATATATATTTAATTAAAATTGCTGAAATTCTAAAAACTGAACACTTATTGTTTCCATTGATTAAAACAAATTTAATACCCTCAGTAATTGTAATTACTTCAATCTGTGAGGGTGAGACCACCTCACCTTTGCTGATAAGCAAAACTGAAGCAGCACTGAGCTGGGCTGTGTACCAACTATCTTTTGTCTCTAGTAGTCACACTTCAGACTCAAAGTGTCAAAGAGCCACAGAGAATGAATTCCAGCGTCTATGTCTTGTACAAACTGATAACCTTCAAAATGGCTTGAATTCCTTCTGCCTTTTATAGTACTGCTTAATGTGGCTTGTTGCTGCAGTATCATTGACTATAAATCAAAATATTTTAGTTTTTTTAAAATAATGGATCTGTTATTTTCTAATAGTTCATCCCAGCTGAGGCTTGCTAAAAAAAAAGTAAAATCAGATGAATAAGAATGAGGGATTGTACTGCTTTTCATGTTACACAGTGTGCTCTGTTAAAATAAATACGCTGCTAATACAAGATTCTTCACAGTATCATATCTCCATACGATCATATCCACCTTCGGAGATTTGAAATATTATTTAATTTACTTTAAATGCTGCTACTACAACCTTCTTGTGGCGATAGCTTGAAGTTTCATAGGAAAAATGATAAAATCTCTTGCACTTTTGGGGAGGTCGGACTATTGTCCTTCTTTAGCCAAAGCTGTGTCGGTGGTGTTCCCCCAGAACTCCCCTGCACGCCGCAGCCTTCGCCGACCACGTGGAGTGCCTGCAGCTGCTGCTGAGCCACAGCGCACAGGTGAACGCCGCCGACCACGCGGGGAGAACGCCGCTCATGATGGCAGCTCAGAACGGCCGCGTGGGCGCTGTCGGTGAGTGCAGCCCGCTCTGGCCTTCTGCGAGAGACTGCTCCTGCATTTACTGCCCCACAGGGGTGATGGGCACTTTAATCCTGGGAAAACTGAGCAAGGAAAAGAAATTATGTGGATAATATTTGTCTGTAAGAAGATAGGTGTGCGTCCATTAAAAAATACTTTTTCTTCTCTGCAGCCTTGGTGAACATTTGTAGTAACAAATTTCAGTTTTACTTTCTCCTAAGAGCACAATGTAAAGAGCACTGGACAGAGGGGAATAGTAATTCTATTGTCCTGTTTACTTCCTTGATTTTGTGGAGCAGTAAAGCTGCATGTGTCAAAAAGATTATGTAACCTTCTTCTGTCCTGTCTTATAGGAAGTACTGTTCTTGAAATGGCAGCTATTGGCAGCTGCTTTTTCCAGGCTAGAATATATGCTGCAGGCATACAGATTGGGGATCATGGGCTTTGCAGAATTCCCTTCAACAGGACAGGCTGCATCCCAAGTTCTTTATATGCCCTTAGTCCTCTCAAAGCAGAATTCACGGTTGTTCTCAGAAAGGAGGTGGTTGAGACAAAATTTGCTGATGAGCAAATAGAGAAGTTAATAAATAAATTTAGATCAATATATCTGATCTTTGACAGTTTGGGGCACCATGAATGAGCTCTGCATTTGCTTGCTGATTACCTGCACAAGATTGGTCTGTTCTCATTCACTAAGTGCACTTCATGATTATAAGTCTTACATCATATAACAACTTAATTGATTCACATGTATGCACATGTGTATTGAAACAGTAATTCTTTTCCTCTGTTTTAACATGTTCCTCTGCCCATTGGGTTTGCTCGTTGATTTCTACTCTATACCTCAGACTTTTTGGTGAACATTGCCAAGGCTGACCTGACATTAAAAGATAAGGAGTTGAATACATCTTTGCACTTGGCTAGCAGTAAAGTAAGTTGAAGACCTCTGTGCTTTTATTCTCATCCATCTGTATGAATGCATGTGTGTGTTTATGCTCCCAAGTTCTTTTCTGCAATGCAAATGTGATGGTCAAAGTTGTGGTGAGAAAGGGAAAGTTGTTCCAAGCTTTTTCTCAAGTCTGTCTTAAAGTATTGTACATTGAGAAACAGGGATGGCTCTTATTACAGCTGAAATGTAAGTAAGTGACACTAAGAGAAGTAAAGCAAACCTTTCAAGGTTTTACCAGATCAACTCACTGTAAAATAGCTTAACGGGTTCAGTAGCAAAGAAAAATAGAATTATTTTTTATTATTCTCCAATTTCTGTGGAAGGAGCCCAAAATTTTCCCTTAAGCAGGAGTAAAACCAGAGGCATTGATTAGATGGCTGATGGTGTCTCTTCCTATCCCTTAATTCCAATTCCTACTGATATTTCTGTAAGAAAAAATGCCCGCAGGATTCCCTCTCCTGGGCCTTTTCTTTTGCTCCTATCCACAGACTGGATTCCAGTGTGATCATATTACTGTTTCTGCAGACACACGAGCCTTGCTGAACTCTCAAGGTCCTTCAGGCAGCTGTTCACCTGCCAGGGCTGTAGGCTCAGCATCTGCGACTTGCTGTGCTGAAACAGGATCAGAAATAAGGCCTGGATCCGTATTATTCCCATATTTCCATTGTTAGAGCTCTCTCACACTGAACGGGTTTTGTAGTAGCTTATTAATAAAACAGAAAGGCATTTAGAGACCCAGAAAGTATGGCACTCCTTTCAGAGATGAAACCATTCTCTGCCACTGTGTAGTTCTGATAAATCATCCACTGAACACTCTCTCAAGAGAAAACAGCATTCTCTGAAAGCTGAGAAAGTGAATTCATATTTAATTAATGCAGGGTTGAAAGACAGGTGAATGTCTAAATTTCTAAATGTGCTAAAACATCCCAGCAGTGGTGGCTCTCAAATGGATTTTAAGGCTCCCATAGTTCACCTTCAACACAGTCTTACTGAGAAGCATGTTTTCTATTTCAAGTTATTAAATTTCACTTTTATTATGTAACATTTCTTTTGCCTCAATTTCAAACTCCTCAGCAAATTAACACTACTGGGTTTTTTCCCCGACTACAGGGTCATGAAAAATGTGCCTTGTTAATACTTGACAAGATACAAGAACAGAGCCTTATTAATGCAAAAAATAATGCATTGCAGACGTAAGTATAGCCTGATCCTCTGAAGTTCAATTGATTTACCAGAAGATTCCAGTTTAGCATTTCAGATTCATGTCTCAGATTATTTCATAGAACAGTAAAATAAATTCCTGATTTTTTTGAATGCTTTCCCTTGAAAGAGACCCAAATTGTATTGCATTCTCACTTTTAATTTTAATTCTGTTGATGCCATTTCTATGCATGACCTGGTGGAAAAATTATGAGGTCATTTATTTGAAGACTATATCATGTTAGTAATGTGAATGTGTAAGTATACAACTGGCATTTTCTAGCTTTTTGAGCTTCACCTTAAAGTGAAATAATTTATTTAGAATTAAGGTGGTACATTTCGTTCTCAGAAGGTTTTTTAGGTGATATTTCATGTGCAGCTCCTGTCCATAGCAGGCATTATCAGCTGCAATTGTTTGTTTGCATGGGGGAGTCCCACCACAGGAGACTGAACTATGAGTTCAGGTGGCAGATCACCTAGTGCTTGCAGAATTCATTCCATCTCAGCCCTTTTCCCCCCTCTTCCAGTATGGAAATGTTTCTCCTGTGCTGCTAGCTGTCCCCAAACAGGAGCATTGGGTGTTGGGCCAGGAAAGGGACAAACCAATTGTTATTTTTAATTTCCAGCTGCTCTGCAGTAACAGAGATTAGCAATTGAGTATTCAAGGATAAGAAGGCAATACAATGAGACTGAACATTCCGTAGCAGCCAGAATTAAGGACAGAACACAGGCATTTCTTCAGTCTTGGATTCATTTTCCTTTTAAATGTCAACTGTGTGATGCAAGCAGTGCAAAAATGAGAACTTTTTAAAGAAAGTCTTTAGGCTGGAAAGCATTAAGCAATCTTTGTGTGCCGGCACAGAAAAGAATCTTGTTTTATGGATGTGGAACATGATGATAATTTCAAAGGCTGCAATAAAATTTAGTGTCTACGATATAATTCTAGTGATCCAAGGAAGGAAAACATTCTCTTTCAGATGCTGGGTATGCTTTAAGCATTGCCTAACTTTGTTTGAAAAATCTGTTGCAAACTGAAGTTGAATGTAGTTGTTATGTTTTTGTAGACCTCTTCATATTGCTGCACGAAATGGCCTAAAGATGGTGGTTGAAGAGCTGCTGGCCAAAGGCGCCTGTGTCCTGGCAGTAGATGAAAATGGTAAGTAGATTATACAGTTTGACAGTCTTCAGTAGGACCCAACAGGTAATTTTACAACAGACCGAAGCAATAGACTTAAAAGGTGATGATAGACCTCATTGATGCTTTTATCCTTCCAAGAACAGACAATGAGTTGTGTGAGTACCTATTTAAGAAAAATTAAAAAGATAAGATTTATTTTTCTTTAGTATCAGAATCTATTCTAAACATCACAGTGGTCCCTTTTACTGTTCATTTTGCATGTACTGTCAACAGCTAGTCTTTCTTTAATGCTTGAGTGCAGTGGTAACTTGAATTTCCTAAACATGCAAGTGGCACCGGATAATTCTGACGCCTTGCAGAAGAATTAAGGATTTTGCATTCAATCAGCGCATGTTTTAATGGGTAGGAAGAAAACCATCAACATATGTTTGAATGTGTCCCAGCTCATTCTGAGATCAAACCTTGTGCTTGCCAATTATTTGACTTAATCCAAGATGCAATTAACTTACTGTTGCCTTATAAAATACATGATTAATTACTAAATTAAATAATTTTGTTTCAGACTTCAATGAAGTCCCTCCCTAAAAATTATAAAGAACTGTAAAGGGATGTGATTCTACAATTACAGTTTTAAAAAATATCTTCCTGAAATAAGTTGGTCTTTCTTACAATACTGATTTCATGGCATTTATGTAACAATTTGGCACCTCCATCTTTCCATATTTGTAAAGTAGTAATAATAATAATAATACTCACCCACTATTGCAAGACATTTGAGATCTGTGGATGAAAAGAACTGAGTGGGGAGTATTTACTATAAACCAAATGCTGCCAAGCTGTACTTGCATGAATGAGCTCCATGGAAGTCATCTGGCCCTAACTTCATTTTAGAGATAGGGGGCAGAAAAATGAACCAGACTAGTTTCTAACCACAGTTCTTATCCTTAATATAGTACATACAGGTCCATCTAATTTGTATGTAACAAATTAAAAGGAAGCTTAATTTTTAAACTCCTTTAGTTTTTTCTAGGAACAGCTGCATGCACAGTTTAAAAGAGAGCTGTTTAAGTATGATCTTAGTGTATGTACAGCTCTAAAGAATATTAACAATTGGAACTTGTCGCTGTTGAGCCGCTAGCAGAGAGAAAAGACCCTCCAGAAGTTGTATGGATCAAAGAGATTTATTTTTTTATTTTCCCAACTTATATAGACTTTTCAGAGGTCACTCAGATTGGTCAGTCCGAAACCTCCCCCTGAGCCTATTGGCCAGGCCCGAACTGCGCACATCTCGAGAAACCGTTTTAATAACATCCAAACTTTATCTTTGGTTATAAAAACACAAGAAAATTCTCACAGGAAAGATCTGTGCCAGCCACAGTAACTCAGTGGGAGACGAAATGCACTGACTGTGGTCAGTGCTTCAATGTGGGCAATCTGCAACCAAACCGTACTCACTTCTGCCCACCAAATTCATCTATGCTGCAGATCTTGGCTTACTCAAGGCAATAGCTCCCAGTAGTAGCCACTGCCTCACATTACTATTGCTGCAGTGCTTAAGATTTAACCATCTGCAAAAGAATTTTTCAGCCCTTAGCATAACGGAGGGTTTGTTGTATGTGCTGGAGTTCTGCACAGCAGCCTGTAAAATGTACAGGCAGCAAGTGTAATGAGCACATTGGCTTCCAGGGCTCGTGTACATGAAGAGTTGCTTTAGGGGCAGTGCTTGGACAGGAGCCAAGTTAAACTGCAGTGAGGACAAGCTTCTAACAGCTCCCCAGTCCTTTGTTTTACTGACATTGGAGTAATAATAATAATATTATTGGAATATTATTATTATTGTTATTATAGTATTCGAAATGTATGCCATGCTTGCTGAATACAGCCATTATTCTTCTAACACAATGTAAATTTGGGTAGCTAAACATCCATGTAGTCATACCTGGTATCCATGTACCCTGTGCACTGGTCCAATTCTTTTATAATTTAATTCCTAAATAAATTGCTTTCCAAATTGAGTAGATACTCAGCTGATCAATCTTTAAAATTGTTTGCTTATTAAATCAAAAATGTTTAAAACTAATCTCATGTTTAATGCAAGTCGTTGTTCTCAGAATGAGACTTGTTCATCCACACAGAAACTGATGCAGGTTTCTGTCCCTGTTGCTGTACTCCCTGTGTTCTGTATTCACCACACTGTCTGTGCTGTAGAAGTGTGTTTAGCCAGTGCTTTATTCCACTCGTGGAGTCTGTTTGCTGCCTGGTTTTACACAAGCACTGCTCCTTGTGGTCCCGGTGATTGCAGTGCCCCGAGCGTGTATCCCAGCATGTCCCACGTGAGTGAGTAACACGCCTGGCATGCTGCAACCCCCATACATCTCCCCGCGGTGTCCCTAGAGATGTATCTGAGGAATGCTGGTGCCGCCGGGTGCCCTCAGTACTAACCATTGCCTTGTCTGCGTTTGTGCCCAGGTCATACGCCAGCCCTGGCTTGTGCTCCTAACAAAGACGTGGCTGACTGCCTGGCACTCATTTTGGCTACCATGATGCCTTTTTCTCCCTCCAGTTCAGTGACGGCTTTCAACTTCGCTTGTTTTAAAAAAGACAATTTGGGCAGGACACACCTCTGCGATGGCTCCACTATGGGTAGCATTAACTCTTACAATAAGCCCTTGAGTAATAACATAGGAACAGAGGATGGGTACAATGAAAATGATTCAGATTCTGAAACATTTTGACTCGTTGGTATTTGAAAACCTTTTTCATTATTATTTCATTTCAGCTTTAATTTTTATCTTTTTAGACAACTTAAACCCCACAGCTATATTCTTAACTATTATTCTTGACAAGTAGGTTACTGAAAGACTTGTAGTGTTGATGAGAATGAAGCCTTTAAATAACAAATTAGAGGGATTTACTGAACATATTCCTGTTAGAGTTCTGCAGCTTTTCAGTTTCCTGATGTTTTCTTTAGGCCCAAAGTGCCCCTGTGGAAAGCCTCTACCTCTTATTTTAAGTAGAAGAAGAGAAAATGCCTTTTTTCTTTTTGACAGCACAAATAAACAGGGAACTGTTTTTAAAGAGTTCTTTCATGTTTTAGCTGCACCTTTAGTACACAATCCTATTTCCAGCATAACCTTCACAGATTTGAGCATCACCCCTTTCCTACGTTTGTCTGTTTCCTGCTTCCAGGGGCTCTGTTAATTAGATAATTTTTTTACACAAACCAAAGGTAAAGTTGTAATCTTAAAACTGCCTGTATTACTTTTCTACAGGAAATGAAACCTTTTACGTTCTGCCTGTATTAAGCACTTAAACGTACAGAAGGCACTTTTTACAGTTCTTAGTTGCAGTACACAATTAAAAAAATGTAGTTAACTCTTAAGGCCAAATTCTGCTCATCTCACCATATTTTCCTGTGGACATCACTTGAGTAAAATGGAAATCACTTGGCCCTTATTTTTTTTCAATTCAGCACAAATGTGTATGGTTTATTTGCACTACAGAATTAGGGTCATTAGATGTTTCTGTCACCTGAGCCATTAATAATGAATCCAGTATCAGAAGAAAAAAGGGGAGAGAGGGAGAAATGAGGTGTAGACAGAGGCGTATGTAAAAGTTTATAATGATTTACCAACTTAAATGGCGCTTTTTTCCTTTTCTATGGTTGAATAACTTATTTTTACTGTAAACAGTATTGAATTTTAAAATACTTTTGCCAGTGTTTGGATTAACAGAGCAAAGGTGTAAAGCAATGAAAGCATAACACCAAAAGTTGAAATACCAAACACCAGAAACATAGCAGTGTACCACGCAGGGGACCAGAGATAGATGCTAAAAAGCCTTTTGTCACCAGCTTTTAAAGCAGTGTCAACTTTGTGAATATGTTTACTCCTTCTGCCAAAGTTTCTAGGTCAAATGGACCACGACCCTCCTCTGCAACAGATGTACAAAAGGAAGAATGAGACTTTGTAAACAAAAACAAAAAAAAACCCCCACAAACAAAAAGCTATCATGAACTAACCAGCTGTACCAAGAGGACCAAAATGCTTCAGTAATTAAATTGAAGACTTTGCTACTTTTATTTTTTTTTTCTTCAAATGTGAGTGACATAATGAAGTTTTTTCTAAATGACAAAAATATAAACTTTTGAGGTAGTAGTCTTGGGTGAATTTTACATTTTATGACACAGGTTTCAAGTTGACATTTTTAACTGATGATGTGTTGACCACAAGTGGGTTGTTTTTCCAGACTTAAGAATATGTTCATATACTTTTAATGTAAATGTGTTTCTATTTATTTGAAATGAAACAAATGCCCAGGAAAAATAACTATGGCTTGTTCTCCTAGTTAGCATTCATGCATACTGTTTGGCATGACATGAAATGAAATGTGAATCTGGCAAGACAAAGAGCCTGAGGAGCAAAAAGAAGGGTGGATGTGCTCTGGGAGAGTGCCCATCTCGTATGCAATGCAAAGGTTAGGTCTACAGGCAGTGTTGGGAAAAAGCAGAAAGCAAAAAACCTTCCTTTGTTGAAGAGCTTAAGAAAGGGATCCAGCCCTTGCCAGACAGGTGAGCAAACCCATGCAGCTGTGGTAGAGAGGGGAGAGAAAGTGGCAGAGCATGGAGTCAGTCAGGTGTTCCTGTGATTCACACTCAGCTTGTCTCAGGCCTGTGTCTGTGCCAGGAGAGTGAGATGAGCTTCCTCGGTGCTTGCTTTCGGCAGGGTAAAGGAAAAGTAAGGATTTTCATTTTAGTTGCAGTTTCTAGCCGTGTTCCTCTGAATTGTTGAAAATCTATTGGCAGAATTCAGTTCTTTAATTAGGAAAAAATAGTTCTGTATTAAGTTTGCCTTACTAAAATGGAGTAATTTTTCTTTGAATGTTAACAATTTTCCAAAGTTTACAACAAAAAAAGCTCCCTTTTCTCTTAACTCTGTAGTTTCTACAGTAGAATGACAGAGAACCTGAAACCCTGGTTTTCTCCTCAGAAATAGCACCAAATAACATTTTAACTGATTTTTCTCAGCATTTTTGCTTTAAAAAGTTGCAGAATAGCAATAATCACCTTACTTAAAACACTGAAAACAAGAGGAGAGATCAATTGTTAAAATTTTCAGTGGTGCCTGTTTCAAAATGAATAGCAATCCCTAATTTTGGGGGTTTTTAATGTGGAACGATGGCATTGAAAACAAACATACGGAAAATAGCTGCCACCTGTCTAACAGCAGAATCAGCATTTTAATCTTATTTTAAGCAGAAATGTAGGCAGGCTTCTTGGCAGGATTAGTTGTAAGTCTCACCCTGAGAAAGTTATGCTCTCTGAAATTATATTGCTTCATTAAGAGAAAACCAGCCCTCTTTATAAAGAGTTGTTATATTAAGCAGCCATTTAAAAAGTTTCAGTATTTTTACCTGCTACCATACAGTTACCAAATTTTTTTTCTATTTGCAATACCTCATAACAGTGGTAATTGTGTAGTGCAACAGCTGCTGCCTCTTGGTGCATCCCAGAAGCAGAGGTGATTTATTTCTGAGTCATGCTGGTCCCTCCAGGAACCAAATCTAACGTTTACCCATGAAACCCTTCTAGAAACTTAACAGTGCTGTGAAGATGCAGCATTCCAAAAAGCATAGGAACATAAGGGCACTGCACAGGTCGTGTTTTGAGTGAGCTGTATTTAGGAGGAAAACTGCCAGGAGCGAGACACTCGGATGTGCTCAGTGTTGGCCTGTCCCACATCTCACGTGAGTTACCAGAATCCCTTCTTCTCCTATGCTGGTACATTCATCTGTAATTTATCACATGTAGAAATAAATGTGTAGTTTAGGGCAGGTATTTAAGCATGGGAGTAATTTTACTCTTGTAAATAATCTCCTTGCCTTTCTGTGGACTTCTTACAAGAGTAATCATACATAACTGTTGCACTTAACCCTGGATCCTGCAACTTTCAGTACATGGACAACTTCTTGTCTGCACCAAGCAGAAGGTACCTGGGGAGGGGCAGCTCCCTGCCCAGGTGTATTGGCAGGATCTTTTCATCTTGTATTTTAACCACAGCTGCAGGTGGAATCCACAGCAGGATGGGCTCCCAAATCTCTCTCATAAATACTGAGTTACGACCTCCGGACTGCCTGAAATTGCTGTGAAATAGCTCAGGGGATTTCTGTTCATCGCTTCTAAAAGGGCACCATAATGTGTTTGGTACTTTTATGCAGTAAACAACTGCCAGGTTATTGAATTAGAACAAACACATGAAATTAATTGTTTATCCATTGTACTGTTGAGAAACTTGGTTATGTATTTGAGGATGATTTTAAAAAAAAATTTGTGATTTTTATTCTTAGTCATGTAAGAAATATTAGAGTGCCTTTTTATATTTGTGTATAATGGAAATGTTTTGTGAAACTTGTCTTTTTTTTTTTTTATTTGAGTGTTATAAAAGCAATATATTACCAGTAAATTTTCATTTCAGACCTTCTTTGAATGTATAAAGTGTTTCTTCTTTTCATATGTTCTACCTGCATTGAAATGAAAATTAATATGCTAAATTTCTATAGGAATAATGTATAATTTTTGCAGTGCTGAAAATGCTTTCTTATTACACAAAAAGTAAACCTTAGGTCAGTGTTATAGGAAAGGGCGTTTTAAACTAGTGACAATCTTGAGTGTGTGTATAAAATGTAATTTTATGCATTTCTTATGCAGTGATCTACATATTAAAGCCAATATCTTATGTTTTGTAGGTTTTGTCTTATATTTTATGCTTTAGCATGTGCAATATATCTTTACAAACCATGGTGATATGCATCTGGTGCCAGTGTTATATTTTGCATAACATTTGTAATAAATGATATAAAACATTGTTTGATGGTTTCGGTGGGGTTTTGTCGGTATTGTTTGCTTTTGTAAATTGAAGTTTAAAGACTTGGGTAAATGTCATTTATGAAATGAGGGAAAAACATAATTCAGTGAATGACTTGGAATTCAATCTGAATCTTCTCAAGCACAGTTTAGTAACTTTTTCAACTACTGAATGCTGTATTAATGTAATAAAGAACCCTAACTGTAAACTTCTATTGCAATGCATTCAGATGGTTATTTTTACAAATAAAAATGGTACAAATACTGTTGGAAAACTGAAATTTTGTTTCTTTTGGCGTAGCTGGAGAGGCTTAAGTATTTAGCAGTGAAGATGAAAATGCATGTATAGCTATCTCATACTTCCCTCATATGTAAATACCGCTTGCCTTAGTAAGCTGATTTTTGCATTGCTTTCTCTGTAGATCGGCGGGGAGGGGGGAGGAATAAAACACCACAGTAGTTTTTTTTGGTCAGTTATTAAATATTTTCCTGTCTTCCCTGGTGAGCAGCAGCCGCACTGCTGGGTGTGCCCTGCAGCAGCCCCACAGCGACTAAACTGCAGCAGAGAGCTTACAGATACTGTGAAAGATAGATACTAAGGTGTTCCAAGTACCTGAATTGAAGCAAACCAACAAAACCCACAAAAAGGAAAAAAATTCCAACCCCCAGCCAGCGCTTTTTAGCTGGTGAGTGCCTGCAGCTCTTTGGACGTTTCTCAGTGAGCTGCGCCCCTCACGGCAGGGCCGCAGGAGCAGCTGCCAGAGGCTGAGCGGGTTTGCTCTCGGCCAGGTGCCCCTCTGGCAGGCCGCAGCGCTGAGGGGCGAGCGCCCGAGCTGCCTGGCTCCCTCATAGCCCGGCTCCCTCCCGGCCC